>JAYJMF010000028.1:2520816-2550295 GCA_036873715.1 Salvia sclarea
AATCGAAGCAACGCCCTTCTCAACGTATTTTTTTAGAATTTATATCATTAATTAATTAATTTATTATTATTATTATTATTATTATTTTAATATATATATTTTCTTTGTTTTTATGTCACATAAATTGATTCCCCGTCGAATTTCGGCGGGCTATCTACTAATTTAGATAAAAGTGAGAGCATCTCCAACAAGGGGAAGAATATGAGAAGCTTCCTCACAAATACCATTGGGGGACTAAAAAAATGAGGAAGAAAAGTTAAGAGAGAGAAAATAAGGGAAATACTTTTGCTTCCTAAGAAGTTCTAATAAAATAAATATTTTTAATTACTTTTGTACTTTTTTTATTTTTATTTTCTTTACTTTTTTCTTTAATTTGAGAAAGTATTATTGTGGGTAAAAGTGAAAAGAAGAAAATATAGTCATGTGTTTGTGATAATGTCAGCAAATATCTATTTTTGAGATAGCATCATTGGAGATGCTGTGAATTGAGCATGTAGCATATATGTCATTGGTCACCAAAATCTGTGTAGAAAAATTTGGTATTATCTCAAACTAGTTCGATACTTCGATGCATCAATGGAGTCAAAATTTCAAATTTCAATCTGGATTCCGTTTGGTTTAAAGATGGCAGTCCGAATCATTCGAATTTTTATTTACAAAAAATATTTCATATCATTAACTCTGTCCGTTCAGTTTGATACATTCATCAAGTCGTCATTTAATTTGAACTACTCGTATCTTTTTAAAATTGAACTAAAAATAGCAACAAATCATATTTCGTTTAATTTGAACCAAAAACACCAACAAACTCAACGTTTTTCTTGAAACAAGAATTTAACCTCAAGCTTATTTCTTAATTTGAATTAGAGACCCAGACCGCTCTCTCTCTCTCTCTCTCTCTCTCTCTTTATTCTCTCGCTGAACGAAAATCACTATAACCAAGAACAAATTTACAAGCACGAATGCTGGATATCTGCATTTGCATGCTGAAATTTTGAATTAGAGGTTGAAGAATTCCGAAAGGGGCTGTTCATTTACCTCCTGATACTTAATTCTCTTTCAATTTGAAAAAAAATGGCAGCAAATATAGGGATTATGGATAGTGCATACTTCGTGGGGAGAAATGAGATTCTTGGCTGGATCAACGACAGGCTTCAGCTTAATCTCTCTCGTATTGAAGAGGTAAAATTATATATGGGCAATATATAAACAAAACCCATTTCCATCGAGATTTGTTTTTTCACAAACTCTTTTTGCAAATGCCATTTCTCTCATGTGTAATTCTTCAATTTTCATGATTATTCCTGCTGAAGTTGTTTCCTTTAAATGTTTCGAGTTTTTTGGTTGTAAGCCTCTAACCAATTTCGGAATAATTTGGTTCAATGTGCTGCCCTACCCCCCACCCCACTTTTAATAATTAAAAAGTGTTGCAGTAATTTTATTTTCTGTATTACTGTAAAAGAAGCAAATTGTGTGTATCATTGTAATTAGGAGCTCATCTTGCTAGGGGACCTGTTTGTTGTTTAATGCATTGCGTTGAGGGTTAATCTGTCATTGAAGATCGTTCTGAGTTAGTATTTGTCGTTTGTTTTATCTTGAAAATAAATTGAGAAATAAAAGTGTGAAGTTCTCCTGGGGATTATGTTCCATGGAAATGAAGCTTGAAATGCAAGAAATGAAAAAACACTCGTGATATTTACCGTGGTCGAAGAAACTAATACCAGAGTGTATAAGTCTAAGTTCCACATTCTCAAAAAAAAGTCTTTAAGTTCCACAAAATATTACTAGTATTAACCAAACTCTTTCATGCTGCTAACTGATTTCTATATTTTCAATATATTATATAAATGGTGAAAGTATTGCACTATTAATGTTGCTGCAGATTGAACTAGATTTGCTGAATTACTTGACATCATTTTCTGATCAGCTGTGTGTGTGAGGCAATAATTTTGATACAGAGACATTTAGAAATATCTAATAAGCTAACATGTGTATTTGTGATCTATATAATTCATTGTTTTAGAAACATCTAGATGAACATTGTTCTGATTTTGTTCTGCCCGTTCAGTTTCCATAAGTCTGACATAATTCTTTCCTTATGACCGTGGCACTTTCTAACCATTTAATTGTTGTGTTGTGAGGCTGCTATTGGAATTACACCGTTGAATCATGTGACATACTTTGCCATGGCCAAATAGGTTGTGAATACTGCCTTGAATTATATTCCTTATGCTTTATATAAAGGCCAATCACCTCCAATAGCAGATTGGCAGTATAAGTATATGATTGATTGGTATTGTTCTTTGTTTTAAATTTTGATTTATATCTGACTGTGATGTTGAAAGAGGGCCTTCTTATTGCAATCTTTCTAGATATTTATGCAGTGAACACATTGACACTAAAGGAATAAGCTTCTAACTGAATATGTGTTGCATAGTTTTCGTTGTATGACAGAATAAACTGCAAATCCGTTGGCAGATAAAATAAGACGATGCAGTTTTTGGATACATGACTAGAATTGTATTTATATCAAAGACAATTAGAGGAGAGCCTGTTAGCGGCGCAAAATTTGATAAATCTTCGTATTAGTGGCAGCTTCGTCCATTTTCATGTTGATCAGTAAATGAAGATGTGGCTACAATGCTATCACTGTCGTTGAACCTCGTTTGAGTCAATTTTTTACAGAATCAAAGAAAGATAACTCCTCCTTTTGAAGTGCTAATTTGGATAATTTGTATCTGCACATGTGGATTTGTGTATATAGGTGAAGACAAATATATTTAAATGTTAACACTATGCCTTTGTCTATCATCTCATGTAAGATTTTCTGTAAATGCTCTGTATCCTTTTCTGTTGACTGAAGAGCTATGCTTGGCTGATGTTTTGTTGTGTTGTATTCTCACTTGATGCATTTATTCAGGCTGCATCTGGGGCTGTGCAGTGTCAGATGATGGACATGACTCACCCAGGAGTTGTTCCAATGCACAAGGTGATTGACTTCATTGTCGTACTTTTTCCTGTTTTGCTCATGCCTAATGCTGAGGCATTTCTGACATCATTTTATTGTAATTTGTAGGTGAACTTTGATGGTAAGACTGAATATGATTTCATCCAGAACTACAAAGTGCTTCAGGACGTTTTTAACAAACTCAAAATTGACAAGGTAATCCTTTGCTTCGTGCATTTATGTGGTTTTAACTTTTTATCATCTAGCTAGGATTACTACTGTGAGAGCACTTCTCCCAACTTAATTTCCAATTATTAATAAGCGTAATTTAGCCTTTCTCGCCATCGACGCCATGTTATATTGGAGAGTAAAGTCTTTGGCATATATTTTTGTTCTATAACTATAAAGTGCTTACCACAATTCCAGCACATTCAACATAGAAAGTATGTTACTTTTCTTATTTCTGTTTTTAATTGTCACAGCATATTGAGGTCAACAGACTTGTCAAAGCAAGGCCATTGGACAACTTGGAGTTCCTGCAATGGCTGAAACACTATTGTGATTCTGTAAACGGGGGTCTAATGAATGAGTAATACCTCCTTTAAATGCTGCTATTGAATTCTCCTGAATTGAAATTAGTCACCAAATCAAACATTCTTTTTCTACTGCTTAGGAATTACAATCCTGTAGAGCGCAGAACTAAAGGTGGAAATAGAAGTATCAGGGGTCCCCAGAAGAACTCTAAGTCGTTACAAACAAACAATTCCGTGAATGCTGGCTCATGTGATGAAGATCCCGTGGTTCTTAGAAGAAGTACAAGTAATACCTATATTCCTTTTTCCCATTTTCTTTATAACTTGAGCATTCTCAATAAATTCCGATCTTCAGGCACTGGCGCCAAGAATATGAAGCCAGGGGCCAATACCTCATTCGAGTTTCAAGCATTGACAAAGGAGGTAATACTGCTGGACTTTTTGTCATATGTTATTTTTTAAAATGTTGCTACTGTCCTTATCAGCTCCAGTGTGTGTACCTTAATGCGGCCTTTTCCTGTCGCTTTGTACAAGGATCTACCATTACTATTTTCTACTGGGGCTATCTGGAATATTTTTGTAGCCATCTATGTTTTTGCAACTTTTGTGCTATTTATGTACGACACAGGACTTTGTAAATCTAGTTTTACCTCGTTGCTTTCTTAATCTTTGATGTTTTGCTTTGTTTTGATGAGCTTGTGTAATTTCAGGTTACCGATCTGAAAGTTTCAGTTGATATCTTGGAAAAGGAAAGAGACTTCTACTTTGCCAAATTACGTGATGTAGAAGTACTTTGTCAGACCCCCGAGCTAGAAAATCTTCCGGTAAGAACTCCTTAGCAAAATCTCATTTTCTTGAACTGGTACTAGTAGTGGTGTGTTGCTCTACACGAACCCATGCCTGTAGTTGTTTCTGAACTTTCAATTTGTGGTTGTATATGCACATGCAAGCTGAGCATGCTAGTCAACACTCAACACAATGTTATAGTCACAAATATCCTTCTATCAGCTAAGCGTTTAATTGCATTTCCGAAGATTTCCCTATGGATCATCATGTATTTGTTTGCATTTCTGAAGATTTGCCTATGGATCATCAACTACTGCTCTATTTCATTTTCACCTAACCTAATTAAAGCTACCATGTCGGAAATCCCTAACATGATACTCTTCGTAACTGTGTGATGCTTGACATTTGAGCTGTGAAGCACAAAAATTGTGTAATATCATAGTTTCCATGATTTCATCTATCCTTGTTCTCTTATTACGTCGTGGAAAATCCAGCTCAGACATGCAACATAGAATAATACTGAACTTACGGTTTTCACTTGAACTTCTTGCAGATGGCTGTGGCAATAAAGAAGATTTTATATGCTGCAGATGAGAACGAGGACGCCCTTGCAGAAGCTCAAGAAATTGTGACTGAATTGATGAATGCAGAGCAAACCGGGTTATCTGATGATAGCTGAACACTAACTGAGAGTAGTATTTGAAGGTGCCATGGAAGAAATGATGACAATTCTCATTATTGAATCATTTTAGTTCAGTACATCTGCTGAATTTGGATAGCACTTGGTGAGATTCTGTGTGGCGCTTTGTTTTACTTATGAGAATTTCTGGAATTCTGGATACTGTGGTTTCTTATTAAGCTGGTTTAATTAAGTTGTTGGTGGATAGATATAAAAAGAATGGGACTTAAATTTGTATCTCAAACTATGAGAATTTTTTTATCAATTTATGATCAATTAATGCCAAACTTTCGTGGAATCTTTGATCAATTAATGCCAAACTATACGAAACTATCCAAGACTATTCCTAGATAAATTTTTTGGTATCTGAAAGTGATGTGGAATGACATAGGTACTATATGATTACCACATTTTTTTAAGGCAAAACACATTGTAAGGAATAACTGAAATAAAAAGTAAAAATATAAGGATCTATTAAACTAAAAAATTGTACAAGGACCTATTGAAACAAAAGATACAAGTACAAGGACCTTACGATGTGTTTTTGCTTTTTTTTCAATGTTACCTAAATTTAATTATTCGATTTTGTAAATCTAGTGTCAAGAATCAACATTTAAAAATTAAATCTTTATGAATGTATTTTCACATCAAATTTACAATGATCTTACTAAACTTTTAGATATCCAATATTTTTGTCTAAGAATAGATTTGCATAGTTCTTGTAGTTATGGTAATTGATATGATAGAACTAGAAACAGAATAAGGAATTTAGAATAGATTTGAGTAATTAGGCTTTTGTATTTTGAATTTAGCAGTCTCACGGCTATTTCTAAGACAAAACACGTCTATGTAAAACTCTCATATTGTTGATAAGAACTCTAAACAGGTCACGTAAGATGGAATATTAATTTTACTAGTAATATGTGCCTTGAAGAAAAATATTGTTTTGATAATACCAGTGAAATTTTCTGGAAATCATTAATATAGCAACGAAATTTAGCCATTTAGGGGAACGAACTGCAGCTGCTGAGCTTGCCCGAGTTTCCAGGTAGCAAAGTGCAATATTTAGTTTTTGCGGGGTTAAAATGTCACAAAGAAAAACTGAAAACTCGCAGAGTAAAATAATGAATTAAGATTTGAGAGAGAATAACAGTCCCCGAGAATAGAAGTGTCAAAATCAATTCGATTCCAAGAGCTCGCGATATCTTAAATTCGATCGTGTGAGGTTCAATTGTAGGGGAGAATGGAGAAAATGATGTTGATGAGATCGTTGAGCCGATCAATCTTGCGTAGATCTCAAGTGTTTTCATCCTCCGCCGCCGCCTCCAGCGCCGTCGTCAACCAAAAAATTCGCCACCTCCACTTCTCGTCTCCAGCAGTCCCCGCTTCTTCTCCAAATCAAAGTAATTTTTGTTACCTATTTTTTTATTCGGGATTATCTTTGTTGAGATGAGACCTGTAGTTATCGGAAGTGTAATTGTCTCTCTCCATATGGGCGATAGATATTGCAATTCTCTTGGTAATCTATTCTTTTTCGTTTTCGTGTTGCCTTCAGTGATGTTGTAACGTATTGTTGGTGGAGTGGGATATCGAGTTGCGATAGGTATATTGCTAGTAACAGGCGCAATAGGGTTCCTGGAGTTCTTTCTTATAAAAAAGTGTTGAGTTGGTTTAACTTTAAAACCGGATTGCGGCGCATTCTTTGAGTGCATAATCATTAATGAAGAGTGAAACTATGGATTTTCTAGTCATATTGTTCATAATTGTATTGTGTAAGAAGCACACAGAAATAAGAAATGCTGCATTTTGTCTATCTCCAAAAGTTAGATATGAAGGGAAATCTTTATGAGAGCTCATATTTGATTTTTGTATATGTTTTTAATCAATGACTTATCTCGGCAGCATCGGAAAGAAGAAGTGGAAGGAAGTGAGTGTTCCCATTCCTATGCTCAATTCCCTAGTAGTTGGCATTTATTTGCTTTTCTGTTTTGAAGTTATGATGTTTTGGTCTAGGGTGGTGAAATGAGCATATCTTTCGTACTGGGTTGACACTGACTGTATGTATTGTCTGTATTGAACTTACATATATTTTGCCTACATGCATCTCTCTCTGATCCAAAGGATGCACTATAACAAGTGATTAATATGTTGTGATTGTAGCTACCTACTTTGTAATGATATCTTGTTGGGATTGCTGGCCTACTTCTTTTTTAAGCTATTTTCATATGCCACTTATGTACTTTTGGTATTTGTTTCGTATAGATTGCCGGCACCCTTTTGCACAACATCTTGGGGGTATTCGCTCTTTCAGTGATGATATTTCCCACTTTCCTGCTATTGAGGACCCACAGATCAAACGTGCTTTTAAGGACTTGATGGCTACAAACTGGGATGACCTCCCATCAGCAGTCGTCTATGATGTGAAGAGGGCATTGTCCAAGAGCACTGAAGACAAATCTGCCCAGGATGCCCTGAAAGATGTCTTTCGAGCTGCAGAGGCTGTTGAGGAATTTACAGGGATTGTGATGTCTCTGAAAATGGAATTGGATGATGCTATTGGACTTAGTGGCGAGGTAAAAAAATTGTGATGAAGCAATGCATTTGATTCTGCGGTATGTTTCCTGGTTGTGTCTGATAGTAAGGTTTTTTGGCAGAACGTGAGACCATTGCCAGAAGACTATCAGGAGGCAATTAAGACACTCTTCAGCAGATACAAAGAGTATTTAGCTGCATTTGAGCCAAAAGAGACATATTTGAAGAAGAAAGTCGAGACAGAGTTGGGATCAAAGATGATATACTTGAAAATGAGGTGTGGTGGCCTTGAAGCTGACTGGGGAAAGGTATAATTCCTCGTCATAATTGTTGATGCAAAACCTATTTTTCAAATAGATCTCATATATTCGTAATGCATCCCCATCCCATAGGGTTCTCTTGGTGAGCTTTGCAAACAACCAAATTACTTTCGAAAGATCTAAAAGGAAAAAAAGTAAAATAGGTGTAGCATTTTGTGTCTCACATAACTATAATTCATTTTTAATGATATGATATTCATCAGCTTGTCTTCCAAGTTCCAATAGATATATACAATCCGTAGGGTTACAATCTTTGGGATACAAAACAGCTCGTAAGCCTAAATAATTATGTAAATCTGAAATAGGAATGAGCCACTTGAAGGAATTGTCACTGCAACTATTCTTGTCAATTATCTCGTGGTTCAGGATCCAGAATTGATAATTGCTAATGCATAAATATTTTGCTTCCAGTAAATACTATTACTGTTTTCACATGTAGTCGATCCCTGTCACTGCTTAAAACGTGGTCTACTGTGTTGTAATGATCTTATCTTTGCTTTGCATTCCAACAAAATGCAGGTTACTGTCCTTGGAACTTCTGGACTATCTGGTTCCTATGTTGAGCAAAGAGCATGAACTTCAGAAGACAGCCTAAAGAATCATTGCTTTGTGTTTATATGCAATGTTTAGACAGTCGCCGTTGCAAAGAGGTTTCTTCTACCATTTTTCTGTTTCTTGTAGCTCGTATGCTAAAACTTGTCGTGCTATCAAGTTAGTTTAATAAAAATTACGGCAAACTTCTCCAATGTCTGATGCTATTTTGGTTCTTCTGAGTTTGTGTGGATTGGATTGGGAAAGAATTAACAATAATTCTTGTGTGTTTTAGTCTCTCAGAGTGAAAATTGTTCATGATGATATTGGAGAAGTTTTTTCAGGATTATCTTTTCAGCCCATTTTTTTTATATGGCTTATTTGCATATTTCTGTCCATTTATCATCTATGTCAATTATTATGATCACGGATAGTAGAAAACTTACGATGCAAAATATTTGTGAGGTTATAATTACTCATCAGAATAGATATCTATAATACATTGTTTGCATTAATTTTATTGTTGGGGTGAGCAAGTTATTGTTACAACAGCAGCTTGCATTTGCAATAAAACAAGATTACAAGTGAAGTATCTGAAATAAACATAAAAAGTTGAAGCATCCTGATCATGAAATCAACCACAATTAGTACCTGTAGTCATCCTCATATTTGTAGTTGTCATCGTACAACGAATAGTTGTTGGTGAATTTGTTCATGCTCGACGCTGTCTCTCTATTACTCTGCAATGTAAAAACCAATACCAATAGAATGAGATGTGTCCCGTTTTCACTATACCATTAGATGTATATTGTGTTGGAGGTTTAGGTACCCTTTGAATGATCTTCTCGAATGCTTGGGGCCCGTTCTGTTGGATGTATTTCTCGGCTGCAGTTACAACGTCGTCGGGCTTGGTGAAGACGTCCTTGATGTTGGGCACGTACCATATGTTGATCTTCTTCTGGCGAGTTACGATGTAGGGGCGCACCACGTTGTGGTACACCGATGCTGCTCCACTGAAGTACGGTATGACTAACCAGCAGGTGAAGATGAGCTTCGCATACGCCCAAAAAGGGAGCCTAAGCAAGCAATGGGACGATCCAATTATCGAACACAAACCGTTGTTCCACAACATGATGTTTTGCAGACAAAAATGTGACACCTTTTAGTTAAGAATTTAGATTATTAGATCGTGTTTTTGCTCAAGTTCTCACTGTTTTTGGGTTTGATTTTGCTACATTGGTCGCTCAACATCTCTGGATTCTACACCAACGCCAACTCTTGTAACACACGTTTGACATTAGTTCAAAAATATGATGGTACAGATCTTATATACCACTAATCAATGTACAATTTTTTTTTCATTTGCAATCTATACTAATACTAAAAGAGCCTTGGTGACAAACTATATGAATTGTCTAATATATTCCTATTATATATTTAATTTTAAGGGTAATTATGTAAATTATTAATTACCTATTTATATAAGAATTACCTATTAATATAAGTACATATTTATCTATTAATCTATTCATCTACAAATCTATAAACTTAACCAGCTCCAATAATCATATTATACCTTCTACTACGAGATCAATTGATGGTGACCATTCGTAACAATCAAATTAGTCAAAACTTTAACTAATTAATTAGTAGTAATTGATAAAAATTTATTACGATTATGATTATTTAACTCTAATAATTTATTAGTATAGACGTTATGAATTGTGTGCAACGCGCGCACTCTTTGCTAGTAACATTAAAAGATTAAATGTGCTATAAATTCACGTCAAAACTAGATTAGAATGCTATTCGAAATAGAGAAGCTTGTATATATATGATATTGAAAATGAGAGCGATCATACCATTCAATAAGACTTGCAAAGGTAAGCTCAAAGAGAGTGATCATGGAGTAAAGAACCCAATAAGTAAGCCATTGCTGATCATCAACAATTGATTTCGTCTCGATTGCCCTAATTGAAGCATATCTGCCCAATAATCACCCTTCATTAACCTCACTATCTATCAAATCAATGCGTGCAAAATCAGAAAATCCCAACTAAAACATGTTAAAAGAAGTAAACAAAAATAGTGAAAAAGAAAGAAAGATAGTCAAACTCACAGAGGATAAACCAGAGTAACTACAGGCCTGCAACATCCAAAAACACAACTTCAAAACTTATTGCATATTTCTCAACACTTAATTACACGTAACATTTAAGAACCCTCTCTCTCTCTCTCTCTCTCTTTCTCTAATGTGTTTGGTAAGTGAGAAAAGTTTACCCAGCAACGACGTCGAAATTTTCGACGAGCAACTTGAGGAAGCTTTGAGATGCAGAGGCCCTCATTCTGGCAATTCAAGAGATGATGCTTATGGTCTGTTCTGTTGAGAGAGAAATGAAGAGGGTTTGTTTAATGGATGAGATTCTGCAGAGTTTGAGATTCAGAAAGAGAAATGGAATAATAGAAAGGCAAAGAAAGCGGAGATGGACGGTGTTGTCGTAGTGCACTGCAATAAAAGTGATGAATTCCATGTTGTTGCATAACCAAGATCTACATGCATCAAACATTTCTTTCATATTTTTATTCTTTTATCATGCTGGTGCAATATGTCAATCTTCATACATACAAGAGGAGAGGACCCCGCTCAATTACTTTTCATACTTTTTTGAGTCAAATAAGAATTAATGTTACTTTCTATCTCAACCTTTCATACCTTTTTTTTTTTTCTAGTCTTTCGAATATGTGTCAATTTCATTTTCAGAATAAAATAAAAAAATTTGAAACTCAAAAGTGACTGAGGGCTTTTGAAGGATGTCCGATAACGAAGTAATTAAATCAAAAATATGAGTGTATAATACAACCAAGGACTTGAAAAGCTATCAATCTATTTTGAATGTAAAATTCTCTAATAGTTTGATGTTACGTTAGGCCGGCCCAATTAATATATAAATAATGAGATCGATAATATATTTGTTTTTAAGTTCGTTCCGAGTTTGTTTTCGACTTTTCCTCGCTCGATTCATGAGTTAGAATAGGAACGTGTGTTGTTTAAATGGTGAAAATGAAATATAGTATATTTGATAAATTTTAAAGACTTGTATAAAAAGAGCGTTAAAAGTTGAGATAAAAAGTCATAGTAAAAAATGATGAATATTTTGAAAACATTTGGTGACGTGTAAAGATGATTCCAATTGATTTGACTCTTTTGGAGTTTGGGAATAAACGGTAGCATCACAGACCCTACTCGCTCTCACTCCTCATCAGCATCACCATGGCATCTCACCACCAACACCACCACCACCCTCCTCCCGCCGCCTCCTCCTCCTCCTGTTACTGCCACTGCCAACCCACCTATCCTCCGTGCAACCCCTACCATCCCCCGCCGGCGCCAGATCCCCACATCTGCCCCATCTCTATTCGCCCCCCTCAAATTTACCTTAACACCCCTCAATCCCAACACTTCCAGGAAACCTACATTCAAGAACCGGACCCCAACATTTCCTCCCTACTCCGCCGCATTTCCGCTCTAGAGTCTGCCCTCCGCCGCCGCTCATCCTCCTCCCACTCCCTCCGTGACGCCGCCGCCCGCTCTATTCAGGCCCACTTCAGAGCCTTCCTCGTGCGCAGATCAATAACCCTACGTCACCTCAAAGAATTAGCTTCGATCAAGTCAAGTCTCGGCTTCCTCAAATCTGGGGTTTCCCAAAAAACTCACTTCGATTATGACGCCGTTTACAATAAAGCTGCAAACTTGCTCCTCAAACTCGACGCCTTTCAGGTGGAATATAGATTCTTCTTAACAATTTCTCTAATTTATTGCGTTTTTGGGTTTGTGTTTACGTGGTTGATTTTGTTTGGTCTTGATTTGATGTATGAGGGATCTGATTAATCCTTTTGTTTTGCTTTGATTTTGGAAGGGTGGTGATCCGATGGTTAGAAATGGGAAGATTTCTCTGAACAGAGAAATATGTAATTTTTTGGATTTTATTGAAGGTGCCTATGTGCAGAGGAGGATTGTGAAGCACAATGTGAGATCTAGAGTTCCCAACAGTGAGAAGAAACTAGGCAATGTCAATTCCAAAAGAGTTAATGCGGAAAAACTGAGGGGTTTGGTAGAAAGAATTGATAGATTAGCTGAGGAGCTCGATGAGGAGGAGCAATCTGACGAAATTGAAAACCCTAAGGGTGAATTGGTAACGAGAAAGTACGTTGTTTCAGCGAATCCGAGTGGTGGGGGTGGTGGTTTGGTGAAGCAACACGGTGGGGTTGGGCCAAAAGTGAAGAAAAATGTGAGCTTTGTGGAGAATGGGAAGGTTTACCAGGTGCTGAGGAGACACAGCCAGCCTTACCCAGAAGAGTGCAGCAATGGTAGCATTGATAAAGACGATTTAGAAGAAGATGATGATGATGATGTTGATGGTGAGGATGATGACGAGCAAGAGCTTGTGGATGATCTTTGTCGAGAGATTGATGAAATTGGGGTGTCATTGAAGGAGGAAGTTGAAGATGGTTCCTTGAGCAGTGATGGTGAGAAATACTTTAGGCATTCTTCAGCAAGCAGGGGTAAGCTTGGAATGAGGTCTGATGAGGACGAGGCAGGTGATTCTGTGTTCTCTGCTCCATTGCCTGCGAAGATGGAGAGGAGAAGCGGGTGAATCAAGACGAGGTAGAAGGTAGATAACATTTTGATGAATTGGTGTCTTTGCATAATGTTGTCTCTGAAATTAGTAGTAGCCATGTAGGATTGATGTTGTGAAAGATGTAGCATTTTAATAAATGAGACATTGGTAGTTTTCTTGTGTGGATGGCCATAGTTTCTCTGAAATGTATAACATTGGATGTTTGGTATTGTTGGAATTGATTTTGAAGTTGTGGCCTTTGTTTTCTTAGCTATGTGAATTGGTGTTTTTGTTTGCTTGTAAGTGATGGTCATGATTTTGGTAGCTCTCCCCCGTGTGTTGCTGCTCCGCCATATTTTAGGTGCCAACTTCAATCCACGTAGGCTTCAAATTAGTCCACGTCATATTTCCGGTCACCAGAAAATTGGATTGAGTTCTAATTGCAAAAAATTGAAAGTTTAAGTATTTCATTGCAAACTTTCAAATGTCATGTTGTAATTGCAATTTGGGGTATACTTCGTGCTTTAATTTGCAGTTTTTCCAAAATAAAAATAAAAATTAAAGATGACATTTTTAGTTACCACCAAATCTTTTCTTGAGATGATAATCAGTTAATCACCACATTTTTTAAAAAAAATATGAAATTATAAGTTGAAGTAAAATTTGTTTAGCCTGATAGCAATAGAAAATAAACTAAAATTCAGAAATTGCGTCTAGCCAAATAAAAATACACAAAAAAGGGTCAAGCTAATTTATTTTTTTAGTTGAAAGCTTTTTTTCTTACACTTTACCTTTTTGTTTTTACTACCTACATTAATCAACATTAAGTTGTACCATCGTCCATCGGGATCGCATAAAGATGCAATTAGCAAAATTCAATTTCTTAGCTAAAAGAAAATAGTTAGTGATACTTAAAGGGGAAACTGTCAAATAAAACACCAACATTGCCTCAAATTGTAATTATAACATTATTTTCCGATCGCCGGAAAACCGATGCGAGTTCTAATTGCAAAAAAATGAAAGTTGATGTATTTAATTGCAAAGATTGAAAAGTCATGTTATAATTGCAATTTTAAGTAAAGTTGGTGATTTAATTGACAATTTTCCCATACTTAAATACATAAACTTTAGGGATATTTTGATTCGGCATGTGAATTACAACCAATTCCATTAAATACAATGAGATTACTATGATAAATTATGGAATCAATTAGTCATTATAATCCAAATATCCAACAGTTTTCTGGCCCATTGGAAAAAATATAAAGACATATCCACTTTTCATGTGAAAAGACAGATTCATCCTTGATGGAAAATATAAAAGAAAAAGAAAAAGAAAAAGCAAAAAGAAAACAAGTAATCGAGTGTTTTGAGAGGTATCCTCCTCACATCTTTGACGCCAATCTGAATCTGCAAATCCTAATTGCAGAAGGTCTTTTGGCCTCTCCGTCCACCACTTCTCTCCCATGATGTTGCATTTCCCGAGGCATATGCCGTGAATGCATATTTGGACCCTTATATTGCAGTCCAACTGTTTGATAAAATTCCCAACAGAATTTTTCCTCTCAAAATCATTCATTCACTTGAAATTCCGTCAGTGATGAAGCGATTGTTGATGAACTCTGTTACTAGTCTCAACTGTTACTCTTCTTCATCACCATTAAAGCTGCTTAAACCTGGCGACATTTTAAAGCAATCCAGAATATTTTCCATGTCCGAAGTCGCCGACTACTCGAAGCTAACACATGATCATAATCCTCTGCACTTCGATTTGGATTGCGCCAGAAATGCCGGATTCACAGACACTCCAATCCCGGGATTGCTCGTCGCTACCTTGTTCCCTTGGATCATTGCTTCCCATTTTGTAAGTCTTTCTTTTCATTACTCATTCTTGGATTACACTTTCTTTTTTTCTACAATGTTTCCTAGCAAATATGCACACGACCTTTTAATATTTCTGTGTGTAAACTTTACATTTGTCGCGACTTTCTCCTGATTTAACCAATTTCCCAAATCGAAGTTCATGTAGTATAGGAAATAAGTGATGCACGACACCATTCTCAGCACTTAACACGTCGCTATGATTCATTAGCCAGGGGCGATTTATGTGAAGCAAACGCTGGAATTCAGGATGCCGGTTTTAGTTGGAGATGAGGTTGTTGGTGAAGTGCAGGCAAACAACATTAGACAACTCAAAGATAAGTTCATGTAAGCATATAGGAACTGCTTTCTTTTTTTTTTTTTCCTCTCTCTTTTTTAAAAATGTTGCTTCTTTGCCCTATAGGGTGAAGTTTGCGACCACTTGCCATAAAGATGGTGGCGCTGTCGTGATTGGTGGTGAGGCTATTGCTATCCTGCCCTCGTTGGCTATGAATGAAGTTGATCACAGGTAATTGAAGACTGCAACTGTAGACTCCATTTGCCTTCATTCTTGTTGCTCGTGACAATGTTATGAGACTTTGCTTTTGCTTTTGCTTTTTATGTTGTTTAGATTTCATTTTTGAATTATAGGTTCCATTTTTGAGCTATGTATTTTAAGTTCATAATGACATCCATTGAAGCTGCTTCAAAGGGATCATTAAATTTTGTCGTTGGCATTTTTGGTGATGTGTGCTCGGGTGTTACATTTCTGTATCGTGGATTTGATGCTTTGAATGTGAAGAAGATTTGGTTGCTGAAGATGTTGTTTAGTGTGTGATAGAGAAGTGTTCAAATTTGTCACACTCAACTCAACCATGAAAATACTGCATTAGTTATGTTGAACGATGCAGGATAAGCCAACTGTTATGCTTGGGTTTAGAAGTAAAATCTCCAAAAGCAATCAAATAAGATTTATCAAAAGCTATAATTTGTTGATTTTAGTCTCCCCTCTCCAACAATAATCAAACAAGATTACTTAAATTAAATCTGATAATATCAAGATTACAAAAGTAACGTTATTAATACATTTAGAAAATGAGATTCGGGCAGAATTTCTATTGGACAATACGAGATATAAAATTCCATCATTCTCAGTCATGACTGATTCAAAAGTTATCTTTAACAGTGCACCTTAACCCTATTGGCTATTCTAAATCAATAATTAACCTCCCTGTTTAACATAATCTACCAAATTTTTCGATTAATCCAATGATCCCCACCAATCTAAATCAAATGCAATTACAAACTGCCCCAATTATACTAACATAAACACCTTTTTTGGACAAGCTGTTGATAGTAACTCTCGAGTTTGACAGCAAAACCTAGCCATATTTTACCAAAATAATACAAAAATCTCAGGCAGAACTGATGAAACAAACAAGAAATTTCATTCTTCAACTCCACATAAAACAGCTCCCAGAAACGGATTGCACAATGCCTAATCGTCCTTTGCATATAAAATTCCGAGATTCTACAATCTTGATCACATTTTTATCAAGAAAAAAGTCACCTCCAACCAAATCTTAATCGAGCAAGTGATGAAAAACGCTGATGGCCGTCATCCCGATGCAGTGATCAACATCGGGAAGCCCGTAAACCTGACAGGGGGGGTGGAGTTTTCCAACCTAACATACACTGTGATCAAGAAGAAGAAGGATACCAATGGGAAGTGGGTGAAGCAAGAAGCTGACTTACTGCATAACATAACTGGCTATGCAGCAAAAGGGTGCATCACAGCTGTCATGGGCCCCAGCGGCGCCGGGAAATCGACGTTTCTGGATGGTCTGGCCGGACGGATCGCGAGCGGGAGTTTAATGGGAAGGATGTCACTAGACGGCGTCGATGTCAACCCGAGCTTGATTAAGAGGACTTCAGCATACATAATGCAGGATGACAGGCTGTTTCCTATGCTCACTGTTTATGAAACACTAATGTTTGCTGCTGACTTTAGGCTCGGATCCATCTCAAGGGCTGAAAAACGGCAGCGCGTCGAGCAGCTCATCGAGAAGCTAGGTTTATCGGTATGTAACACTTAAAAAAGATGCAGATTCTTCAACGTAACTTCACTAACTATTATGCTCTTGTTTTAAGCAGTCATCGAGGAATACTTACATAGGCGACGAAGGGAGGAGAGGGGTGTCTGGTGGGGAGCGTCGGAGGGTGACGATCGGAGTGGACATCATCCACGGACCTTCCCTCCTGTTCTTGGACGAGCCCACTTCAGGTTTGGACTCCACTAGTGCTCATAGTGTGATAGAGAAGGTTCACGACATAGCACGCTCCGGGAGCACCGTGATCCTCACGATCCACCAGCCCTCGTCGCGGATTCAGCTGCTGCTGGACCACGTCATCATCCTGGCTCGAGGGCAGCTCGTGTACCAGGGAGCGCCTAAGGACGTCATTAGACACCTAGGCCGGATTGGCCGCAAGGTTTCCAAAGGCGAGAACCCCATGGAATATTTTATCGATGTGGTGCAAGAGTATGATCGATCAGACATTGGTGTCGAGGCATTGGCTGAATTTGCACTTACCGGAGTTAGGCCACCGCATCTGGTGGCCTATGAAGAGATGTCAGCTTCCCTGGAACTCCCAACACCTCAGTCAGCTAAACAGGCCGGCCACAAGCAAGCGGCAGAGGGGCCTCGAGGTTTCGATCACAGTGTACGAAGCCAAACAAACACGTCTAGATCTTGGAGTGGCAGCCAGTCAATGACCTATACACCAACAAGAAATCATGCTGATCACAGAGCTTTAACTAAAAGAAGGTAAAGTAATAATCTTGGATATAAATTTTCTTGAATAATGCAGTTTTTACACATACCTCTCAATCTATATGTGCAGCCAGACTCCAGGATACTACGCCTACTCAAGCGAAATTCTACAAGGGACACCGACTCCCCGCAGCAGCGACTACACTCTCGGCGAAGACGACTACTTAACCGACAGCATGGTCTACCCCATCACAATAAATGCAAGCCACCATCTCAGCCCCAAGTTTGCCAACTCCTTCTTCCCGGAGACGTGGATACTAATGCGCCGCAATTTCATAAACATCACGCGAACCCCCGAGCTCTTCATGTCCCGGCTTTTCGTCCTGACCGTAATGGGGTTCATGATGGCAACCATGTTCTGGCATCCAAAAGAGGACACTCAGGGCATCACAAACCGCATCAGCTTCTTCATCTTCACCGTCTGCCTCTTCTTCTTCTCCTCAAACGACGCTGTTCCAGCTTTCATCCAGGAGCGCTTCATATTCATCCGTGAGACATCCCACAATGCCTACCGTGCATCTTCCTACACCATCGCCGGCCTCATCACCTATCTCCCTTTCCTGGCCCTGCAGGCGGCACTGTACGCGGTAATCGTCTGGTTCCCGTTGAGGCTTGAGGGAGCATTTGAGTACTTCCTGCTCGTGCTCTACATTTCACTGATCTCCACCAACTCCTTTGTGGTCTTTGTCAGCTCAGTGGTGCCCAACTACATCCTGGGCTATGCTGCCGTGATTGCCTTCACTGCGCTCTTCTTCCTCTTCTGCGGCTACTTCCTCAACAGTCATGCCATGCCGCAATACTGGAAGTGGATGTATTACACCTCCACCATGACTTACCCGTATGAAGGGCTGCTGATGAATGAGTATCAAACTAACAAAACATTCGGAAACGTACCTGGGAACAACATCCTTGCATCACTCGGCATAGGAACCGACAAGAATCTCAAGTGGCAGAAGGTTTATGTGATTCTGGGATGGGCTGTTCTTTACAGAGTTCTCTTTTACATCGTTCTTCGTTTCTTCTCAAAGAACCAAAGAAAATAGTATGTATGTCTCAAAGCAAGTAAATGCATATGCACAACTACGATCGATTGAGGTCTAAAAGAAACTGACCAATCAAAACAGATACATCTGTTCTGCACAGAATATCTAACCAGTGACATTCACATATATATTAAATAATAATGATCGTCATGTGAAAAGTGAAATTAGTAGTGAATATCCAACAAAATTTATGAAAAATAAAACATCATTCTCATCATTTGAAAATATAGATTTGATTCATCATATCATGATATCAATCTTCAAATAGAACAAGAGAATGGAGAAATATATAGATCTTTTCATTTTCCATGGAGATAAAACCATACTATTTTCTGACTCCCGATTCAACGTGCCAAGAGTTGCACGGGATAGTGTAAATCAAAGATAGCCCTATCAGCATATTATTGACCAGAACTGTAATATACATATCTAAATAAAGATGCAGACTATCTGCAACATCAAGTACTAACTCCTCATTTAACCTGCATATCAATCGCCGCTTCTATAACCCTGATGGACTGCTTTTTCCTAACTCAGGCTGCTTTTCTAGAACTTGAGATGGCCATTTGTCGGCTGGAGTGAGATATCGAGCATGTGGTTTGCTCACTATAGGAACATGCTTAGATGCGAGTTGTTCAGTACCGACCTCTGGATAAACTTGGGTGTTCGAGTAGAAGGTGGCAAGATGTGAAGGACTTACGGTTTGCCCTTGCGGTCCATGTTGCACGACAGGAAAGACAAAAGGGCTACCTATATCTGGCAATCCCCTCTCTTGGTTATGATATTCAGGAGGGTCCATATTTAGGTCGAGTTGCAGCTTCGTCTTTGAGTTGATCTCTGTCTGAAGCTTACCGATCTCAGCTTCCAGAGCAGTGTTTTCATCCTTTAGTTCGCTCGTCTCAACAGTTACCTTCATGATTTACATGTGATATACAGTTGTTAAGGATTAGCTATCACGTAATTAGGTCAACAGTTAGATGTTAATACTCATAAGGAAGAGGAAGAACCGAAAGATGAGTTAAGGTGAATAGACTTACATATTGGGATTCGGACAACAAGTTGGCATTCTCTTTTTTAAGACACTTAATCTGACTGATCATGTCTTTCACTGCTCGGGAGGCTTCAATCAACAAAGAAGCCTTACCGCTGCTCTGATCTGATAGTTCTGAGAGAATATATTCATTAAGGAATTAGTGATGTTCTGAGAGAATAAACTCATTAAGGAATCTTCTTTCAAGTTAGATGTCTCATTTGCTTTTAATCAAGTTATACGGCTCATCAAAAGGAAAAGCTTACTATCATTTATAGGAAAACTTCAAACCTTACCTAAAGAATTTGCTAAAGCAAGAAACAGCTCGTTCAAACTTTCGCGCTTCATCTTCTCTCTCTCGGACTTGTGAATCCTTTTAGGAGGAGGAATCTTCCCATTGTTCTTCTTGCTAGAAATGTCCCTGGAAAAGTGAGCTTAATGATTAGATGAAACACCAAAAATTCCCCTACAGCACAATTAAGATTATTCTTTTCCTTTATCAGAACTTCATAAAGAAAAACATGCTAAATTCATAGTTACAGGTTATTGAATCAGGCACAGGAAGATAACCTCACAAGGCATAGATAATACATCTGTAAAACGATGAACATTATGAAAATAGGTAAGGATCACAGGAGAATAAAAAAAATCCTCAAGATTATTAATTTGAAAAAAAAAATCGAGATATATACACACATCAAGGTAACTTCAAGGGTCGAGATATATACGCCATCAAGGTAAATTCCACTTTTGAAGTTGACATCTATACTGACCTCACAGCATTAAATTTGCAGAAAAAGGAAACATGAGAAGGACTACTATCCCAACTGGTTATCATAAGGAGTTAAAATTTCCACAACAAACATATAATCTATCAGCTAGATCTACTTTAGTTTCATAAAGCGCCCACTCTTCCTAATCAAACACATTTGAGAAAACGAGAAAAATAAAGAAGAAAGTTGCAGATTGAGGTAGAGAAGAATCACATGATCTATCAGAGCCCTTTATAATCAAACACATTGATCAAATATAGGGATGACTGGGATCCGAAATGAGTGATAAAGCACTTACCCACTCGTTGATGTTGCCATTGCCATTTTAGACTTAACAAGCGGAGCAATATGAGTTTGCATCTAAGTTCCCTGCCACAATGATGATAAACCAAACTAGCAGTCAATGGCTGAAATACAACTCCAACTCTTAAGAATAGAGTCTACAAACACTCCACATGTATAGTCATATAAGCAATCTAAGTCATCCAACAAAACTAGGAATCAAGTCAAAAAGCTTTACAAGGATCAATTCAATGTGTACAATCACCAAAAAACCACATATAATCGAAGTTTCAAGATTTGAAAAGTAAGACTGACTTTCTTAGCAGATGAAAAGCTCAATCAAAAAGGAAATTGGCAAAAGGATTTATCAAACCAGCATCTAATTTCTAATGTAATTATTTGCTCCTATAGGATATTGAGACAATAATAACTCTAGCACCAGAAAAGACACTTCCCCCACCAAACAAATGAACTGAAAAAGAAGTAGAAGCCTAATTGGGAGGTAAAGAGATACAAATTTTCTAAATTTGACAACCATAAACACTAAAATCTGAATCTCCACCTCATAGAGTATAGCACAACTTCAATGCATATATCCATGGGAAAAAAAATGAAAAATTGGTAGTATAAAACAAGAATTCAAAGACAAGTTAATGATTACCAAAGTGAAATCCAAGAGAGCAGATGAGAGTTTGTGTTGTCTCAGAAAGAAAAAGAAGAATTGATCGCAGGAAACATATGAAAAGAAGAAGTAGGGCACATAAATAAGAGTTGTTGGGAAGTCAAAGATGGCGAAAATGAGAGAATTCTTGCAAGCAGCAAATATGGAGTTGTGGTTGGTTAGGAGAGAGAGAGAGAGGGAGCGTGTGGCAGGCACCTGCGACTGCGAGTAGGAGAGATGAGAGGAAGAAGGGTGCCACGCTGGCAGTGTGTGTTGTCACGCTCAGGCAACAGTTATTCCACGTGCTCTATCCATCCATCTTCACCCCCTCTATTATTGTATCCAATTTTACAATTCTACATGGATTTCTCCCTTTTTATGTTCTACTATTTCAAAATAAAGAGACAAATTATTTGAGATTTGATGAAAGTAAAATTAATAACAAAGCTCTTAAATTGATAAAGATTTAACCTCTTGCAATGACATTCGGACTTGAATCCAGACTCAACCAATGATCTCGATATTAAAATCTACCTGTGTATTTAATTTTGTGTCGATAACAAACCTATTTATTATTATTATTTGCTTTAGTGGTTTAGGTCTCCAATACAAAATTTGAGAAAAAGAAAAAATTAACTTGAAATACTGAGGTTAAGGGTATTTCCGTAAGCTGTCAATCTCATTAATCATTATTGATAAACTCTCTTAATCAAAGATTACACATAATGGAGTAATATTAATATAAGTATAAAGAAATGTATTTGTGTGGCATGAGGCGTGTGGTTGTCGCACTCTTTGTTAAAAGCATAAAACGTGGTACGGCTTTCCGAATGAAACATGCCGCATTAGCATTATCAAATCATCTATTTTTGAACGGAAACAGTCTTATCTCCTCATCATCATAATTATTGCCATACCTTTATAGATTTAATTAAAAATGAATACGTCAACCTCAACCATATATATAGTGACAATATACACGGTATCATGTACACACAATTACTAACATAGTTTACCAGTGTTACAATATACTCAATTTTTTTAATTTGGTCTATCCTGCCCTTGTTAATCAAAATAAGCTCATACCACTGGTCCACAATCCACATCCTTAATGGAGTACTAAAAGAAATTCGTTTGCAGCAGCAACACCCATCATCAGTCCACATGCCAACAATCCTCATAAGTAAAACCACAATTTCAGTTCCAGGTGAATATCACTTCAAAAAGAAAAAAAGGCATAAACCAACCAAAGTAGCATAATTGTTAACATTCCCACCAGCTTATTAACACAAACAAGGTAATTGGAGGTAGAAATCTATATGATATGATTGAAGTAAATCTGCAGATTTGTTTGTCTCAGTAATAGATACATATTTTACTCAATACATATATTTTTGTACATTAGCTCTCTCTCTCTCTCTCTCTCTCTCTCATCTATATATATGTGACAGAAAACCAGAAGAAAAACCAAAAGTAGTTGGTAGTGTAGTACGTGATTTAGCCATTTGCAACGGAGAGGAACCATGAGAGGAGTTGACGTTAGGCTTCTGAACAACCAAAATTGAACTTGTGAATCTTCATTTTTCCATTCAAGGCAAGTGCAAGCAAATCGTACTCCTCAACATACCAGAGTTCCGAAACTGTGGCCTGCAATCATCAAAACAAAGGCAATGTCTTTGTGTTATGGACAAATTCTTGAGATCAAAATAAGGTGAAGAAACAACCAAATATAGCATTACCTTCAGTCCAGCAATCTTGTGGTTGAGTCTGCTTACAAGTTCATGAAAAATTTGGAGATCCGACATTTTCATTTCCTCCTTTGGAAGAATGTAAGAAAAGCGAAAACCATAAGGTTTGACAGAATAATAAGGATTTGAGATCTTCCAATTCATCAGTTACTTTTAGTGTTGATACAGGCACACTTCTTGCTCTTTGTTTCTATTATTCCTCACATCTTCACTAATTGCTCAATTTAATTTTGTAGCGACAGTGCAAAAAATGGAAAGAAAGCAATCACTGCATCATATGTGGGATCCTAACAAGAATTTTTAACTAGGAATTTTTTTTCTCAAAAGTACATTAGATAGTGATAATAGACCATCATACCTCAGATAACTTTTTAGGGGGGCCAAGAAGTCTTGCAAATGAAGTATGAAGCATTGCCTCATTATACTGTGTCACAAACATGTAGACGGTATCAGAAATTATTAATCCTGAAAATCCTACAAAAGATTAGCATAAGTGAACAATATAAAAAAATGCATTCATCATGTTTGAACAGGAACAAAAGCGAACAAATCCATCAAACCAGGATTTTGTTTGGTTTGAAACATGTCAATTAGGTCCTTACAAGCTGCTTTTGTGGAGCACGAGGAAGAGCAGCTTTCAATTTAGCACGAATGGTTACAGGATCTGCACCAGAGACCACCTGAGCAGAATAAGCATGGGCTATCACCGTTACGAAGAAAATGGGACAAGAACATCACAAATATTTTCCAACAAAAAAAAAACGAGGGCATCCCCAACGGCCCATTGGCTGCCAACTAGGTATAGCTGGCACACACTTTATGTATGATCCGCAGTCTATTACTTTATTAAGAGGCTCACATGGAAAACAGATGACGTAACAATTCAAAATCAAGAAATATAAATTTTGGGTAATGATTAAAACTACCCCCAACTATGAAATCAGTGCAACCATCCGTGCAGGAAAGCAAAACTTCCAAAATCAAAGATTCATAGTTGTGATTTCATGGCAAGCATTTTGGAGACAATAGCAAGATACCAAAAAGGCACAAACCATAGAGAAAAACACAAAATACAAAAAAGAAAAACAGAAGGAAAGAAAAAGCATAAGTTGTTATATGTGAAGGAAACCTTTTAGCCATCTCTAGACTGGAAATGGTCGTGGCAGGAAACATTAGAAAAAGAAAAGAAAAAGAATACCTGCCAACAACCTAGTAATACGCCAGTTGAGGTCAAAACAACCCTATCTAGGATAATATGCATTGGGCAGATGGACTTTGAAACGTCTTTTACAGCACGAGCTTCAGCTTCAATCTGGAAATCGAGAAGTTATTGCAAAAAACAAAATATACATGAGAAGAAAGGAGGAAAACCCACAGATGAGGACCAAAACTATTGTTACCTCTGTTTCTGATGCAGGGACAGGAGCTATGTGATGTGAAGCGTGGAACATGCTAAAGTGGTACATACTTGAGTTCTGAAACCAGATTGCTAACCAAAAATCTGATCAATATCCTCAAAATATACAGAAATGTATATGCAATACATTCATAACTGTACTGTTTATACAATAAAATTATATGCCCGAGACCCCAGGTTTTACATAACCCAACACTAAATATCTTCATGTCAAATAGAGCGGCTGGAAAGTAACATCTTACCTTCTCTGAAGTATGGCAAAAGAATGTTCCTTACGGCCTCACTGCATCAAATAACAAGAGAATAAAGCATTTTTCCCAAAAACACATATCACAATCTAAGCTCTGATTTCGTGCAAATCAAACATCTGGAAATAGGAAACTTAATCATTATGCGAATAAGTAGGGAAGAGAGAGATGGCTTGTCACATGCCTGCAGAAAAGTTTTCTGCGATCATATACACCAAACTTCCAAGCATTATCTCGTTTTAACTTAACAATGGCAATTCCACAGTAGTTTTAGGATGTGGGAAGAAAGAGATAATATGTAGGACTAAGTAGAGATTATATGCTTAATAAAATGTCTGATGATATATGCTCAACCAAAAATCATAAGAAGAGATCTCCCTCTACTAAAATTCCAATGCAAACAAATATATGATGAGGTCTCCTTTATCTGGAAATCTCATTTAAAAATATTGGCTCCCACAACAGGCCAGACTGGTTGCACTTTAGCTTTCACAAATTATACCTCCTAACAAATTTCAACTCAATCCATTTCAAATTGCATCAAGCATATCTTTAGTGGAAGATAATAAAAACTCAGAATAAATAATCTTAAGTATGACAACTCACGAGATTGGAATGGAAAACTCAGTACTTAAATGCAATACATTTGCTCGAACCGGTGGATCCGCAACCTACATTTAAGGAAACAATAGTGGTCCAGTTAGAAAAGTACCAGGGACTCGTTTGAAAAATTCCTTCAATTTTCGTTCTATTTTTATATTACCTTAAGCACAGGCGTCAGCGTTCCATCTTTTAGAATAAAGAGATCAGATAGGGATAACGACTGAGAAGTTTGTCCTTGTTTGAGAAAAACTGCTCCTTTCTCATCCAGCTCTTTTGTCAATTGTGTATATAGTATTGATCGTTGCTCAGCATTTGCAATAGAAGAACCCGCTGCAAATCAAAATGCTCATTATTTAATCTTTATAAACAGGAACTAAATGAAGAACCAGGATACTAAATTCCAGCAATTTAACCTTAGAACAAGCAAAGATATGATTAGAAGAAAGAAAGAATTAAAAAAAAATGTAGATCCATAAAACAAACAAGAAGGCATGGAAAGGTAAAAACATGACAGTAATAGGAGAATCCGCATTAACGAAGCCATATTCATAAATGGAAAGAAGTTATGATCTCCTAAGAATTAGACCAGACAGGCCATATTCATAATGCATTAGGCTCTGAAGATCCTTATTACCAAATTGCTATACATCAACCATAGATGTGAATTCAATACCTATTCTAACATCACAAATTCATATAATGATTTCTGAATAGTAACACTGTATACCAAAGTAAACCCATTTTTACAGGATTCTTAGATCCATATCATAGACATAGTAATGAAAGCAGTCTCCCTCTAATAAGCTTACAAGGCTTCATTCATATTTGAAGCATCCAAAACTTGCAGCATTATGCCTCGTAACTTAGAAAGTTATCATTTCCCTTTCTCCTTTTATCTTTGTAATGCCTTAAAGAAAACTAATAACACACGAATTCTCTGGAGCGGGTGGAACAGAGCTGCCGCAGATCAATCACACTTAAAATCCAGTGAAAGAAAGGATATTTACCTCGCAAACCAAGCATTTCTTCATTAATCATATCTAATTAGAGCGTACAAAATCCAAAAGCCAAAAAGAGAGGATAAAAAGTTAGAGAGGGAGAGAGAGTCTATCTGATGCACAACCCAATTTGATGGTTTGATGGAGCTTAATAGTGAATTCACTCGAGCATAAACTACAGTAAGATTCTGGCTTCAATCACTAAACTCACAAAACACAGACACATACATACACAAAATGTAGCAAAATAAGTATAGATTACTTGAGAGCGTGGACGGAGTGGAATCAGAATCCTGATGCGGTGAAGAATTGCGTAGAGCCATCTGGAACAAACAGAAGAATGTAAGGGCGCAGATTGACCAGAGTGCGGCGATCTTCAATGGCCGACTCCACCAATTCTTCATTATCCCTCTACCCATTGGAATTTGCGATAATCAGATTTCGAAAATATTGCATTTCTTGAATAATACCATCAAGATTTTGAACTTTTTTGCAGAGTAATCGATAGTTGCTTTAGGATTTCATGCGTGAATTGGACGATTTCAACAGCTGATACTGATAGTTCAGAAGCTTCAGCAAATTTGCGTGGTTTTTCCGTTCCTTTTTTCTTTTTCTGTTTGGGATATAAAAATACATTAATTAATAATCTGACGTCTAAATGAAATATTTTATTCGAAATAATACTGTAAAAATATTTGTTAATTACAATGAGCGATTATTTTTAAATATATAATTGTTGAACAAATAATGAATTATAAACTATAATGACTTTTTGCAAGTTACTGGCTACTTCTTAATGTTTCAATAATAACAAAAACTAAAGTCTAATTGTTTCAACCTCACAAACTTATATAATAATAATAATAATAACAATAATAATAATAATAATTATTATTATTATAAATTTTAAAATTAATTTAAAATTAATTTTTATTTGAATCATAATTTTATAATTTTCTTAACATTAACTGTTTATTATATTAAGTCAATAATATAATTAATCACAAGCATTTCCATGTTTTGTGGGTAGTCTAGTCTCCCAACCAAAATGAAGTATTTTAACAATGCTCCATTTTTAAAATTTCATTATTTTCAAAATAAGTCTATCTCATTAGTAAAGAATACTTTATTTGTCCACCAAATATATCATACATTCACTATTACGGACGTCCACGAAAAATATCATACTTTCTTTTGTGGACATACTTTACTTTAACTCCTTATTTTGCATCCTTGCAATTCTCACTTATTTACACAAAATATCCAAATTGGCCCACCATCCAAATCTTTTTCACACTATTTTATTCTACTTTGTCTATCATTTATGTTGGAAAAATTCTATAAAGTGATATTGTTTTGATGAATATTAAAACTCTCATGGATGAATATTATACTAAGTAAAATTAATATAGGTTGCTCAAATGTTAGGGAGCAACAGTATATTGTATTTCTTAAAACTCAGTATCGAAGATGAAGATTGAAGTTGAAGTTTGAGGACTGAAGATCAACACAAAGTCTTACTGAAACTCAAAGGAAATTGAAGTCTCAAGTATATTGAAGCAACATACCTACTAAAGTAATGGAAAAGTTTACTCTAGTATCCAATTACACTGAGATATTCACGTCAGTAATTGACATAAGACAAAGGTCTTTGATTTTGAAAGAACGCAAAAGGAAGTACACAAAATCTATAGAGAATCCTTTGACTCGGCAGAGTGCAGACTGCAAATGACGAATAAGTGTACCATGTTGCAGACCGCGAAAAGCGACGTACTAGGTTTCAACAGACATTTCAAAAATGCCACATAGACTAGTTTGAATCCGAGTTCCCTGCAACGGCTCTCTTCAAACGCAGGTTACAAATACACTATGTTTCTCACCTTTGAAGGCGTCCGACCTTAAGCCAAAATGATGTTAAAATGAAAGTTGAACTCTCAAGAGCTCTGCAAATTCAAACCCAAAATCTCAGCAAAGGTCAGAGAAGAGATTTCTCAAAGTCTAAGAAAATCATCCAAGCTTAATCAATATCACATCTCGAGGATTTCAGTTTACAATCTCTTTAAGTCTAGGCATAACCAGTTTCTATCTAAAGCCTTGAGCAACTTTCTGAAGTTTGCTTCATAAGTCATATGGAGACAACCTACTCTTTCTCAAACCCTATAAAGTTTAGAAGATAAGTAGAGTTTGTGTTGGAAGTTCGCAACAAATTAGTAGCACAAAGCAGTAGGTTCTCAACATGCAGCACCCAAAAGTTGTTACATATTAATTTCCACAATATTAAGTGGGGTGACTTTATATTAAAGGATTTTCTTTTGTGTTTACTTTAGTTTAAAAATCAAACCGTCTTGTCGATGAGCCCCAGCTCAAGTGGCTAAGGTGAGACACCCAGTGACAATAGGTCCTGGGTTCAAATTCCGCCTTTGTGCGGATATTTTCCCATTTTTGTGTGGGTAGTTTTCCTACTCTTGTGTGGGTAGTTGTCCTGCATGCGTGCGGTATTGAACTTTAATTTGTTATGATATTATATATTTGTACAATTGTAATTCTAAAAAAAATCAAAGCGTCTACCTAAACCCGACCGGTTGGCCCGAACAAACCGAAAAATATAGCGGGTTAGGGCTAAATTTTTACGACCCAAAATTAAAGCAGGCTACATGGGCTGGATCGATTAGCTCGCAGGTTATATGGGCTAGCCCGAACGGATCATTAATTGATTTGTGCCATAATTTCTTCACAAAACAATAATCCATACAATAACATCTTAACTTTACAATTTTAATTGTATATGTATGATTAGTTATTTGTTATATTTTCATAGTCTTCAAGTTACTTATACTCCTTACGTCCCATTATTTATTTTTCTCAATATTATTAATAAAGTTGTGTTTTTGTACTGACCCATGTTTGGAATACATCATCAAATCTGTTAGAACTTTGAAAAATACCAAAAAAAAATATTAAGATTCTTAATAATAATAATAATAATAATAATAATAATAATAATAATAATAATAATAATAATAATAATAATAATAATA
>JAYJMF010000028.1:2550395-2567075 GCA_036873715.1 Salvia sclarea
TCTTTTGTCATAAGGTCAAGTTGACATGGATAGAAATTAAAAGACTAGGTGCTTTAGTCTGGTCAAGTGGTTCATGTATAAACGTCCACCCGAGTGGCTTGCATATGAGATCATTTGGCTATTGGGGGAATTGAATAATATTGTTTTATCAAAAGATTACAATATTGCTAATTCAAATTTATATGTGCTTATTTGTTTCTCATGTATTTACTTATTTATTTAATTATTTCAGATATGTCTATGGCTCCATTTATTACTAAGTTGTCGCAAAATCCTTTAATCCATTATGGTCACATCACCTCCAAATTTCGTTTCCATTCCGCAAAATTCGAACCAGTTAAAGGATTTTGTGACAACTTAGTAATAAACGGATCCATAGACATATTTGAATATAATATAATTGATTTTAGTGGTAGTGGAAAATAAGTCCCACAAAAAATATAGTGTAATGTCATTTCCAAAAGTGGAAAGTAACTAAATATGTAAAACTTAACAAATTGTAAAAAAAAAAAAAAAAAAAAAGACTAAATACATGGGAGGAGAGGGAGTAGATTTTATTATTTGTAGAAAAATATATCTATATATTTATTTTTATATTTCGGCTACTATACATTTTGAAATGCGTGTGTTATTGTATACTCTTTCCGTCCCATTTGAATTGATATACTTGTTTTATTGCAATGTACCGTTTGAATTGGCTCTCAAATGACAAAAATTTAACATACAAAATGGTGAAACGACCATGTTACTTTATCATTAAAATAAATACTCTTTTAATTTATGTGTATAAAGTAAGAGGCCAACTCAAATGGGATGGAGGGAGTAATATTTTTCACTGTCGACACTCGACACTACAATATTTTGACCTTTAAAAAGAAGGTAATTACTATTTAATTTCAGCTGCTTATGTGAAATGGGATCCATTTGACTTTTACATAGCGTGACCTTGTACCTGTAACTTGAACTTGACCGCATGAAATATGGTTTACTATAACAGGCTGTGCAGAATGATTTATTTATTCATGGTACGGTCTAATTTTTACGAGTCATATCATGTAGGGCCACTTTCAGGAAATCTAGTTGCTTTGATTATTAAACACGAGTATATTTGCAAATTAATTCTAATCTCTTAATTACTTGAGCTCATTATTAAACGTTAAAGAGTACTTATCCAAATAATCTATGTTACCTTTGGCTAATCATTCTCATACAAATTGATTACATGTACATAATTGAAAGTACCAGACAGGCTTTGAATAATTAAATGGCGTGAACGAGTTAGGTGCATTTTGACATTATTTTAGTTTCCCCAACAAACTACAAATACAATGTAACAGTCAGAAGCAAGAGTTGAAATCTGATCTGTTCCTAATATAAAAATGTAGTCAAAAGCTTGTGTTATCTTTATTTTATAAGCTCCTTGATTTACACTGCATAATCCGGTACGACGTGCTTCCATCTATCTACCAATGTTTGTGGTGAATCCCACGCCTCACACTACTAAAGCAGAGCCAGATAGATTATGCAAAACAGAAATAATACCAACTTAATTGAAATGGCTGTATTTGTGCCTAGGAAGAAGCAGAGGCTGTCTAAAAAATCAGAGGCTAATGAGCTAGGTTTCTTCTGTTCATTTCTTGAAAAGATTTTGTCAAGGGTTCCAGCAGCCTTTTTAATTTTAGTTTTGATTTACATTTGGTCTTCTTCCACCACCATTCTCTCCGGCGACATCGTTCATGTCTGTGTATCATCTCGGAAGCTCAACAATCTCTACTGCCTCTCCGCCGGCACTCAACCTAATCTCATCATTCCGGTCGCAAACGACTCCTCTTCTCAACCGAATGTCGACATTCCGGTTTCTCTGTTTGGTTCAATCCCTACCGATAAGAATGGAGAAGAATGGAGCAAAAATATTACGAATGAAAGTGAGGGATATGCCTACAGAGTAGTTGAGGAGCAGCTGCAGCTTCACCGGTCATGGAAATCGAGTTCGGATCCTGAATCATGCACAGGAAGGGGGATTTATGTGTACGAGCTGCCGACAAAGTTCAACAAGGACTTGGCGGGTGAGTGCGGCGGCATGATCCCGTGGGCCGATTTCTGCGGCTACATGAGCAACGGCGGGTTGGGGGAGGCGATGGAGAGCCTCGGCAGCGGGTGGTACAACACGCACCAGTACGCGCTGGAGCCCATCTTCCACGCGCGCGTCTCCCGTCACCCCTGCCGCGTGCACGACGCGGCTGCGGCGAGCCTCTTCTACGTGCCCTACTACGGCGGCCTCGACGTCCTCCGCTGGCACTTCAAGAGCAACGTGACGGACGAGCAGAAGGACTCGCTCGGGGTGGAGCTCGTGAGGTGGCTCGAGACGCAGGCGTCGTGGTATATAAACAAAGGGAAGGATCATGTCTTTGTGCTAGGGAAAATTTCTTGGGATTTCCGGCGGAAGGAGAGGGAGAGGTGGGGGACCAGGCTGCTCGAGTTCGACGAGATGCAGAATCCGATCAAGCTCTTGATCGAGCGCCACCCGTGGCAGATCAACGACGTCGGGATCCCCCACCCGACCTACTTCCACCCCCACTCCGACGGCGACATCGTCTCGTGGCAGCTCAAGATGAGCAGGGCCGCCACGAGGCGCGTTGCCGTCGGGTTCGCCGGGGCGGCCAGGCCCGGCTCCGCGGAGAGCATCCGCTCCATACTGATCGAGCAGTGCACCTCCGCTGGAGCCGGATCCGGTGCGTGCCGGTTCCTCAACTGCACGTCGGGGCAGTGCGATCGGCCCGACGCAATCATGGGGCTGTTCACGGAGGCGGAGTTCTGCCTGCAGCCTCCGGGCGACAGCCCCACCAGGAAATCGGTGTTCGATTCGCTGATTTCGGGGTGCATTCCGGTGCTGTTTGATGCGATGACGGCTTACTATCAGTATCCGTGGCATCTCCCCGAAGAGAGGGACAAGTATTCGGTTTTCATCGACAAAGAAGAGGTCAGAAACAAGAGTGTGAATGTTGTGGAGAGGCTGCTCGCGATTCCGCCCAAGGAGAGAGCCAACATGAGGAGATACATTGTTTATGAGCTATTGCCTGGACTCGTTTATGGGGATCTCGATTCCAAATTTGATAAGTTTCAAGATGCATTTTCGATAGCCATAAATAGTCTGCTCGAGAGAGTTACCAGATTGAATAATGGTGTGTGAACACCTCTCTTATATATATACATGTAAGGGATAACATCGTGTAGAAAATTTTGTCTCTCGTAGTATCACACACACCATACTTTTTACATATACAAGGATGCACTTTTATATATATGGAGGAAAATGGACATATAGACATTTTTGAAAAAGAAAAATAAATGAAATATATGTATATAAAGAAACATGAAATACTAGTTGTAATTGGTAAAATTCGTGGAGCACTTATTAAATATCTTTATTCAAATTGCTCGGATGGGATCCTATGTCCCCAAATCTTCGTATGCAACCGTGTGCCACTACGAATTTTGATAATTTTAATAACTTTTTCTTTGTATCATGATTAATATTTATAATAAAAAATTAGAATTTTAAAAAATCATATACCATGATTTTGGAATAATCAACCAAAATAAGTATTTTTTAAACCTAAATATTCCAAAATCATGGTATATAATTTTTTAAAATTCAATTTTTATGTCCGGCCCTACAGTGGTATAAAAAGTTTGGTTATAGTCTTTTAGATCCGGCCCTACAGTGGTATACGAACCTTCATTCTAATCGCACGTTTGCTCAAAAGTACTCTAGTAGCAAGAAGTTCGAGAAGATACATTTAGAGACATGGTAGACCTCTTCGAAACTACGTGAGATGCTTCAATGAGGAGAAGATGTCTGACACGTTGTCGTTTCGCGTTTCAAAGTATATTTATAACTTATTTCTCATCACAGGCGTAGCCATCGATAAGTATAGGGTCGATCCACATGGAGTTGGTGTAGTGTCCTCTTGGTCACGATGTCACAAGAAAAAGGGGAAGAGGTTGTCTCGACTTTGTCTTGGTCAATACAGGAACAAGCTGCTGAGACCTGCAGAAACTAAAGACAATAAATAAAATAAAGTATACCATCTTGGGAAAGATACTTTGTTAACATGACCATGACCCGTTCATTGGTGCAAATGTATTCACTACTCATATGTATCGTTGGTTATAGGCAACATGGGATCATGCCCCCATTGTCTCGACGTCATGCAGACAATCCCACATCACTCAACTCTCACCCTTACTATTTAGTGGGGTTAACCATCACTAACCCATCGTGCCACATTCGGATCTTTGGTAAGTCCACTTCGTATGGTCACGACAGATTGCATATAGCCCTAGACGGCCCAAGTGGCCTAATTAGCATGCAAGGCTCACCGCTGGAAGGTAGGTGTTGGGTACCGGAAGGGTACTGAACTGGTGTGGGGGGGGGGGGAAATACACCAGTATGCTATTTTTGAAAAATACAAAGAGAAACTGATACTGAGGTATCAGTTTACAGAGTTCAGTTTCCAAACAGGATAAGACTGTGACTGAGAATTGTTCAGTCATATAACTTCAGTATGAAAAACTCGTTGTCAAACTGAAGTTCACAGAGAGTTCAATATTGGTTTTTGAAATAAAAATAAAAAGAAGAGTTATGAATCTTACTGACTATACGAAGATTTATCAGTTAGACTAATAACTCAGCAGCAGAAAACGATTTAGATTAGCCTTTCAGTTATCACAAAGACACTTAGAATTAAGTGATCAGTTTTCAGATGATCAGTTTGTAGAGAGATATAAACAGAAAAACAGAGAGCAGAAACTTAGAGCAAATAAGGATTTTAACGTGGTTCGGAGAAACACCTCCTACGTCCACGGACTGCTGATCAAACAGTCAATCACTCTGGGCTTGTGCTTGCGGGTGCACAGCAAACCTTAAACTGACTTTACAGGTCAATACCTACTCACAATGTAGGATTTTCTCTTCTCAGTTTACGGGCACTAATAAAGCATAAACTCTTAGCTTACGGGTGTTAAGGACCCAGTGTTCAGACACCTATCACGAACACACACTCAAACTCACTCTTTTCTAACTTTCAAAAGTGGTTCGAAAAATTCCAACTGTTACAGAGAACAGACTCTCTGCAACAAGGGTATCTAAGCTTAAGATAGGAATATAAAGGCTTAGACTAACTAAGAGAACAGGAAATAGACTTAGTAAAATACTAAGAGTATTTGATACTGAAAACAAAGTTCCCTTCTTCGACTCAAACTGATGTGAATTTGAACGATTAAACTGGCTTTTGATTTTTGCGAGTTTTGGCTTATGTGTTGAGTCGGTAACCTTTAAGCATTGGAGAAGTCCTCTATTTATAGGCATCTTCAAAAAATAGATCCATTGGAGGAGATCGTATCTTCAAATCTGCCGTTGTGAGATGAAGAACAAAGAGGAACTTCTGCAGCTCGAATTTCTCTTTCCTATCTTCCGAATCTGCGCGTGATTCCAAGGAATAGAGAAAAAGGTGCTTAGAAAAGTTTTGCACCAAAGCGGTAAGGTCTTCACGCTATTTCTGGAGAGATGACGATTTTCAAATCTTCCGCATTTAATGCGCCGACTCGCCTTTGAAAAAGACAACTTTCCACGTGGCATCAATAACTTACTTAAGAAACTTCAGTTTTGACGAATCTTTGTACTGAACTTAACAAGTTTTAGTTGCCACATGTAAAACCTCTTATGCAGCTTCTCTTGCTTCTTGAACTTCAGTCTTCGAGTCTTTAGTCTTCAGAACTTCAGTCTTCGAGTCTTCAGAACTTCAATCTATTCTAAAGACCAAAACATGTAGGTTTATATAAAACAACTAAAGAATAATCTAAGAGGGTTTTGGGATCATTAAAATAAGATATAACTTTTCACATATTTTCCCAACACGTGTTTTGTTGGTCTGTTTATAGGTACGTGTTACTTTTACTGTGCCTTCTGACGATTGGAACAGTGCCAAGATTATTTAATTGATCAACACGGATTAGAAAATTTCAGAGATAGAGAATAGTAATAAACTCAAAGTTGATTTGAGATGTTACTATTATTGCCGATGGAAATAAAAAAAAACACGTATGTTGCATGTAAAATAGAGATAAGAGTTGTTGGGGAGCACTACGATACTGAAAGATCTTACATTTACGAATCTAATATATATATATATATATATATAGGAATTCTTTAATGTAGGAATATAGGAAAAAATATTTCCGTCTAGCACATCTTTTATATATGTGTAGCACCATTAGTATTACTAATTAGCACAAATTTTAAATATGTGAGTTTAAGCACATATTTCATTATTTCACAGCACGAATTTTCTAGCACAAAACACTTAGCACAAACAACACAAACACCTAGCACAATGAAATGTCCAGATTCATTCATATTTTATAGGGGTTGGTTACCGTGAGAAGGCATTTTTTCTTGACAAGGTGCGAAATATTATGAAAGTTGCACAAAATGTATAACTGTTTGGCACAAAATCAATAAAGTTGTTGCACAACATTGTGTAACCACTTTATACATTCTGTGCAACATTATCATAGTGTAGCAACTGGATGCTTTGTGCAACAACTCTATACATTTTGTGCAACAATTGAATACACTTTGTGCAATAATATTCTTGTATAAATAAATCATTGCACAAACAGTTAAAACATTTTGCACAATATTGGTATCTATATATATAAAAACAAAACCTAACAACTTCCAAAACAATATTTAATGATTTCATTAATTCTTTTAGCAAAATATTTAATATAATAATAATCATTAATTTAATAATTAATTAATCAATTAATCATCTCGCGCGCGCACACCCATATATATATATATATATATATATGTAAATTTTCTTATTCAAATTTATAAACTCACAACATATTTAATTAATCATTCAAACATTAAATTATTTTTTAAGTATTTTAATTATTAATATTTTTATTTATTATTAAATATTTGTTATGAAGAAATTATATTTTGTCTTAAAATTAAAATAAACTAATAAACTTAACTTTATAGCATTAAACGAATTGAAAATCAAAGTTTTAATGATATTAATTTACATGTATATATCTCTATAAATCTTAAAATATTTATAGTATGCTAATCATTATTAGTGTTTTTTAATCTGAACATATGTACAACTCATCAATTGTTTACAATTATATTTAGGGAAAATTGCGTTTTATGTCCCATGATTTTAGCATTTTTTCGAAAATGTCTCACCCTAAAACTAATTACAAAAAAGTACATGCCGTTTCAGAAATCGAACAAAAATGTCCCGGAAAAAAAAAAATCCGGCATCGGGAATGTGACTAGGATTGCCGGATTATTGACGTGGAATGCACATGTGTTCAGTTTTATATTACCTGGAATTTAAAATTACAAAAAAGAAACTGAATAAAAAAGAAATTTAACACTAACGACGTCGTTTTGCAGTTTCATCTCCTCCAACACTCAACAGTTCTCCTTGCTGCAGAACTCGTCGGAGACTATCTCCGGCAACAATTTGAAGAACTCGTCGGAGACTATCTCCGGCAACTATTTGAAGAAAGCGACGCTTTGTTCCTTCGCTGCGTAATTCCACTGATAATCATCCATCGCCATCTTCTCAAACATCGCAACCGCGCCCAATCTAGCCTCCGAGCTTTCTCTCTGGAGCAAAATCGCAAACGATTTCATACAACCGGAGCTCATCAACAGCTGCAGAATCTGCTCATCAGAGACCGGAATTTGATGCAGCACTGCCACCGCCTCCTCGCAAGCCCTAAATGCGGCGAAATATGAATTTTCCCCCAAAACCTGCTCCATTATCCTCACCAACACCTCAACCCCGCCCAATCGCTTGAAATCCACCTTCACCTGAATCCCAATTCCACAATCGACCTCAACTTCCATAGGCAACTCACCTTAAACGACGTCGAATCGATCGTGTCGAGCACGGTCGCCACCTCGTCGCACTTGGCCGAAGCCAGCGGTGGAGGTTCGCTGCTCCATCGCACTTCATCCTCGTTGGGAGAGACCCCACGTTGGCGGCGCGGACGTGGTTCTTCTGGCTACTCTCGAGCCACCCGGAGATGGAGGCAGGATCCTCCGTGAGATCAAGAAGGGAGGAATTCCGATGGCGGCGGTGAGGGAGCATGGTGTGCACGCACGGGGTGCTCTGCGAGGCGATGAGGCTGTACCTGGTCCTGCCGGTGAGCGCCAAATCAGCGGCAAAGTACAACGTTACGCCCGACGGCGCGGTGGTAGTGGTGCGGCTGCTTAGGAGCCTGCAACCAAGAAGGAGGAAAGTGATGACGACATTGGAATGTCACTCTTTGATCTTTAATTTTTTATTATAAGTTTTTTATTTCCACATCATATAAGACGTAACACGTGGCATTCCACGTCAATAATCCGGCAATCCTAGTCACGTTCCCGACACCGTATTTTTTTTTTCGGGATATTTTTGTCCGATTTCTGAAACGGCAGGTACTTTTTTGTAATTAGCTTTAGGGTGTGATATTTTCGAAAAAACGCTAAAACCATGGGACATAAAACGCAATTTTCCCTTATATTTATTTTTGTATAAGTAATAAAGGTATCCCGAAAAGGAAACACGAAAACTTCTATATAATATCCCCAAAAAGAGCATGACAACTTATGTGGGAATAACGAAGTACAGTTCAAAATAATAAAATAATTTTCATTATATATATAATCATTATATAAATATAAAAATATAAAATTTCATTGATCAATTTTTATATAATATAACTATTAAATAAAATTTAAATAAGACCACCACATATCGTTATAATTCATCCCACGCATCGTGTGGGATAATATGCTAGTTAATTAACATTAAGGGTGAATCTGTACCCAAAAAAAACTTAAAGGGCTTACTTATACCTAAGGATAAACGTGAAGGGTTTATTTGACCCTTTTTTCCTTTTTCTTATGATGATTTGCAATTAAAAAGAATGCAACCCTACGCATTCATGGTGAGAATACAACTCTTATCAGGTTAGGTTTGTACTAACCGTCACATCACATACATCCTTAACACACATCACTTATCAAAAAACACTGCAAAAAACTAGTAGTTGAATAAGTTAGAAACCTTGAGCTATTCAAATTTTATTTTTTTATCTTAACCAAAATACCAGTAACAAAATATCTACAACTATTACTATATAACAATCAACAATACATCATAGAGTCGTTTGATTTGTGTGATTAAATGGATAGGATTGAGAGCATAATCACACATTTGAGTGAAAAGGAGGGCGTATGAGGTGGTGGAGTTCATAAAAAGGAGGGAGGATGGATTAAAAGGAGGAACTTTAAAGGGTAATTATGCTCTCAATCCTATCCATTTAATCATACAAACCAAACGCCACCCATGTGTTTCTAGATTTTAAAAGTATACAGATTTTAAAAGTACACAGTGCACCATCACCAAATTTTCAAGATTTCAAAAGTAGTCACAACCATTGTGTAAAAGTTATTTAAACAGATGAAGTATAGCTCAAATGAAAGAGTTTACTCAGCTAACCCAGCCTTATACCCCACATGAAAATGGTGGTAAAGAGTATTAAAACTACTTGTTTCCACCCTTTCCATCAAAGACAACACACCCTCATTGTATGGTAAAGTACCAAAATATGAAGAAATGTATAGCATAACATCCAGTAACAGATAGAGCAATGTATGGAATGCAACAAAACATAGGTTGAGCTTCATGATTCAAACACTATGAATAAGCTCTAGTTGTAAAATCCTTAAGAATTAGTATCATAACAGCAAGCCATATTGCACAACTTAATTTAGAAGGTGTGAATGGTAAAATAACAAGCTTAGCTTCCATCTTGATCCATGGACATAGACTAGCTACGACATATTCCTTTCCCTTTGTCTCTTTCTCAATCTCTCTCTAATAAAATCATTCCGAGCTCTGAGTCGAGCTTGCTGAGGAGCAACATTCACATGAGAGAGATACAAACCATATCCAAACAATGACGCACCAGCAAAGAAAAGAGCTGCTGTAGCTGCGATCTTTTTAGGCGTAGCCTCAAAACACACCACCATCTCTAACCACTACACCAGAAAAAGAAAAGAAAAAAAAAAAAGAAAAGAAAAAGGTAAAACAACAATATACAGAGGAGCTTTTGTTGCGAAATAATAGGGAGAAACTGCTTGAATAATTAGGTTGGAGAAGGCTAAAAAACTGACGGTTAATCGATAAAAATGAATTAATCTTACCTGTTATTCAAATTCACAATCAAACGCATCCTCTCTCGCAAATCATGGCTGATCTTCTCATCTGAAATTATCCAACAATCGTCGCCACCACACAAATGCAGATCTCCTTTTAATTTTTACTGTTGAACAAATTGCAATTAGAACCCTAACTTTTATGTAAATTAGAAAAATAAATAGAGAGGAGTGAAGAAGATAGATGTAACAACTCGACTTATAAAGTATATACAGGATTTAGTAATTAGAAATTAGGAATTTCCAAGCCCCAATAAGAAATGTTAATAAATAAATAATGAATGAATATCTTTTTTATAGTATTAGTTAATACCAACAAAAGGAAAGTTCTTTATAAAGGGACGTTATAAAGAATTGAGTAAATTAAATATGAACTCGTTTTATTAGGTTGACCGACTTTAGGAATCACGTGAGGTTGCTCTGGTTATAGATTAAGTTGTATAAAATCAAAAGCCATAAACTTAATTAATAAATTAATAGAAATTATGAATTAATTGAATTTAGCTTAATCTATTAAAATAGCAAGATTTTATCAAGCACATCTTGGCATTTGATATTATTAATCTGCAAAAGCCCAATAAGTTAAAATAGGCTAGCTACGTACGAGAATAATTTTATTTAAGTAATGAAAGCCCAATATGCTTCTCCTAATTTAATCTGCCAAACCCATCTTATTTAAATTTCAAGTTTTGCAAAGTTAATTATGTCACGTTAGCGATAAGCTCAATTCTAATATCAGTTGCAGAAGCAGAATCAATAAAGAATTAGTAATTTAGAGGTAGAATCAGAATTGTGAGAGTCTAGGATCATCTACCAGTAATCTCTACAGGAGCAAGCTCCATTCTTGAAACAATGGAACCTACTCCTATCTCTCAGCACAATCTCCATCTCATAAATCTTGGAAATCAACTTCATCACATTATGACAGTCCCTACAAACCCTCAAGTTCTTCACAACTCTAACGCTCGACTTCGACCTCGCCCTCGCCATCCCAAAAGCCACAGCCAGCTTCTCGCTCCTCCTCCACGTCGTGCATAACGTTCACGACCTCCGGGACGTACCCTCCCTCAACCCTGAGCCTCAGCATCACCTCATTTAGCTTCTCATAAGCTTCCTTCGTCACATCATCTTCTCTCACACCTGCTATAAAAGTGTACGCCATCTTATCAACCTCAATCCTACTCCACCCGGGATCCTTCCTCAACTTGAGCTCCGCCATTGATTTCCTCACGGCCGCAGCATCCCTCCACTTCCCTGCAACGGCGTAGATGTTTGACAACAAGACACGATCACTACAATTGTTGGGATCCATCTCCGCGAGCCGCTCCTTTACCTCCTCCGCCAACTGCACGTTCCCATGGAAACTACACGCGCCAAGAAGCGTCCGCCAAATTATATCATTCGGGGGGATTGGCATCTTAATCACGAAATCATACGCCTTTTTGAGCTGCCCAGCCCGACCGTATAAATCAACCATACACCCATAATGCTCAATCTCAGGCTCAATCCCATACACTTTGGACATTTTTTCGAATATTTCATTTGCTTTTTCTACCAAACCAGCGTGAGCACACGCGTAGAGCAGAGCAACGAACGCGGTCCCATCGGGTCTAATCCCGGATTCCTCCATTTCAAGAAACAGAGCAAGCGCCTCTTCGCCATATCCTTGCATCGCTAGCCCCACAATCAGCGTTGTCCAAGAAACAATACTCCTCTTCCCCGGCATTCTCTGGAATACTAGTTGAGCCATATCTATGCTCCCGCACTTGGAATAAGTATCCATAAGCGCATTGTTCACGGGAGTGATCCAAACCAGACCTACTTTCTCGACAAAACCGTGCACCATCTTTGCAAATTCTAGCGCCCCTGCTTGCGCGCACGCTGATAGAACCCCGGTCAAGCTCACCTCATTGGGCCTCATTCCCACCTGGCGCAACCTTCTAAAATACCCAAACACCTCCTCAAAGCAGCCGTGTTGCGCCAGCCCCAAAATCATGGTGCTCCAAGATACCTCATCCTTGAGCGGCATTTCGTCAAACACCTTCCCCGCCAGCACGAACTCCCCCAGCTTGGTGTACCCTCCGAGCATCAAGTTATACGACGTGGGGCTCTTTACAGGCATCGAATGAAACACTCTCTCCGCACCCGCCACGTCCCCGCGCCGAAAGAAAGCCGTGAGCAGCGCGTTCCACGTGACAACGTTTGGGTGAGGAATTTCGTCGAACATGTCGCGTGCGCACTCGACCCGCCCGCACTCGGCGTACATGCTGATGATTGTAGTGCCGACGAAGATGTGAGTGTGGAGGCCACGCACCAAAGCCTGGCAGTGCAGCTGAGTCCCGGTGAGGAGGCAGCGGATATTGGCGGCGGATTTGAGAGAGAATGCGAGGGTGAAACTGTCAACCTGCGAGGAGAGATTGGTGAGCATGAGGGAGAAGGTGGAGATTGAGTTGTGGGGGGCGGAGAAGCCGCGGATGACGGCGTTGTACATGAAGGCGTCGGGGTTGGGGGCGTGGCGGAGGAGTCGTTGGGCATAGCCGTGGGCATCGGAGATGTGGACGGCGCAGTGGAGGAGGAGCTTTCCGGCGATGAGAGGGTCGGCGTCGAGGGCGGTTTTGGTGGCGAGGGCTTGGAGTTGTTGGAGGGATCTAAGGGTTTTGCAGCTGCTCAAGAGTGACAAGCATAATTGCTGTGCGCCCTTCATATCATATCATTACATTACATTACATGCTAATAATCATTGCCGTTCAGTATCGGAAACACACTGTCAAAAATGGTTCAAATTTGACTGGCGGCGACCTATTTTTGTTTTCTCAATTATCAGATTTCATTTTGAAAACACAAAAGTTACTTCCGGACAATACAAAAGTTAGAATGGGTGGCTTCACCCTTTATCATTCATTTAGTTTTACCACAATTGAAAGCTGCTAAGTTAATGAAAATTCTCCCAAAGTCTTTTCCTTTCTTTCCCTTAATCTCGACATTTTTGTTTTTAATCACAATCATCAATATTCATTTTCCAGGTTGGTAATCCTCAATTTACAGTTTTCCAACAACATAACTGCTAGCATATAAACTGCAGAAAGATAAATGTATAAAGACGCGAAGTAAAAAAAAAAAAAAAAACCTGTGCTTAACGAAGGCGAGAAGAAGGCGGGGGGCAGCAGCCTCGACGGCGACGCGCGGCCGTGGAGAGCTCGGCGCTGGCAGTGGCTGTGGCGGCGGCGGCGGCAACGGCAACGAGCTGCGATTGAGAAAATAATTGGGGGGGATTGGGAAGCGTGCGGCGCTGAATTAGGATAGCTTTTTTTCTTTTTGTGATGTTTTATTTTGGGCTTAAGTTGGAATCTAAATTTAGGCCTAAATTTTGATTAAGATTTAGGCTCCTAAATAAATCAAGAGTTGGGGTATTCTTCTTATTCCAATGGACCAGATTATTTAACTAGGTTTGGACTTCTATTGATTAAGTAAGGGTGGTTCTATAGATAGCCCCCATTTTGCTCATTATAACCCCTATAAAAATAATAATAATAAATATCAATGAATTTACCATAATCTCCTCATAGCCCCCAATTCTACCAAAACGATATCAAATCTCAACCCCCAACAATCACTGCAATTTAGCCATCCCGCAAGCGCTCCATCTCTTTTTCGACATTGCCGTCAATGTTGTTGCGTCTCATAATATTTTCTCTTCCTTTAACATGATTCTGCTGATACATCCTCCAACATAATTAATCCCTCCAACATAATTAATCCAACTTCTAAAATCTCTTTACCTGGATGAGTGCGTGCCATCCTTTAATTATGTGTGTTTTTTCCCATGTTCCAACATCATTTGGAAAATCTCAAAGATGATTGCTCTATCTTGTGCAAATCACGTTTAGACTTCTCAGTTTCTCCACTAATTGTTGTTGTAATCTTAATTATCGTTTGCTGTTGATTTTTGTCCTTCTTATTTTGGCAAAAGATGGGAAGTAGATTCTCCATCAACAAATGGAGGTATTTTTAATCCGATATATTATATGAAATGGCCGAAGCTTTATGTTTGTTTGTTTGCCCGATTTTGGTTGTATGGGATTGACAGGGAGCACGAGGTGTTGTTTTTCATATGGAGATCTATCAAAAATTGTAAAAGAGTAGGGTTATTGTTAACATAATTTAATTTGGGGTTTATAGGGATAAAATAGTAAATTTACAAATATAAATATTATTATTTTAAATAGGGGGCTATGGTGAGTAAAATGGGGTTATGAATAGAATTACCCAATATTTTATTCATAATTTCATTTACTTTTAGTCTGTGTTTTTATTGAGTGGGCCAAATTTAGTGCTGTTGGGCTTTTCCAAAATGTTTTTTTTATACATTAAGTGGGCCAGATTTAGTATTGTTGGGCTCTATCTAAATCCTATTAAAATTTTCACAAAGGATTAAAAGAAAAGGCATTGACAATGAAGTTAATAGAAGTAAATTTCTAATGGAATTAATAGTGTTTTGTGTCCTCATCTTTTTAGTTTTCTCCAAAATATGTCCCCAATTTTCATTTTTTTCATAATATGTTATCATCTTTCAACTTTTTCCACAATATGCCCGCTTGACAAATTTCAGGTGACCGAAAGATGACGCACCTCGTCGGATTCAAACGTGGACATTTTTTCCACGCCAACATCAAAACGACTTCGTTTTATTACCTCTAAAGATAAATAAAAAAATCCACATAACTTAAAATTCACCTAAGATAATTAATATTATTTATTTATTCTCATACATTACGTTCTTCCATCAACTTTACTAACTTGAGCGTCGGAGGCTCTTCCATTAACAACCCCATTAGTGTTCTTAGGGGGCTCTAACTTTGTTCATTGGTCTCAGATTGCTAGTGCCCGTCGTACAGTACAGGACGTACTCATCATCATTTCTTTAATTGTTGGATATATTCCAAACAGTAATTTTGTCTTAATTTGGAACAGTGCCAATTCCTTATGGATTTGAGCTTATTGTTGTCCACCTAAAATCCTTGGTAATGAATAATTTATTACCACCTAGATCACGTTCACATTCCACTCGTATACCCAATGACTCTGACAATGTTATTTTTGTAATTTAATATGAATTCTCACACCATACAAAGCTTTGAAGAGAATTCATATTGCACATTCATGCATCTTGAATCATAGGAATCACAAATAAAATAAATTAGTTGTATTAAAATGGCAAGATGGCGTGAGCTGAGGGGGTCCGCCCCGCGTAACCAGGTTTGAAGATTCCTCCGCTTTTCTAGTTAAAATGCTCGTATCTTTGATTTTGATTTTTTTTGACTTCATAACTTTGAATTATTTTAATTCCGCGTCTAGTCAACGTTATTTCATGGGCAAATAAAGCGCCATTAAAACCCATTATTTATTACTTGAAAGAAAGAATGAGATTTCATGCATACAATCATTAAATTCAAGATCTTCCCGGTATACCACGATGTTTCTGTATAGTTTTGAATTTTGATCCCTTGCCGTTGACCTATTGCTTTATTATTTATTTTCCTTTTTTAGTATAGAATAGCGCAACGTGAATTTAACACAATTTGAAATAACGAGTTGGGCTTATGTTTATATTATTGACACTATAATACAAGAAAATTTAATATTGCATACTGTTGATTTTTAGTGTCAATATATTAAATATCTCATCTAATTAATTTTCAGATTATTTACATGATAACTAACTATAACAGTCTCTTGTGGTGTAGTGTTGGTCATGCCGTCATCCACATCGTTTTAATATATGTTTTCTTTTCTTCATAAAAGTTTATGCTTATGATTTTGTGTTAGTGTGTTGGCTTATAGTGTCAAGGTTAGACTGTTTATAACCAACATGTTGAACCTAAAATCCTATTCTGTTAAATATTGTATCGTTTTACAGCAAATATAATTTGATAGATCACATGCCTCAGCTGTCGTCTTAATTAGGTACTAGTATTATATATATAAACGTAAGAAACATGTCATCGGGGCCCTTAATTATGTCTGGATTTAGAGTGTGTCTGATTGAGCTTTTATTCTCTTTAGAATAACTTCTTAAAATAACTTATAATTAAATTGTAAAAAATTTAAAGATTTCTTAAAATAAGTTATATAATTAAGTTGTTCAGGAGTTTATAAATTATTGCAAAACATTTGATAAAATCTTCTATGTTATAGGATTTGGGACCAAGTCCTCCAAATCATCCCCCCATTACCCCATACATTGACACATCATATTTTCCTTATTTAACACCTTAATACAACCCCAATTACAGCCCACATATATAAGCTCATAATTTCACATTTACAAGCCCTACAAGCCCACAATTCTTTTCTTCTTCTCCAAATACTACAAAGCGTCCCATGTC
>JAYJMF010000028.1:2568041-2582572 GCA_036873715.1 Salvia sclarea
GCATCGCCTCGTCGGAATGCTCGTACATGTCTCAATCTTATTTAAAAAATAATTTTATTATATGTTTTTGTTTCAAATTCCACGATAATGCTCGTAAATATCCAAATTCCATACACAAAATAATTTTACTATATGCTCTCGTCTCAAAAGCCCACGATTACATCACATCATCGATTATAAGATTAGAATACATAAATAAATATTACTACTTAAAGTTGATTATGAATTATATTGAGATATTTTATTTGTATGAATTTTATGGTATATAAAAGTTAAATCTATATACTTAATTTTAAAAAGTAATATATATATTTACGATTTTGATGAATAATGAATTTGTAGATGAATAGTAGTTTGAAGATTATAAAAATTTCATAACTAAAAAAGATTTGATTTAAATAATTGACATCAAATTTGACTCCTAAAATTATAGTACGTACTATCCTTGTTAAAAAAATTACTTATGAAGACGGAATATGCTATTTTATAATATTAATAAATTGATCAAAAATTAATAAAATATAAAAGATCTAAATAAAAAAAATTCTATATGGAGGCCTTGGAGAGAATTAACGGATGATATGGAGCCCTTGCTCCAAATCAAGAGAAGATGTCTATTTATAATTTTCCCCCTCTTTTATGCCAACATTAAAATAAAACTCTAGTTTTATTCGCAACACTTTGAAAATAATTATTCATTCATATTATAATGTATAAATATAAACATTAAGAAATATATTATTACTACTTTCTTTTTTAAATCCTTCACTAATCACAACATCACAAACAAACAAAATTAGAAAAACAAAAACGAAATTTACATTATTCTTTTCAAATCATCATTATTGTTTCTACTTTATCCCAATAATTCACACCAATCTCTACTTTTGTCTTTGAAGTTTCCTACTTCAAATATCTTTCCCTCTAGAAAGTGCTTCCATTCTCATGGAATCTTGATTCCACAGAATCTCCAACGAAAATGGCCTCCAAACTCTCTAAAGCGATTTAAAGTTACACTTCCCGCATCTACACACAGTTAGGGAGAAAAACCAATCAATCAATAATCACACACACACACACACACACCATTCTACACGAAGCTATAGGCTTCTATTTCATCTGCTCGATTTGTTGACCTCTTTGATCGTTGGAGAAAGATACCTTCCAGTTTCTTAGTAAGATTCTCTTTATTCATTAATGGGCTTGATCTCTTCTTAACTTTTTTTTTTTTTGAGTTAAATTCATTTTTTTACTATGTTTCTCGAGAAATCCTCAATGCGTGGGTGGGTATGTAGTTTCTGTTTTTCTTTTGGGGGAAAATCCTGGTTTATGTCAGTGCTCTTCGATGGTCATGATTTTGCACTACGTCTTTAAATTTAAATAGTGTATTTAGTTTAAATATTGCTTCCCTTTTAGTTTTTGAATTTGTGATTGGACTAGGCTTGAAGGCTTATTGGATCATTGGATGGTTGATTGCAGTTGATTTAGCTTGTTTGCTTTGTAGTGATCTTCATGTCCAATGGTTTTATGTGCTGTCTGTTTGTAGTAGTAAGTTAAGATGCTATCGCTTGAAATGAAATTTAAGTAATACCGTAGAAATTGCTGATGGAATTGATAGACTGGTTTCATACTCATTTCAAAAATATGTTTATGTGGCATAGTGTTAATATGATTTTCTTTCTTTCCTGCAAACTTTCATTCAAATGGTTCATATGTAAGTAATAAAGTTGTCCTGGATGTTTATATATTCCAATTCCATGGTGATCTCTTTGTAGTCCTATACATGTGCCACATTCTTGTACTGTTATACATGTCCTCATTAATCAAAAACTTCAAAATGCAGGATTTTTTAATCTTAATTTGGTGTGGATGGTTTTTTATTGGGTGCATTCTTGATCTGTTAGCACACAGGCTTGTTCTTATTACCTACTTAGGTTTTAATATTTGAATCATTTGGGTTACTTGTCTCGTTTTAACTTATTAGATATGTGGTTGTGTTTACAGTTAAATAGGCTTCACAAGAAACTGTTGAGGATACTGGAATGATTGAAAAACAGGCTCAAACATAACTGCAGCTCAAAGAAAACTTCATAGTAGGTGGCTCTTTTGGAAGATGCAGTAGCATCATTAGTAATTTCCGAGAACAAGATAATAGCAGTTTCTAGCTAATGTTACTACCATCAGAGAGTGCAAAAGCTTCCCCCATCTCAATCAATTGAAACAAGCTGAGTGTTGGCTTATTAATTACCTGGTTTACTTGTGTATATGAATTTACTATTGAGTATGAGATGGTGGATATAATATAAGCAATGGACGAGTACGGGGAACCTGAAGGTTTTGTTCCTAGCTGGATGAGTAAACATCCAATGGAAATGGAAGAACCTCATCTGTTCGTTATATCTTGCTTTGTAGCCGGTCTTATAGGAATATTGACTATATTCTACACAGCTTGGCGGTGGAGAAGAAATATTAACTTAAGTTGGATGAAAGCCATAGCGAGGTCAAAGAAAAACCCGAAGTCCATGAACAAAGTCCCACTGGTGCCTCATTCTTGGAGTTTAGAACCTGTAACTCGAGGTAAAAGTTTGAATTGTTGTGTATGCTTGGAGTCCGTCTCTTCATCACAAACTCTCGGCCCGATGGTGGCTTCAGATACCGACATCCACCTTTGCAGCATATGTGGTGCGGTAGCTCACTTGGACTGCTCTGCTGGTGCTCACAAGGATTGCAAGTGTGTTTCGATGTTTGGATGCGGTCATGTTTTGCATCAATGGGCAGTTCAGTGGACGGAGGAAACGGACCGACCAGATGAATCTTCTTTCTGCAGCTACTGTGAAGAGCCGTACACTGGTTCGTTTCTTGAAGGATCGCCAATATGGTGTTGCCTGTGGTGTCAACGCCTCGTCCATGTTGACTGTCACAGTAGTATGCTTAATGAAACAGGTGATATTTGTGATTTGGGGCCTTTTAAGAGGCTTGTCCTTTCACCATTATATGTCAAGCAATTGAAAAGGACTTCTTCGGGTGGGTTTCTGAGCTCAATCACTGCTGGAGCCAACGAGGTTGCATCGTCTGTACGTGCCACTATTAGAAGTCAAAGTAAGAAGCATAGACAGGGACACGAGGCCTTGGCTGATGCAAGTGATGGAAGCAATACGAGTGATATGTCCGCTCCAAGTGGTGCGGATAGTAGCAATGAAGGTATTACTTCTAGAATGGAAGAATATAGCAATAGCCCTGAAGTAAATCAACGACAAAATGGAGAATCAAACAAGATGGACAAAATACCCAGCTTCAAGAGAAGCTCATCGATAAATCAAAAGGACTCCAATGAGTTAGCAGGCATGAAGCAGATGTATGAGTTGGTTGATTTGCCTCCAGAGGCGAGGCCCTTGCTAGTTTTTATCAACAAAAAGAGTGGAGCTCAACAAGGGGATTCACTCAAGCAAAGGCTGAACATTCTTCTAAATCCTGTACAGGTCAGAGCTGCTATAAAAGAAACTTCTAATATAGCTGAATATGTCATTTAATGGGCAAAAACTTGTGTGCATCAGGATGTACGGTGCATGAGTCCAATTAGGGTCACCACTCCCTAGTTAGGGTTTATTAATTAATCATAATTAGGATTTAATTAGGGCGGATGCACCGGATTGCCTCTCTAGAAAATGTAAATCTACATGGCATTACGACACCCCTAATAATGTGATGTAACTTCAAGGAACCAGGAAAGTGAAGCTTACTAATTAATGAAAAATCAAATATGTAGGAAATTGGAACTGCTAATGAGAAAGAGAAAGAGAAACACAGTTTCATATTGTGTGGACTTCCTTGCAATAAACTCCATGGCACAACAGTGAATGCCTAGGACAAAAAAATGAAGACACCCAGGAAAAATAAAATGAACTCCTAGAATTAGTTGCCTGCAAGATAAGGATGACAGAATACAATCAGCTCTATCAGCCGATTCTATGGAAAAACTTGTCTGCAAACGAAATTTATTATTCACTAAGTTGGTTATACTGTTTGTGTGATATTTCTGCATAAGGTTGCTTGAAACCGTGAGAAACTGATGCTGTAGGATAATGATAGTTAAGAATACTCGACTGAATATTTCATAGCCTCTATAGGTAATTACTTGCAAATCAGTTTGAGAAAGTAGAAAATGGTTTATCACCCCCCAAAGATGTGGGTGGGTGCAAAATAGATGTACTGGGGAGGTTGCTCATGTATTAAACAGGATTCTGATTCATTAATGATTATATATGACATCAGTCACATCACAAGCCTAGATGTTTCTATGTGTATTCTCTTGAAGCCATTCCTTCGATTATGTGTTATTGCCCCTGCTGCTGTTGCTGCTACATTTGTGGAGCACTACTGATTCTACTGATTACTTATGTTAATTGTAGGTCTGTGAACTGAGCTCGACAGAGGGGCCAGAAGTTGGACTCTATTTATTTAGAAGGACACGTCATTTCCGTGTTCTAGTATGTGGAGGAGATGGAACTGTTGGCTGGGTTCTTGACGCCATAGACAAGCAAAATTTTGTCTCTCCTCCACCAGTGGCTATCCTTCCTGCGGGAACGGGAAATGATTTGGCTCGAGTTCTCTTGTGGGGAGCTGGTCTAGGTTTGCTCGAGAGGCGAGCAGGCCTTTACACTCTTTTGCATGACATAGAACATGCTGCTGTTACTGTTCTTGATCGATGGAAGGTAGTAATATCGAACCAGCAGGGGAAGCCACTCCAATCTCCTAAATTTATGAACAACTATCTTGGTATGTGCAGATTATATTTCTTGTATCCTATTACAAAATTTATTTGATATGCTTTGTGTACATTATTAAGATCTACTCTCCTAAATGTTTGTTTAAAGTTTCTACTTTTCTGGTTAGATGTGCATACTTCCTTAGTGCCAACTTATATCAGACTTCAACTTCACCACCTCAAAAATGCTTCATGGTGCCCATTCAAATTTCAAACTAAGCCCTACATTAGGAATCTCTTTATTCATTGAGATAATCATCTATCTCCTTTGTATGCCTGATCTCCCTAAGAGTAATTGTTGAAGAAACGTATCTATGCTTACCGTACAGGTAATAAATTTGTGGGACATCTTCAATGATGGATGTAAAGCACTTAGTCTAGAGAACAATAGTGATGAAAGCAATTTAAGGTTACTATACAATGAGTCTAATTTAGCATTTATTGTTTTGGTGGATTTTTCAGCTAGATATGCCTAACAAATGATCATGCAACTCTTAGTCTATAGCAGAAATATAATTAAAGTGATATGAAGAAAAAAATGAAAGTCAAATAACTCATTCATTAGTTTCATTATGGCTTTTTGGTGTTTAGTAAGAGTACTTATCCTTTATTGTTCCTTATGATCTGGGAATGTATGTCTTACTTTGGAAACTTAGACACGTGCTTATAATGCTAAAGATAAGCCTTGGTGGGATTTGAAGGAACTATGTAAAGCTTCAGCTGTGAGTCTGGGACCTATTTGTGCTCTATAATTACAATGCCAATATTGTTGTAGGGGTTGGTTGTGATGCAAAGGTAGCTCTAGAAATCCATAATTTGAGAGAAGAGAACCCTGAGAAGTTCTACAATCAGGTAAGTTCATTGTTAAAGTTAGACAAGCTAAGGGGTTGGCTTCCACTGTAGTTCTGTCTTGTTATTGTTCACCTTTTACTATCACGGGCTAAAATAACTTGCAGTTTTATTGCAGTTCATGAATAAAGTTCTTTATGCTAGAGAAGGTGCTAAGAGTATCATGGATCGAACATTTGCCGACTTACCTTGGCAAGTCCGGGTGGAAGTTGATGGTGTTGAGATCGAGGTTCCTGAGGTGGGAACATGAAAATTTGATCATTTGATATTTGATAAAGCTGTAGATTTTATTTGATCATCTTTATCTACTTTTTTGTCTTCTTGATGTATGTTTCTCATGTTATTATTTGAACTATGTTTGTTCGCATATGCATATATATAGGAAGCATGACATTGTGATGTCTTCTTTATTTTAAGGATGCAGAGGGTGTCCTCGTAGCTAATATTGGGAGTTACATGGGTGGCGTCGACTTGTGGCACAACGAAGATGATAACTACGATAATTTTGACCCTCAGTCCATGCACGACAGGATGCTTGAGGTAGTAAGCATTTCAGGCATGTGGCATCTAGGAAAGCTGCAGGTAGTTTCTTCTCTACTTCATGATTTTGTTGATCTACAACAATCATTATCTATCTTCTATCCTAAATGTATGATAGCTTTGTGGTTTCTTAGAAATTAAACATTAAAATGTCCTTATATCACATAAAGGTGGATATTAAACAGTAATTTTTTTATGCATTGAAGGTTGGGCTGTCCCGAGCACGGCGGCTTGCACAGGGACAGTCGATTAAGATCCAGCTTTTTGCCAGTTTTCCAGTTCAAGTAGACGGCGAACCATGGTTTCAACAACCTTGTACATTGAACATCTCACATCATGGACAGGTCTCTCTCTCTCTCTGAATAAACTTGAGAAAATGAACGAACAAAGAGTATATAATACTCCCTCCGTCCCACTGTTATGGCTCATTGCTTTTGGGCACGGATATTTAGGAGAGTTGAAAAGTAGTGTAAAGTGTATAAAGTGGTGATAAAAATATATTGTTATTTGCAATATATAGCCTTCCCATCTCATCTCCCCGAATGTCGCTCCCCAACTCACAATTCTCTCTATAACTTATAATCTCACTTGTACGTACAAACATTTTTATCACTTTTAAGACATTTGAAATAAGCTTAGACAAATTGCAGTCTAAAGTGCATTGCCGTTATTCTTGGTACATAACTGCTTATCAAATCTTATACGCCATTCCTTTTCTTATTAAGCTAACATATACTGCATTTCTCAGGCGTTTATGTTAAAGCGAGCTGCGGAGGAGCCTCTGGGCCATGCCGCTGCAATTGTTGCCGATGTCCTTGACAATGCCGAAACCAATCATATTATCAATGCATCGCAAAAACGCTCACTTCTTCAAGAAATGGCACTGAGGCTGTCCTAGGCCAACTTGGGAGCTTTTTCTGTTATATCCACAAAATTTCTGTTGATGTCAACATTTCTTTTTTGAGGCTTTGAAGTTAGGTTTAATTGTTTCTTTCGTGGGTATTTGAGCTAAATCATTAATGTAAGGCATGCAGTTCTTTTGGGCGTACCATGTACCTCAGTTTTTATAAATAGAGCAAGAGACATACCATAAAGCATCTCTACAAACACACTGATTTCAGAAACATAGAAATAAAATATAAAAAATGGTGCAGATAATCGCAAGTCATATCGTGAAGCCCCTAACACATCCAAAACCTACAAACCAAGTTTCCTGGCCTCTGGATTCAATGCGTCGCGACGAGGAGGAAATTGTAAGCTTTTAGAAGTGATGAAGTGAAGGATCCGAGCAGAGTGGAAGGTGTGTCTCGGCCTTCATCGCGGCGCATAAACAAGCAGAGGCGGGGACCACATCGTTCCCCGCCTCTCACATAGGATAGGAGGTTGGTTAGGGTTGATGCTTTAACTAAATTGCAATAACCTTCTTAATCAATTAACCACCTGGCTACTATTGTGCAATAAAACATATCTACACCAGATATGGACCATGCCTAGGTGTTCTCGTGTGAAGACCACAATAAATTGGGTGTGAAATATCCTAGAGGGTATTGCGTCTTGGTTATAATAAAACTCTTAAAAAGAATTAATCATCAATTTAAGTGTATTAATATATTATTAAATTCAATCAATAAACAATTAGTTTGATAAATTAATTAATAAATGGGTGCTCCCACACTGTTAGTGTTTAGTGTCTACTCAGTCTGCACGGGTGACCCAACTGCTGCCTGATTGTAATTTGGAAGACTTATTGATGATCCACACGTGTAATTTCATCATGGACTAGAGCGGAAAATATTATTGAGTGATAATAATAGATTAATAATAGTTAATATTAATAGGCATCGTTCCATTCTTCCATTCCATGTGTAAAAGATTATAAATTATACTATTTCCCACGATTTAATCTAATTTGTTCCACGATCTCTCACTATTAATTGTACTATGGAGTAATTTTTATTATAAAATAAAATAGTGCTCTTGTGGTGTGGAGAAAGCGGTAAATTTCTTGCTTCCTTCCTCCATCCGGATCTGATAAAATCCAGACGTACAATCGAACTTTGAGAACCCCTTTGCATTCCTAATGCGGTTGATAAGGTGATCTCTACTTGGGATGAAATATTCATCAAACTCCAGGATTTCATTAATACATTTATAATTAATGACAAGTCTGGGTTTACCTCGTTTGATCTTCGCCATGATTTCTCACCAAAAATCCCGGACTACTGGGCGGTTTGTAACTAAAATTTGTGATTTGGTAACAAGGGGGCTTCTAACAGCAAAGGAGACAGTGGAGGTGGTCAACTTAAGTGACACATGACCTAAAGGAAGCAATTCTTTTTGGGTAAGATTGGTTGTTTATGGACCAGCAGATGATAATATAAAGTTCTCCATGCTGAAAGCGGCTATGAGATGATTGTGATCAAGAGGCTCTGAAAGACTGCTCAACTTCTCATATGCTTATTAACAATTCGACTATTTTAACTACTATTTGCTAACTATTAGACTTTTAACTATTTGATTAATATAACATCTCATATGCTATCTGAACTATTTGATTTAACTTCTCACTTGTTATAATTTGTTTTATATTATCTAACAGATACTAGTTTACTATGTATAAATTGTTTGGATTTCAAGATTTTACCATGGAAAACCGGTCAACTATTTGTAAATTATTTGGATCTCAAATAGGGATCAGTACTATCTAATAGATACTAGTTTACTATGTATAAATTGTTTGAATTTCAAGATTTTACCATGGAAAACCGGTCAACTATTTGTAAAATGTTGAAATCCAAACAATTTATAGATAGTGAACTAGTATCTATTAGAGAATAATGACATCGGAAAAATGTAGTAATAGTAAATCGGTATCTATTGAAAAATATTGACATCCAAACAATAAACATATAAAACACTGGTCCCTATCGGAAAATGTAGTAATTTTTATTCACATGTAATAAACTGATCCCTACCTGTTTCCTTATTTGGAAATAAGAGATAATTATAGTCCAATTAATCTGTTAATCAACTCATTTTACACTATAAGTTAGTTACGGATAAAAAACAAAACATGAATAACATGTTCTTGACATGAAGAACTATCGGTCAGAAAAAGGTTCAAAATAGAGAACCATCGTTCATTTCTTCTACTTACGTTTCTTCGTTTCATAATCTGCGGGTGTGAATTTCTCACTGGGCACACCTCTGTTTGACCTATCAGGCATCACTCGAGGTTCCAGATCCCTCCAGTTAGGCCGCCTTCGACGTCTGCTGTCCTGGGCTTCAAGAGTGACATTTGGGCTGGAGAAACTCGCCTGCAAAATTGGAGTGGATCAGTAAAGTATTTATTCTAAATCAGGTGAGTGAAATGGCTTTGTAAATATCACCTAAATCAGTTATCATATACCTTAGTCTGGACATTTTCATCCTGCATCATCATGGAGTTGATAAATAAGTGTTCTAATATCATCACGTTTCTTGAGAGAAACTTCAGAAGGAACAAACCAATTCTGATCAACAAATCTAGCTCTTGATATGAAGAAAAATTACAAAACATAATAACAACTTACAAAGTCAGTTGTCCTGTTTGAAGCCAGCTCAAGAAATAGTTCTACAAAGTGAAGCAGGAAAACGCCACAATTCGTACGAGTTCTCCTGCATTGGTAGCTGAAACACGGTATATACAGAAAAGAAACAAAATTGAGAAGCTTAAAAATGGTGAGTAAAAGAGCGGATGTAATTAATGGGAGTAAGAGATGAAGAGAGAATGGTTAATGAATATATGCATGCAAGAGACAAGATCCTAAAAATAAATTACTAATCTGAATTGGAGGGTAATTTATTTTTTGGTTCTTGTCTCTTGCATGCATATATTCATTAACCATTCTCCCTTCATCCCATCTACCCTACCAAATGCCCCCTTAGCTCTTAATCACTAATTTGAATTTCGTATTAACGCACCCATCTTTTTTTGTTTCTTTGGTTTTGGGATAATGGATACAAATTAAGATTATATGATCAAAGAGGCGAGACGGAAGTGAGGTTGAGTTTTCAATCATGGTCTGCTAATCCAAGGATTGTGGAAAGGTGGGGTTGACGAATTTTGGTTGTTGGCAATTGTTATGTGTTTGTGGAAAGGTGGGGTTTGAATATACCTTGAAAGGTGGGGTCTTAATAAATATTTTTTTCCTGATAAAAGGAAAATGTTGACATTTTTCAATACAAGTTGGTCCACTATATGTAAATTGCTCGAATGCCAACATTGTCTTCAATGGAGGAAGACAATGTTGGCACAAACAAGCTGATCCTTTTAAAGCCTGCTGGTTCGAAAGACCTAATCAATTTCATAATTATATTGACTGCATATGCACATTTATATGATTGAGAAAGTCAACTCAAACTTCATTATTATATTAACAGCTTTAATGTTTGATCTTGTTTGTAAGAACATTTACACATAATATTTTATATAATACTGGTTTAAAAGACCCAGTGAATTTCATAATTATATTTACTGGATATGCTCATTTTTTATATTGCTTATATGATCAAGAAAGTCAAATCAACCTTGTGTTGGCTGTATATTTAGATTTAAGTATCCTTCAAAATTTAATAGGATTTTCGCAGGAATATCAATGTCCGACGTTCAAATTAAACAAATTGAAAAGCCTGCAACCGAGCGCATTTTTGGTAGGTTTTACCATTTTGGGAAGAAATTTCAATCATTGCAATTTCCTATAATTTCTAACAGCTTTAATTTGTCCATGGGATGCAGTGACATCTGTCAAACTTCCATTGTTGACTATCACAGAAGATGTCATGAGTGTTTAATTGACCTCTGCCTTAGTTGTTGTGAAAAACAAAGGAATCCGGGGAGAAGGAAAAGAAAGGAAACTAGAATCGTTCATTGTCCAAAGAAACACAAGAGAGTTTTGGAATTAGCGTGCTTGTTATCCGATGGTTATGTTCCAGACTTGATCAAGGATGCAGAAGAACTTCTTGGACATGAAAAGGACTGTGTGCCCGAAAGTCTTAAGGGAAGTTGTACATGTTCCAAATTCTTGGATGGAGATCGTGTCATGAGCCAAAAGATATGTAAAGCGGCCTCTTGAAAAGATCCTAACGACAACACTCTATACCGTCCATCTGCTATTGACATTGAGCATGGGGATTTGAAGCATTTCCAGTGGCATTTGTTTAATGGTGAGCCAGTCGTTGTTAGTAATGTGCTTGAAACTACCCTGGGCTTGAGCTGGGAACCTACAGTCATGTTCAGTGCCTTGCGACAGGATCAGAAACTGACTACTATTAATTACCTTACCGGTCTTGAGGTAAGCTTTTGTCTGTTCTTCTTTAGGTTAATTTTTTATTTATCTATGTTTGTCGCTGATAATTTATCCGGATCGACTGCTGTGGGGCATTAATTTTTCTTCTTCTTAAGTCTGTCCTTTTTTCCTTGCGAGGTATTTTTTTTTTCTATTTTTGATAGTTTAACTTAAAAGAGTACACTTTGCTAGCTAACAAAGCTAGCTAACTGAGAAAGAACAAGAATGATGCTCTATCACTAATCATTACGCTTCTAAATTATTATTATTATTATTGGTTACTTGTAGAAGCCCTGACAACCAATGTGGGCTTGGCCCCGCTTTTTCAAGCCAATCATCATGCCTACAAGGCCCTCACAGAATTCACAAATGTTAACGGACACTATAGACTGCGTCTATCATTACTTTAATAAGGAAACCTGTGTGTTTAATTTTCCGAAATTGAACCTTGGCATCACGATAGAGGATGTCTTATACATCACTCGGTTGCCCATTCGGGGCAAGGTAGTAATGTGTGAGAATTCACGGGATACAAATGCCTATGGTCGGGTTTTTAGGGCTACCAAAGCTGTTCAGAAATTTATTTTTTTGGTTCTCGTCTCCATTCTCCTACCATCTTTTATTGTTTCTTTTGGTTTTGGTAGTTTTGATTTCTTTTGGGTTGTCTGTGGACGTGGGGAGCTGTTCGGATTGCGGTTTTTTTTTACTGTGTTGTTTGTATTCTAGTGCAATTGGAGGTGTGTTGTTTGTATTCTGTTAATTGTGTGGCATTTCTTATGCCCACTTGTTTAATATAAAGTTCCTTTTTCACAATTAGGATTTAAGCTCTGTTATTTATGTCCATAGCTTCATAACAGTGTAAAATCTACCAGTTCACCATTTCATAATGTTCATAGTTTATCTATTTCCTATTTCATTTTATATTATCCACCCAAATTAGTGTTCATCAATCCCAATTAGTGTTTTTGAATCTCCATTCAGGGTTTATTAATCAATAATTAGTTATTTATCACAATTAAGATTTAAGCTATGTTATTATGTCCACAACTTCATAATATTCATTTTATTGATCAGCCGTGTTCAAGATGTTCCAAGAACATGTTTCTTTGCCGAAGAGTTGGAAACTCGATGACAGGATTAAGAATATGGTAAAGCACACATGTCTTCATGCTTTTGTCGAATCACTAACTGAACACAGACAAAGAGCTACATTGTTTCGTCCTCTGTTGCGTACCTATAGAATAATGTTTTTCATATCGGGACTAAGAAATTGTACTTGGGTCTGGAAGACATTCTCTATATCACGGGGCTCCCGATTGTCGGTGAGCCCATTGTACCAAGTGAAGAAAAGTGCAGAGATCACGTGCAAGAGATTCTCGGCATCGACATGAACGCGGACTCACAGAAAGATACTTGTAAGATCAAGCTTTCGACGTTGAGAAAAGAGTTTGAAACAGTACCATTAGGGTTGGAGCAAGACGATTTGAAGAAGTATGCAATAGGATATCTTCTGTATGTTATCGGCACAATTTTTTCTGATTTCTCAAAACTGATCGTTCCGGCCGGCTTCGTGCATTTGGTGAAGGACCTCGCTGCCGTGAACAACTACGCCTGGGGCGCCGGGCTGCTTGCGTACACAGATCATGGTCTTGAAAACTTTTCTTCGGATGCAGAAAATCCATGTTTTTATGGAAATAGCTATCTGATAAGTGTCGTTTTTATAGTGTTTTGCGTCTTGTTTTAGAGTGTCGTTAGCCTTGTTGTGTGTGGTTTAAGCTCATTTTAGTAATGTTTTATGTTTTAGTCGAGCTTTACTACGCTTGGGTTGTTTTCGGTGTTTTGTAGGTTCATTGGTATGAAAGCGAGACCCCGAAGACGAGAATGTAGATCCAAAGACGGAAGTTGAGGAAAATGGCAGAAATATAATGAATCATTTGAGGTGTTTTGAACGCATATTCTTAAAGTACATCGTGATAGGAATCCGTACTCCAGACGAGGGAGAACGATAATATATACTTACCATGTATTCTAGCATTTATTTGTTAGGAAATAGGCTTATCAGTTTCGTACTCCAGACATGACCACTTTCAAAAACTCGGTCATCTGGTTTCCTATTCCAGACATGACCATTATCAAAAATTCGGTCATCTGGTTTCATACTCCAGACATGACCATTATCAAAAACTCAGTCATCTGGTTTAATACTCCAGACATGACCATTATCAAAAATTCGGTCATCTGGTTTCATATTTCAGACATGACCACTTTTTAAAACTTTGCTTATCTGGTGTCATACTAAAAAACACAACCATTATTCTTGTCATATCATATCTCTTTTAAAACATGGCAACATTTTTCCTGAATATTCTTAACACAGGAAATACATTAAATACTTATACGCGCTTCACATAAAATATTTTAAAAAATTGCGTACCTATCTTAATTGATGGCAATGCGATGGCGAGCTGAGGGTTGTTGTCTATAATATCATATCTAGAGTAAAAACAACATAGAATAACAACTCTAGATTCAATCAACGACTAGTGGTCTCAGAGCCAAGATCTTTGCTCTGATACCATTCTGTCACGCCTCGAATCCCTAGGGACGACCACGTAGGCCTGGGGTATGACTAGGGGTTGGAATTAAGAGACGGGGAAGAAAAATGGGATTTCTTTATAATACAATAAAGCGTGCATGCGTGAAGAAAAACTGGGCAGCACCTTCTCTATAATAGGGACAAATACTGAAAAACAGAAAAGTCCAACACATAATATAACAAACATATAAAAATTTTGAGTCGAAAAGCCCAGCACGCCACGTTGGTCGTATACAACCGACTACAGTACACGGGGGCCGAACAGTCAGATAACTGATAACAGATACTGAGGTAGGAACATCCTACTACGCCACAAAAGCAAGTAAATGATAAAGGTATTAGAGAGCCTAGCTTGCCAAAAGGTGTTGACCGACCGACACACCACATGAGGTCGTTACTAGCCGACTACTACATGGGGGCTTTGGTCAAGCGTCCAAGAGGGGCCGACTACTCG
>JAYJMF010000028.1:2582672-2608091 GCA_036873715.1 Salvia sclarea
GCTCACTAAACATTGTAGATCACATAAACATAACAAAATTTGAACAAATCCAACCCTATTTTACACACATAGATTTCAAAATTTACAAGCAATAGGAGGGAATTAAATCATCAATTTTGATGAATGAAAATCAAAGAAAATAGCATATTTACCTTAATTAAGCTCCAAAAACTAGTTTAGAAGCTTGATTTCTCCTTGAATTTTGGTATATGGAAGAGCAAAATTTGTGTGTGTGTGGTGGTGGTGTGTGTGTCGAAATGATGAAGAATGAGGGAGTTGTAGGATGATTTTGATGAAGATGAATAGTAAGGAGGTGGTGAAATACATTTTTTAATTCTTTTTATCACATGGTGTAATTTTAATTAATTAAATTAGTAAAAAAATTTCAAAAATATCCACAATAATTTCAAAAAATAAATAATAATATCACATTATTATTTAAAAATATTTTTCCAATTATAAATAAATTATATACAAATTTGTAGGTAAAAATGATAAGAAATAAGTATGTAATTAGAAATTACAATATAATTAATATTTGAATATTTCCTCTTGCAAAACTTTTCCAATATAAACTTATAAATTTTATCACTAAATTTCAAGTAAAATAATTTACATAAATCTCATAACAACACAATATCATCTCATTCCATTGATTTTTAAAGAAATTTCTTATAATTAATTAGCTAAAATACTTTCTTAAAAACAATTTTGTTTTCACTATAAAATTCCAAATTCAAGCACATATATTCAACATCACATAAAAAAAATTCATGCAATAGAAATCAAGATCTCTAATTTCTATCTTACTATTTCAATTTATTCGCATTTTATGCTCTTTTTAACTAATTAAGCATTTTCTTATATATTTTAGGGATGCAATGCCTATAAACCCTTCTTAACCCTTAATTAGGCTCTAATTAGGTCTAATAAATTTTCAGGGTACTACAACCCGCCCGCATCTCTGCGGGCGCCACGTGCCCCCGCGCACGACCGCTCTATTTACGTCTCTGGCCACCGACTCGGTGGCTGCGGCACCGTAGCGCGCCACCCGCTCAATTCAGTGCAACGCATGCCCCGGCGCGCGCACCTTCTCTGTTCCATCTTTTGGCGGTTTCCCGGTGCAAGGTCTTCATCGACCAATGCGCAGCCGCCGGTAGGGTCACCGGCTGCTGGGGCGTAGGGTCTGCCTTGCCGTCGCTTATAATCCGTAGGGGCTCGAGGCGGGAAGCCAAGCTAATGGCCACCGACATTTCGCCGGACCGGTGCAAGGGGGTCAACACCGGCCGGCGGCCGGAGATGGTGCGAGCACACTTGGGGCGCCTGTGCTGCGCCCGAAGGCTACCGCTTAGCCACCTCAAGGCACTGCGCCCCACCCCTCCTCAAGCTACCCTCTCCCCCTTATAATAGTTGTGGAAATATTTTCGCAGATGCCAGCACTAGACATTAAATATTTGAGGAACCCACACTTTTTCTACTTAATTTTTTTTTCGGTTTTTTCAAAACCAAGTCAACTCAGTACCATTGCCTTGCCTCAAGCACCCGCAAGAGAGCACACCCGGGTCGTGCCAGGGTCAACTTCAAGGCGCGCATGACCATGTCAAGCTGCGGCGCTAGCCTCGACCGCTCTCATGGCCGAGCCATGAACTTGTTCAGATGCATCCTTGGCCAATACATCAGTGCAGCTGGCACGCTGTGAGCGTGCCAGTGCCATGGCCGCACCCCTAGGCCATGCCTATAACGCTCCCATGCCCGCGCCATGCCCATGTCGGACGCACCCTTGGTCAAACCACCTGCTCAGACGACAGACTGCGAGCGTGTTTTTGCCATGGCAGCACACAACCTCGACGGGGAAACCTCATATTACAAGATTGGACAACCTTTTGGACTTCATGGAGTGGGTATTTATTGAAGGATGGATCCCTATGCCATCAAGCTAGTTACTTGTTTTTGTTAGTCTTGATCTCTTTTGTGGGTTATTAGGAACCTTTTCGGCCATATTGGTGGCTTGTGCTACGTAGTAGCATGCTTGTAATGTCCCTTTTTTATGGAATATATTTATTTTCTTCAAAAGAAAAAAAAAACACCATATGGAGCCACAAACATAGTCGAAATTATACCTAAATTATTTTGGCTTTCGTTACTGCTTATTTTATAGATACATAGGTGTATAATATATAGTACATTAAACAGACATTGTATCAAAACTCAAAACTCAAAAGGCACAAAATAATCTTTCTAACACTGTTCAAATAAAAAAATACTACTACTCACATAGACTTTATAAACGTTTGTCGAAACTAAACCCAATTATTACAGGCATTTTAACACTGTTTGTTTCATAGTTATAACAAATCAACCAACAAATTTTTAAAAAGTAAAAACTTGTATACATATATAATACAATTTATTGATTTTTTAATATTTTCATGATCACTGTAAATGATTTTCGTTCGAATTTCGATGGTTTAATGAATAGTTCATACAGTAAAAATTCAAATTATTAGAAAACTAGAAATCCCATTGACCAAAATTAGAAGCAAATTGAATATTTTCAAGGGAGTAAACTGAAAATTTGCATCCGGAGTCAAACGGTGTCGTCGCGCCTTAGCACTAGTAAATTCTGAGTCTCCGCCTCGCCCACCACTTCCATCTTCAAGCAGCTGAGAGAAACCCTAGAGCTCGCGTTTCCTGATCCCCAATCAGAAGCACAAAGTGTTGTATCCAGATCTGATCTCCAAGTAATCACAAATGGCGATGGCTGCGCTGAGACGCGAGGGGAGGCGGATCGCTGCCCCTATCATTTCTCCCCGCCCTATCAATCCCCTCCGCTCGTCTATCGTTCCTTCCGAGTACGATGCGATCTCTCGTGTTTTCACTTGCTGTGCTGTATGTGTTGGTGTTTTTGATGATGATGATAATCGTGTGTGTGGTTCTGGTTCCTTTCAGTTTTGCTGTAGCTTTATTTGGATTTTTACCATTCCTCTCCGTTTCGACCAATATTAGGGGAATTCATTTTGTTCTTTATCGCGTTGTTAAGTGTGAATGTGTGTTATTTTGACTTTATGTTGGTAAAACAGAAGATTTGATGGCAATGTGCACCTCTTGCAGCATAATGTACGACATTGTGGTTTTACATATCACTCTAGCTTCATTGCTTCCCTTTCCCTTTCTGTGATTGCTACTGTTTTCATTCAGTTGTTTTATGAAGCGCATGGTTGTATAACTTGTATTTGCTAATTCTTTTGTCATCTCTGGTTCCAGTTTGTAGTTATGGGTGGTGGACGTGTAGTTGTTACTTTCTTAGAGAGCAAAGAGAACTTCTTTATTAGCTAATTTTTAAGGCCGTGCCAGTGAAAAGAATATTATGTAAATGTCCTGGATTGATGGGTTACATAGTTGTGAAATGTGCAGAATGAATGGGGCTAATCACATCTGTCCTTTTGGCCTCACTTGTTTCATTCACCAATGGGTTGTACTGAAGTTGAAAATCATTCTCTTAGTGTTATTAGTAACCTGTCACATCTCAAATACCTTGACTGCTGCTACGTGTATTCAAACCTTCTTGTTATTAGCTTGCGAAGCATTACATCTAAAGTCTAAATTAGATAATGGTGGATAATATAGCAACACAATTTTGGACTGTGGTAATTGCCGCATTGGAAGAAAGCTGAAACCATGATTTAGCTGATACTAAAATTATAAGAAACAGAGATAGGTCAGAAGAATAAATGAGCCTGTTGCATTGATAAGATATATATAACAAGATTTGACCTGCGGGTGTCATGTGATAGCCTGAAAAAAACTAGCTGGGAAATATATTTATAAAACACATGTTACTCAAAGGTGACACATGAATAATCTGTATACTGGATACATCCTCATTATTGTGTTATTTTCTTGGATTATTAAAATTTTAACTTTATTTGCTTTTGAAAGTTACATGTGATATTCACTTTTCACCTCTTTGCTTCTAAGTTCTAACTAAATATGCTCATTCCAATAGGGATCAATCTTTCTTGGGAGTTCGCTCTGTGTCAACTCAAATTGGTAAGATGACTCTCAAACTGTTGATTATTTCATTAGTTAGTTACCTGACTTTCTTACGCTTGACTGACTTTTGCGATTTGGGAAAACCCATGTTCTATGTTGATTACATATATCTACAGTCCGCAATCGTATGAAGAGTGTTAAGAATATTCAAAAGATCACAAAGGCTATGAAGATGGTTGCAGCTTCAAAGCTCCGAGCTATTCAGTCAAAAGCTGAAAACTCACGTGGTCTGTGGCAGCCATTCACTGCTCTTCTTGGTGACCTTCCAAGTAAGTTTGTGTGTTTGGGTTCGGTAAATTATATTGTCTACCAAAATACTATCCATATTACAATTGTGAATTGCCTTGTTTAATTTAAAGTCCCAGGTAGTTTCTGCACATGACTGTTTTCTCCCCCTCCCCCCTTCTTTCTCTATATTTTCATTTGGCTGTTAGCTCGATTTGGTCTTATGTACTGCTGATCATTTGGGTTCAGTAAATGGTGCTGTCTACCCAAAACATTATGCATATTACAATTGCCTTGTTTAACCTAATGTCCTTGGTAGTCTCGGCATATGACTTTGCCATTAGGGAAAGTATTGTCTATTAAAAACTCCGTATGGTGTGTGGTTGAATATAAATAATTCTGTACATTTTCATAATGTTATCTTTTTTCTATGTTTTAGCTTTTCTATGTATGCGTAATACTTGAAAAATGGAAATTGATTAATGATTCTCATGCTGGCAAGTCTGAGGTTGATGATAAGATCATCTGGTGCTCTTTCTGGTATTCAATTTGAAAATAACTAAGTGGTTCTAGCCTTCTGAAAAGTCTCAAACTTTGAGGTGCTACCATATTTTTGTGTTCTAATATCTTTCTAGCCTCAGGCTCGAATTATTATCTGTTTAATGGAAAATATTCTTTCAGTTTTAAGCATGCATGGTGGCGCACTAGGTGAACAATAAACTGAATAGTGTATGGAGTCTATGGACTGTCACAATTTTGATCTTACAATAGTACAATAGCCTACAGACAGCACAATATAGAAGTGCAATGTTATAGCAAAATATGTAGGAGTAGAAAAAATGAAAACATTAAAAACATAGTAAAAGGGCAAAAATGTTCTGTCATGAGTGTATGTGACCTTTTCTTTCTTCCACTTGTTTTGTGTTTTGCTGGTTAATTGGTCAAAATCAATAGGGTTCTTGATGCATCTTAGCATCATAGCACTCATATTAATCTAAAAGACCATCAATTTATCTGTTTTCTCATGGCATAACTTACCTATAACGTTGAACTAAAACTATCCTTAGCCATCCTAAAATAATGTGTTCCAAGCATTAGATGTCGTTACGCTTGCTTCCATCAGATTACTCATGTGAATTTAGGATCTGATCCTGCCGAGCTCTTATTTTAAATTTAATTTTACACTCCATCTTAAGGGGCATGCTGTGTTTTGGTATATATAAGGTCATTAAGAAAACTCTCAAAAGTAGCTTGTCTTTGTCACAAACATTACCTTTATTTATGTATTTGCAATGCCCTTATTAAAACACAATTTAATGGTCCTGCTATATTTCCTGCATAGAGTAAGAGAAATTCACTTGGCTGCCATGCTCCTACAGAGTGCTGATCTGACCTCCTTATCATAAAAGAAAAGACTGCTGTATTCTACTTTCTATTATAGCCTGCTCAATTGAAATTGTTATGCATTTATCTTCTCTGCTGATAAACCCTCAAATGGCTTGACTGTTTACAAATTGTGCCTATTATCATTAAAGACAAGACCTCATTCTGAACTTTACATCCATGTCTGCATTAGGTGTTGATGTGAAGAAGACTGTTGTTGTTACAATTTCCTCAGACAAAGGTCTGTGTGGTGGAATCAATTCTACTTCGGTGAAAGTAAGCAGGGGCCTCAGAAAGTTAAATTCTGGTATATTTAGTCTCTCCTTTCTTTCTTCCTTCCCGTTTCATTTAGCAAAAAAAAGCAGTAACCATAAGTCATGTGGTCTAGGTCCTGACAAGGAATGCAAGTTTGTTATTTTGGGAGAAAAAGCAAAGGCCCAACTTGTGCGAGACTCTAAGAAAGACATTGAGCTAGCCCTAACTGAGTTGCAGAAGAATCCTCTGAACTATACTCAGGTTGTCTTTTCTCCATGATTTTTTGTTTTCCCCCCTTATAAATGCCTGCCCCTCATATCAATCTTCCAGGTTAGGTGAGACTTCTGACCATCTAATGCTGGAATCTCATTCTGGTTTTCTCTTGCCACTTCTGGCTTAACTATGTTTTTAATCCTACTGGTATCTGCAGGTTGCAGCGCTTGCTGATGATATCCTAAAGAATGTAGAATATGATGCATTAAGGATTGTGTACAATAAGTTCCAATCTGTGGTCTCATTTATTCCATCAACATCTACTGTATTATCTCCTGAGGTCAGTATGGTTTAACTGAATTCGTGAAAGTATATTATATGCTGCATTCTAATTCCTTCTGATGATATAGATTGTGGAGAGAGAATCTGAAGCTGGGGGAAAACTTGGGGAGTTGGATTCTTATGAAGTTGAAGGTGCTGAAACAAAGTCAGAAGTGCTTCAGAATCTGACAGAGTTCCAATTCTCTTGTGTATGTTTTTATTTTTCTGACTGATGATTCCATGTTTCAGTAGATATTGGGTTGGATAAATTAACCAGGATTGATTTATACTCGATGCCTGATATCAAAACTCTCATTGTCTCCTTCAGGTTATGTTCAATGCTGTCTTAGAAAATGCTTGCAGTGAGCAGGGTGCTAGAATGTCTGCAATGGACAGCTCAAGTAGAAATGCGGGAGAGATGCTTGACCGTCTCACGCTTACTTATAACAGGTATCATGCATATCTCATCACATCATTATATATATACTGACTACATGTGGGAATCTGCTGACTGGTTTATTCATGCAACGAACTGTTGCTACTGCTATCTGATATGTCTGCACTAACTATTTCATTCATTCATGCATTATAATCTAATTAAATGTTCACACCAACAATTCTGATTTGTCTTTGTGTCTACTACCAGAACTCGTCAAGCAACTATCACTACCGAGTTGATAGAGATTATATCTGGAGCATCAGCATTGGAGGGCTAATTCAAGAACGGCTTTCAATTGCTTCTCTAGTCAGACGTTGACGAAATAATATTTCTTGCTTTGCACTTTTGGCGACTCTATTTGAGGTTTTGTGGGTTCTTAAATAATCCTCCCTGGCTACCTTCATGCGAGGGATAACTGGTTTGTGCTTTTCAACTGTGCGAGATCTGTTTATGATCTATTGTACTAGGAAAGTATTCTCGAGGAAGGATCAAGTTTCGAATGTTGATATCTACTGATTTCAGATAAATTTATGGAATGAGTCTTATTTCCTTATAATTACAATGTGTTCTTGTTGTGCAGCTGTATGGACATGCAAACATTTATCTGCCTGCCAAAATATAATGTTTTCTACTTTTAATATTGTTTATGGTAGTGTGATTCTTGCCTTTGTGGTATTTGGCGAGCCGTGTAAAGCTGTTTAGAGCTCGTTTTTTCCGCTCAATTTTTGTGCCTTTTTTATTCCTTTTGGGTCGCAGATGTTTACGTTCTGCTCTCTTTAGTGTAGTAAGATTTAGGTGCAAGGATAATAATTCCCAAGGGAAATCTTGTGTAAAGCTGTGTTACTATGACATAGGTTAAGATTTGAATCTGGAAAATATCCCTTTGTGAAAAAAGAAAGGCATATATTATTGAATAGGGGCAAGGGGATGCAACGTGGTGGACAATTATAGTGTCTACTTTTGAATTAAGTTAGATTGATAAAATATAAAATTACGTATTTAGTACCTTGAATGAAGTTAGATTGATAAAACATAAGATTGCGTATTTGGTATTTGAAGGATAAGGTTGAAAAAAAAAAGTACAAAATAAACAATAGATTAACATAAAATAATTTTTATCTATCCATCATATCATGCAAAACAAATTCTTGTTTAGTGTTTTTGAAAGAGTGGAAATAGAGCACTCGTATCATTCAAACATCGGTAGCCTCCACTAGCCATATATGGAATTCACTATCTCAAGCTATGGAACTCTTTAAATTAGTCAATGTGCATATGTGTATTGTAATCTTTTGCGGCAGATGTTTCTCAATCCCTATTAATTTTCATTGTATCTGCAGTCCTTTTTTTGTTACATCGAGCCTTCGAATCTTTGTTCATATTTTATTTTACAATATACCACACTAGTAATTTGTCATGTTTGAACGGATTGCATCTCTTTTCTTGAAGAGATGGATTGTATTTTTTATTTGCCTTCAATTGCATATTAAGTTAACCTAAGGCTATATAAAGCTCCTCAGAAGGTCGTCAACTAGTTGCTAGATATAAATGTGTCACTAATCCAAATATATAAATTTAAATTTGAGTGCTCAATTCAGCATATTAGCTTTTGCCCTCCTAGGATACATGAGATACAATCATACCATAAATAATAAAATAATACTAACAAATAATTATCATTTAATTCCAATCATATATATATATACACACACACATAAATTTTTGTTTTAAAAAGGGAATATCTGTATAGATTAAACACTTGACACATGGTTGAATAAAAACTTAAACCGTTAGAGGGGCAACAAAGATACACTTAGGTCGCTAAATTAGCAGTGATTAGTGAACAATTCCATATTATAAGCATTTTTTAAAGGATAAATGATGTTCAACTTTCATTCCATTTTAATTGACACTTTTTTTATTAAGTTATCTTATTTTAATTGGTATATTCTTTAAAATGACAAATAATTAACATACAAACAAAGTGTATATACAATGACGTGTTAATAAAATACTCCCTTCATCCCAACGAACATGAGCGGTATTCCTTTTTGGGTCGTCCCAATGCACTTGGTCATTTCCTTTTTGAGATATCTTTATTACTCACAACTCTAAATAATATATATTCATATATTTTACACAATTTTTCCAGCTTTTCTTAAATCTTGTACTCAAAAGCAAATGCTCATGTTCGTCGGGACATGAAGGAATATTTTTTAATCCGTGTATATAAAGTGGTGTGTCAATTAAAATGGAACGAAGGAGCAACATTTTGATAAAGTAGAGAACCAGAGAGGAAAAGAGAAATCTGTATAATAACGTGATGTTGGAAAATACAATAGTCAGGGTATATATATAACCCTAATACTACAAAGAAGGACATTACTAAAGTAACCTTTACATAATATAAATATAATTCTATTATGCTAATCCCCCCTCTAAGCCTATTGATGTTGTTGTTGCATCGCGAATTTGGTTGATGCTTGGGAGACTGATAATGCAAAAATTATCACGTGTATTAACAATTCTGTTACCTACTCTATTGGTGCTCAGTTGGCAAAATAGATACTGCGAAGGAGGTATGGGAACATCTAGAAAGAATTTATACTCAGTCAAATTTTGCCAAGCAGTATCAGTTGGAGACGGATATTCGTGCGCTTCGGCAGAATAACATGTCCATTCAGGAGTTTTATTCTGTCATGTCCTCGTTATGGGACCAATTGGCGTTGACTGGGGCTGTGGTTTGCTTCTGCTCAACAAAATTGGACACTGAGCCTTCCAATGCCTGTTCTGCTTACAAAAGGCACACTCATCCACCGAGACTTTCATAAATGAATTGGGCGCACTGATACTAGGTGGTCGATGCGGGACAACAAGAACAGCGGGTACTGTAGGTGGCGAGATCTCCTTGTCAAACTTGGACTTAAGACGAACCTCTTCAGCTAGCAACTCGTTGACCACAAAGTCGATAGAAGGAAGAGGACTAAGGTAAAGAATGCACCACACAATCCCTCGAAGTCGTCACGAAGCGCCATCAAAAACTGAACTAACCTTTGCTCATGACGCCGAGAGATGTAAGCCTGTACTGCCTTCAACTCAGACGACTTAGTCAACGCCAATTGGTCCCACAACGAGGACATGACAGAATAAACTCTGAATAGACATGTTATTCTGCTGAAGCGCACGAATATCTGTCTTCAACTGATATTGCTTAGCAAAATTTAACTGGGTATAAATTCTTTCCAAATGTTCCCAGACCTCCTTCGCAGTATCATACTTTGCCAACTGAGCACCAATATAGTAAGTAACATAATTGTTAATTCACGTGATAAATTTTGCATTATCAGCCTCCAAAGCATCAACCAAATTCGCGAAGCAACCGCAACATCAGGAGGTTTAGTTTGCACCAATCACCCAACTCCACAAAGATTTTCCACGCAAAAATTTCTCATAACATAACTCCAATAGGAATAATTTTTGCCATCCAATTAAATACTAATCGGCTGAAGAGAATCATCTCTACGACCCGCCATATCAAAAACCACAAATCAAACACCAAAACGAAGAACATAACAACACCCTAGCAATTACGATATTCACAGATTAAGGAGAAGAAACAAGAACACCAATTGTACGGACGAAAAATGTAGCGACGCCGACGAAAAGAGAATCGTGCTTGATATCTTAACTTTCTTCAATCAATCAAATAGTGTCTCTATTTCATGATAAATGTAGAGAACCAGAGAGAAAAAGAGAAATCTGTATAATAATAATATGAAGTTGGAAAACACAATAGTTAGGGAATATATATAACCCTAATATTATAGAGAAAGAAATTACTAAAATAACCTTTACATAATATAAATATAATTCCATTATGTTAATGGATTTATCGTTAAATTTTCCGTTATTTGTTTGCCGTTTCATCCAAAGAAAGTTACTCATTGAGTCATTGTGTTAGCGAGATTCCTTCTCACTCTTCCTTCATTTTCTTATTTTTTTTTGAAAACTTGACAAAAAAAAAAAGAAAAAAAAAAGAAAAAGAGGAGCCATACGGTTGGTGCGGCCAATGGTGGGGTTGCTTCATAAATTCCAATTTCCAAGCGCAGTAGCTGCAAGTGCAAACCTCTCATTCACTCTCTCTCTGTTCCACTGCAAGAGATCTACATTCCCTCGTCTGAAGAAAAGAAAAAGGGTAATTTCTATTTCCTCAATCTCGTAATCATTTTTTGGGATACTGAGTTATTTCCTAAATCGGGTTCTTCCCCATCGAATAGCAGATTTCGAAATATTTCTGGGTTCTCAATAAAAGTGAAGGCGTGATTGGTTTGATTTAGTGTGTGAGTTGAGAGTATTTGAGGCTTAGCGGCGCCGCATTATGCCTTTTTTTCTCATAAAAACTGATTATTTTTAACTCAAGTTGTTTTTTATTAGTGAGTCAGTCATGGAGGTTTGCATGAAAAAATTGTGTTCCATTTTTAGTGCAGCTGATGGAAAGCTTATGTTCTGTCAAACACGCCCTACTGAATTGTTTATAACAACTCGTTCACGCAATAGCGCCACTTAGGCATGTAAATTCGTTTTTTTTCTTGATTGAATTTGGAAAATGACAACTTTTTTATCTCTTTTTTCATTTTTGGTGGTGCATGTGCTCATTCTTGATATGTTGAGACAGATTCTTTTGATGGAGAGCTTGATGTGTGCCCAAATCAAATTGACTCCGGTTCGCTCTCTCTGTAGTTGGAAAAGCAACCCAATACGTATTCCTTTATTGGCTCCAAGAGTTACAAGGAGAGTGTTGGTTTCTCCAACTGGACTAATGGGGAGCCCCAAATCATTTAATTCTATTGCTGCTTCGATTCAGCCAGTGGAGGACTCGGTGAAGGCTCGTTTTGACAACACATTGCCTTCTAAAGGTACATTTTGACATGGGCTTTTCGTGATCTTTTATATGCTTTATGTTCATATGCCTCTATGAACAATCGATCCAATCAGGGCATCAGATAGGTATGGATTCGAGTAATGTTTTAAAACCTAAGAATTTGGAACATAAATTCACGCAATCCTTTAATGGCCAAAACGACTGCTTGAATTTATGTATAAATGTTATGATGGTTTCATGCTGTTATTAATCGCTTCATTTTATTGTGTAAGAGGTCCTTGATGTGTGGAGAAATGCCGATGCTGTATGCTTTGATGTGGATAGTACTGTGTGTGTGGACGAGGGAATTGATGAGCTGGCTGAGTTTTGTGGAGCTGGAGAGGCTGTTGCAGAATGGACTGCCAGGTTTGGTGGATTTCTCTTCATTTTATTCTCATTGGTTTAATTTTGACGACCACAATAATATATTAAATTGTTGGCTCTGACAGGGCGATGGGTGGTTCGGTTCCTTTTGAGCAAGCACTGGCAGCCAGATTATCTCTTTTTAGCCCATCCGAGTCCCGGGTGCAGGAGTTCCTCGAGAAGAGACCTCCAAGGTACAAAACTATTGTTTTTAGCACTTCCTAAGCTTTCAATCTCTTGGATTAACTGCTTTCTTGCATGGCTTTTAGAGATATTGTGTGATTTACTGGAGTAGAGGTTTTAGTAGTATACATGTTGTACATAAATATTAATGTTGGTAAAAGCACCATCTTTTTTTATGTTGCATCTTATCTCATGGAGAGTTTTATTAGTGTGTGTTTGTAGATCTAGCTCCTCTATGTGTAGTTCTGGGAAGTAGAAGTTCTGCTGCTCCTTTGCATGCAAAATTTTGGCTATCGTTGGTTTGATATTTATCCAACAGAAAATAAAATATCTCTAGCTTTGTGTTAATAAATTTTTATTGACAATTTGCTTCTTGATATCAGTTAATGATTAAATTAGTGGTTGGAGACTTTCTGAACTTACAAGTGTTGGTAGTGTTTTTAAAGGATATTTGCATCTCTCATAGTTTATACTTTAAATGTTCAACTCGGATGAAGTGGAGAGCCGTAAGTGGTTAGTTATATACTTTTGATTTGGCAAGGGTGATTAACTGGCTACCAAGCATCTTATTTCCTGGTTTTACTTGAGCATCTATGCCTTTTACAATAGACTGCACTAATTAGTTTTACTCTGTAATACAAATTGAGGAACGTATAATGATTTATCAACAATGTCCGATTTTGTTTTAGAAATCTTAGATAAATAGACACCTATGTGTGTATGCCTGCTGTGTTCCCATGCTTGACGTACAATCTGGACTAACTGACTCCATATGTAGCTATAAGTAAAATTGCTGCACCCTCACAAACGTTGCACTCATTATTTCTTTTGTGACTGCTTGGAAATAAGCATTGTGCTGGTAAAGTCATTGTGTTTAATAGATGACAGTAGAGGAGTAAAGTTCTTTTTCATGTGAATAATGGGTAGTACTGAAAATATGGACTGAGTGCATCACCAGTCCCACAGAAATTCAATGGGAAAACAACGTATTGCTGTATTTGCTCTCTCCAACACTTGTCACTATGCTGATCTATATTGCTGTAGTTTCACTTATTGGTTACATTTTTTTCTATATTTCTTTCGTTTTTCGTTTTTATTTGTTTGTATATGATTATGATGATAGAGTTTTTAAACTATAAATTTCGTATTATGTAACAAATAGATCCAGACTCCCACGTCGCACTTCACATTGGTTAGGGATCATGGGATGAGTTCCAATTCCTGGAATTAGTGATTTATGTAATTGGCAATTATGAAATTATGGTATTTGTTTATGAATTTATGTTTTGTGGATTCTGTGTTATGAAATGCTGTTTTATCTTTGTACCTTTTAATTAATGGAGAATATATTTTTTTTATCATCATAAATAAACATTAATCGTAGTTATAATTTATTAAAGTAAAGCAATTAAAAAATATGTTACAAAATTGACCTTTGGTGCAGGGAAATATGCTTGTTCCCATAGGTAAAGAAAAACACTAAGAAAAGGTTGCAGAAAACATAGATAACACAGCATGAACCAGTAAAAACTCACACAATGCTGACAAACTAGCTTGTTTTCTAAAGGAATTTACATATGAAGTCATTGGGTTCATTCTGAAAAGCAGATTTACTTCACTGCCTGATAGCTTGTAGGAATTATAGTCATATAAATACAGTCTGGCTTGCTATATGTTTCTTGCCTTTGTTTACTCTTCTAAATATTTTACATCTTGGTTTCTGTAAAAACTGAAAGGTGGGCTCTAAGTCTCTTATTTGATCTACTAAGGAATCTTCATAAGGGTAGAAATGAGTTTTGTGGTCACAGACTCACAGTAGATAAATGGTTGTGAAAACGAATGCATTTTCCTTCTGATAATAAATGGTTGGCTTACTTGCTTTTCATTATATACATAGACTCTCCCCTGGAATTGATGCACTTGTGAAGAAGCTGCACGAAAAGAACAAGACTGTCTATTTGGTATCTGGGGGATTTCGTCAAATGATAAACGTGAGTTGCTTATTTTAACAGTAATCTCAACTTTGCTTTTTTACATTTCTAAAATATGGTTATTTTGAAGCCCGTTGCTGCACTCCTTGGGATACCACTCAAGAACATATATGCCAATCAACTTCTATTTGGAAGCTCTGGGGAATTCTCGGGTTTTGATCCTCATGAGCCGACTTCAAGAAGTGGAGGGAAAGCCGTCGCTGTTCAGCAGATTAGGAAGGTGAGAATACAATCAAACATTTCCTGGTTTGGCGGTTTCAAAATACATCTTTCTTAACCCTAGTGACAAATTTCCCCTTCACTTTCAGGCTAAAGGTTTCAAGTCTTTAGTCATGATTGGAGACGGCGCAACTGATCTTGAGGTAAGAAGTACTACTATATTTCCTCATCAGTCATCACACATCCTTGCTTAAATTCCCCATAAATATTTTGCTCTACAAAGATCAAACCATTGCTTGCTGCATATTTGTGTTTACAAGCATTTTCCTTTCATTTCATGCTTCTGTTCCTCATAAGTTCTAGGGAAATGAACATAACACAAGTTGCCATGCATCACATATATCCCATATTTTCATCACATATTTTTTAGGGAAAAATCCCATTGTAGTAAAACCCAACTATTGCATAATTTCGAATAAATAGAGAAATACTTGAACTATTGTTGGCCTATTAACAAAAACTAGTATTTCACCCATGCGATGCACAAACATATAGAATCAATATCATTATGTGGACAATAAAATCATTATTAAAACTGTATAGTTAAAATTGAGCTTCAATCAATAATATAACAATATTCACATATAAGAAGAAGAATTAAAAAATAAAGAAACATCAACCCAAACATTAGTACATGACATTAGTATTCTCCTAGTCAATGATTGTAGACCTTTGACTACTCTCTTGCACATTAAATGAATTACGAATAATAATTACTCGACGTATTTAACTGTAACTAGATTTGCATATCATGCTATACACGGTAATAATTATTTAATTAAATTAGTGGATGGACGAAAATGGTATATTTCACATCAACATAAATTAGTTATTAATCTATATTTTTTAACCTAGTACATTGATAAATAAATGGTATATTTCACATCAACATATAAAACAAAACATAAATATATTTTAGATTTAATTAAACTAATAGAAATTCAACTCCTTTACACACTAAATTTAACAAAACTTGACTGGCTCAATTAAACTCGATCAATTAAGTAATCATAATACTGATACTAATTAAAATAATTGATGGACAAATCAAGTTTCTATTTTTGTCACGATTCTTCTTATATATATATGTATATATATAGATGGTGTATAGCTCAGGACATTTTTGTTAAAAGAAGGATAGTTGGGTATGTGATTGTTATTTACATAGTTTGGGACATCACTTTTAAAAGGTCTAACGTTAAACTATTATTTTCCCTGAAATCTATCATACCACTTGCTTGTGCAAACACATGGAATGTATATTTGTGTAATATGGTCTGTATTGCTGTTTCAGGCTCGGAAGCCCGGTGGTGCCGACTTGTTTATCTGCTATGCCGGAGTTGTGCTTCGAGAGCCCGTTGCGGCCAAAGCTGATTGGCTGGTGTTCAATTTCAAAGACTTGATCAATTCATTGGACTAGTTGCAGCCATGGTTGAAATTTTGCATTTTCCTTATTTCTTCTTCTCTTCATTATTCTATAGTTTCCTTATTGAAGCTTTTATTCTTGCATAATTGCTTGTATTTTTTAGCTACAATCAAGAAATTTAGGTCCACTTTGAACAAATGAAAGTGATAATCACCAATCATACTGTTGTGTTTGTAACGTGGTAGATAGATTTGCTACTGTAAAATACTCTCCTCCAGATTATATTTTAATCATCATTTTGGGGTGTGGTTTTTTTAAAACTAATTCCTGGCTGGTTATTGCTCTTGAACAGTTGAATGCCCACTAACGACTTCATTTATCAACTATTTAATCAAGTTTGACTCTTTACATATTATATTTAGGGATGGCAACGGGGCGGGTTTGGGGTGGGTTTCGCAATCCCATTCCCGTACCCGCTTGCTAAATTCATCCCCGTACCCGCCCCGTTACCTGTTTAAATCGGGGCGGGGATTATTCAACAGTGGGATGGATTCCCGTCGGGTACCCGCCACATATTAATTTTAATTTTTAATTAATATAATTTAATAGTTATATATATTAATATTAATTTTTTATTAAAATAATTTAAATAAAAATAAAATTTAATATGTTTTAATAAAAAAATTGTTCATATTTTTAATATATATTATTTATTTATAATTATTTATACATATATTTTTATATCGGGGCGGGTTCGGGGCAGGGGTATAGATACCCGCACCCGACCCGGGTATACATTGCTCTACCCGCCCCCGGTCCCGCCCCGCATATCTTTCTTCCAAATCCGCCCCATTAGGGGCGGGTACCCGCGGGGACCCGAACCCGCGGGTAGAATTGTCATCCCTAAAAATAATCACTTATAAATCAATAAAAATAGATTTCGGTACTATCAATAATAAGCATATGACTATCCCCACTCATCTATACGAGAACTTCGGATCATAATCTTCAATGAGGTATACTCCTATACATTGGTGTATATATACATCACACTATTCAAATTAAAGATATATTCCTTTACTACTCCCCATCACCATTGATCATGAGGTGATGTATATATATATCGGGGTACGAGTATTTTTGCCATCTTTCAATAAGGTTTTGAAATTTTAAACAAAATAAAGAGAACTTGGAGAAAACATGTTTTAAAATTTTAAGACGAATGAAAAGAGAAATAGGCACAAAATTGTTTTGGAGTTATAATAGAAAGAGGTTATCTTAGAAGTATATTTTGTGCTACAGCCCTTCCTATCTGATAGAAAAGGATCCTATTATCCTGAACCGATCTTACCTGGGATCGCAAATCCCAAGCTTGTCTATGAAGAGCGGATCTAATTGTATATTCATATAAAATTCACAAAAACTCATGTGACCTCGAGATATATGTACGTCACCTTATAATTTAAGATGATGAGGGTGAAATAGGGATGAAATTTGAGCTTGGTTAGGGGGATGTGTATATACTCCCATGTATGGGACTCTACCTCAGAATAATTACCCATATTGAAAGCTTATTTGTTGTACTTTAAAATGCTTTTACAGTTTATTTGATCCTAACAGGAAATACTACGTGTATATTTAAACATCAACAAATCCTAATCCTAATTGTAATGAATACATAGTGTAATTAACCATATACGACAATTGACCTAAATGAAATACACAATGTTTGTGTACACGCGGCCTCACGGTCGGGTTCATGCACAACCGGATCCGACCCGACTTTGGCCGGTTCAATTGGTTTTTTGGCCTGACGGTCGGGTTCATGCACAATCGGATCCGACCCGATTTTGGCCGGTTCGATTGGTTTTTTTATTATTTTAAGATGATATTTCACTTTATATCAAATGGTACATTACTAAATGATACTCTGCCTTGTAAAAAATGATACTGAATGTATTGGTAAATGATACTATCCTTCTTACTAAACAGTACTCTATTTGGCATGAAATTGTATTCTCCTTGTATTAAATGATATTACATCAAAATAATATTAAATGATACTTTATTGATATTAAATAATATTTTATCTTATTAAAATTGGTACTAAATATTTGGTAAAGGGAAAATTGCTTATTTTGTCCCATCGTTTGAGTGAAACAACAAAAATATCTCAAACTAACGTTAATTACAATAATGTCCTATCCTATACCATAATATATCATAGCATACTCTCATAACCCTAACCCTAATCCCAACCCTATACTAACGTTAATTACAATAATGTCATATTCTATACTATAATATACTCCCTCCGTCCACCAAGAGTATACCAAAAAATGGTATTAGGGTTTTAGGGTTATGAGAATGTAGAAAATATCATGATATAGGATAGGACATTATTGTAATTAACGTTAGTTTGGAACATTTGTGACATTATTGTAATTAACGTTAGTTTGGAATATTTCTATTATTTCGCTCAAACGATGAGACAAAATAAGCAATTTTTCCTTTGATAAATGATATTTAATGTTATTACCAAAAAAAATCGGATCGGACTGGTCTGGCCGAGTCGGCCAGACCGTCAGGGCGTAATATATAAAATAAGGGCCGCATGAATAGATTTAAAGGACTTGTTGCCTTTTACAATTGATTGTGGCTTTGATTTATTTCATTTCATTAAAGGTTCGTAGCATTTCATCGAGAATAATAAATTTCCTTCCTTTACCTAGAAAAAGAATTCCTTAGGCGTAGGCGTATCTTAACATTTTTAATTAGAGTAGTTGGAGGTCGGAAATTGGGTATGCCAACTGTTGTCCATAAAAAATCATTATTATTTAGTTTGTATCATTTTCATTCTAAATGGCTGTGGACCTTGTGGTCATAATATGTCGTCGGCTTTTAACAAGTATCTAAGTATTAAACACGTGAATTGGTATGAGAAAGAAAATCTATTTAATTAATATTGTGTTATTATTACTTCCATTCCTATTATCTAGAATTATTTTCCCTTTTTGAATATTCCAAATATATAAGCTTATTTATATAAAAAATAATATTTTTTTAACTCATTTACTAATATAACCCTAATGTGATCCACAATAACTTTAATCCAATAAATATGAATATATTAAAAAGTTTACTTCCATTATATATCTTGATTTACAATGTTTTCTTTAAATCCTTACGAAAAATCTCAATAAACCTATATTGATGAGTCACAAATAATGAATACTCAACAGTTGAATAAAAAATAATAGACAAAAACTTGCATGCGGTCAACCCTATCCATGCGGTGAGATCAGAATTTTAATTTAAATTCGCGCCTGTAACGCATAAATAATTAATATTAGATAATAATTACAAATCGCAGTGTAGCTCAGTTGCAACAAGCGCAACCTACGTTCCATTCTTATGAGAGGTTGCGGTTCCAAACCGCAGCAACCCCTATTTCTTTCTCATTTTCCTTTCCTTTTTTTTTCTTTTTTTTCTTTTTTTTCTTTTTTTTCCTTTTCTTTTATTCTTTTTTCTTTTTCTTTTTCTTTTTTCCGATTACTTTTTTGTCCTTTTCTTTTCACTTTTTCATTTTATTAATTTTTTTTTTACTTTTCTATTCTTTTTTTTTTCTTCAATAAAAATGGCACTCTTATTTATATAAAATGATATTTTCATTGTGTTAAAATGATACTTTTAATAATAGTGTCATTCTTTAGTACTAAAAGTGTCATTTTTCAACTCTAATTGTGTCATTTTGTAAAATGGCACTCTTTGTTATTCAAAATGACACTTTTAACATTACAGAACAACACTAACAGTTATTCGAAATGACACTATTAGTTATACAAAGTGGCACTCATAGTGATAATAAATAGTTATCCGAAATGACGCTAATAATTATTCGAAACGACAATATTAGTTATACAAAATGACACTTGTAGTGTTTTAAAATGGCACATTTTAGTGTTTAGTGTTTAGGGTTAGGGTTTAACGTTTAGTTTTAGGGTTATGGTTTAGTGTTTAGGGGTTAGGGTTTAGATTCAGGGGTTAGGATTTAGTGTTTAGGGGTTAGGGTTTAAAATAAATAATAGTGTAGTATTTGTTATTCGAAATGGCACTACTAGTTATTCGAAATGACGCTTTTAGTTATATAAAATGGCACAACAAATAAAATAGGGTTAATATTCAAATATAGCCTAACATTTGTTTCTATGATGATTTATGGCCCGACTTTATGAAAATAATCGAATATAGTCTGAGAGTTGTCCATGTGATGATTTTATGGCCAAACTTTACAGAAATAGCCAGAGATTTGCCTTGCTACTGCAAACCTATCCCGATAATGTAACACCGTCAACATTCTAAAATATTTTTTTTAAAAATGCTGCCAAAATCATACAAAAATTTAAAAGAAAATCTAGAAATTCTTCTTCTAAGAATCCAACGAAATTACCGCCATGAACAATTGCTCCTCCACCGGATTTTGCCATGAACAATCTCTCCTCCACCGCCGGTCTTTTCCCCCATCTCTTTCTTCCTCTCTAAGAGTTTACAAAACACCGACATCATTTCACCATCTCTCCCAAATTCTGTAAATCTCACTATAAAACACCGACGTCATTTCACCATCTCTTCCCCAGCCTCTTCTTGGTCAATTTGTCGGTGCAAAATGGCTCCTGCACCCAATCTGCAACACCCAATAGGACCGGCCCGCCGGCTGGTTCTCATTCCTCGAATCTGGGGTGGAATTACCATGGTATTGTAAGCTAATGTGTTCCACTCAAAACAAATCTCAGGCTATAGCCAAAAATCCACTCAAAACAACCCTCAAATCCTAATGATAAAAACCTTGACCAAGCTGATAGGGCAAATACAATAGATAGCAGGCAAACCTATGGCGTGATCTTGATCAAAGCATCACTGAGCGTAAATACTAGCCTAAACACAGAGTGATGAGTGCTTGAGAGGAACCTACTGCGCTTGCTTGGCCCAGATCTTGACTTACCTAAAAGCATTGCTCGCTTTAACTGCTTGCCTTGTTATGCTCGTTCTGTTTTATCTTGTGTTGCTGGTTGTGTCTTTTCTTTTATTTTTTCTTTTGGGCGAGGAATACTTGCACGCTTGAGGTCAATCGTGGTTCAAGTGTGTAAGTGTGATGAGCCCATTTTTCATGTGTGCTAGCTTGTGTTTGTGTCTGGGAGGACACACTTTGGATTTTGCAGGTTGTGAATGATCCTGGGCAAAGTCAGGTCACCTCCTGTGGAAGAGGCAAAATCATGAAGTCGACCTTGTCAAAGATGTTGCCCAAGACACGGTACCACACGGGAGCTGAGCTTGGCCGACGAGCTGACGTGAAAGTGTCGGCGTGATCAAGAGGATGAGCAAAGAAGAAGGCTGGAAGAAGGTGAACATCTTCGTCGAGACCTTGGGCAAGATGTTGTCCAAGACACGCACCGCGTGGGCCCAGGTCGGACATCTCGAGTTGAAGGATAAAATCGGAAGAAAAATGAGTAGCAAGCTTGGGTGTGAAAACAAAAGCAGTTGTGGTCAAAAAATCAATCTCTGGCAAGACTTGCACCAAAGAGGAAAGATTATGGGCAAGACAGACCTCTGCCACAGAGAGCTTTTTGCCGAAAAGGCAAAGTCAAGATCTGGTGGTTGAGATGAGACAAGCGAATCTTAGCTGCTCCAAAAACGTCTCCATCAACCTCAAGCAAACCCTAGTTGCTCCCAAGAAGCCCACATCAAGGCCCAAACCCATCCAAGTGTTTGACCTACCTATAAAGAGAAGATGAGAGAGAGAAATTCATAACACACTCAATATTTTTCACTCTCCAACTTAGCCAACATTTTCCCTCTGCAACTTTTACTCTTTTTCATGTCTTTACTTTCATGAGAGATTGTGATAAAGAAATAAGCCCTATGGGCACACTCATGTAGTTTATGTATTTCTTTGCTCTTGCTCGGGTTGGTCCTTGCTAGAGAAAACTTTTATTTTTAGTTCTTATTTATTTCAAGTATGGTTTCAGTTTATTTCTTCTTTGCTTCGCTTTCCATGATGTTTTGAGTAGTTCTTTATGCTTGGCTCGGGGTGAAATGAGTTGAGGCTTGGTCGTCTTGAGTTGGGAGGTCAAAACAATGCTCAAGAGTCTTGTGTGTGTTCCCGAAGCACAAGATCTGAATCCTATACAACCAATTCATTGTGTTAGCTGCAGATAGCATAGTGGGCAACGTTAGGTTACAAATAAGAGTCGGAAGTAGGCATCAAGTGTCTCTTTGCCCCGAGTAGTGTGGCTTGTGTGGGTGATTGTAGTCGTTGGCCCTTGGGCAAGGAGCCGAGTCATCCTTACCCTGGGCAGGCATTTGGCTAGTTGGGCTGCCTAGTGAGTCAAGCTGTTGGGGCGGGAAACCCTAGTGAAGTGTCTTTCTAGGGAGAGCGTCTTGGCAAGGGGGTAAGGCAGAGGGTCTCTGTACTTAGTCCTAACACTATGGGCAAGCTGGGGCTGGGTGGTATACGTGACGAGTAAAAATAGGCACCTACCACTTGGTACCTATAACCAACGACACGCACACACGACGAATATCCTTGAACCAATGACCGACTCCTTGACCAACGCCTTGACGAGTGGATCCCTTGGCCAAGCTACTTGTTTTTACTAATTTCCTTTAAGTGTTTACTTTTCAGCTTTTATTTACATTCTGCTCAAGCTACATCTCTCGGTAGATCCTGCCGAGACCGTCAGTCTTGACTGACATCTTGCCAAAGGGCGACCACCTTTTCAAATGTGACAACTAGAGAGAGAACACAACCAGCTCCCTTGGGTTCGACTCGATACTTGCCATTAGCGGAACCTAGTGCTGAAGTCTCGAAAATTATAAATCTATCTTGGCAATGCAGAGCTCCTGACGACAAGTTCGAGCCTCGCCACCCACTGGTGGCTACCACTATGTATATTTCACATATCAAATTCAACAATTCACCAACAACAATCCAATTCATATATACTTGTCCAAAAGTTCATACCACCAATTCATGCAAACCTAAAATCCAATTCATATATACTTGTCTCATCAATAATCATCCTAAAATCATCATCATCATCATCATCATCATCATCATCATCATCATCATCATCATCTATAATAATCATCCTAATTAACATCCTAAAATCAATCATTAATCATCCTAAAATCAATCTGAATAAAAGTATAGATTGCTTACCACGCACCAAAGAGGCAAGTAAGATAAAACTCCGGCGGGGCAGCGGCGGGGGGCGGCGGCAGCGACGAAAAACTAGGAGATCGCGAAGGAGAGTAAGAGAGTGAGATACAGAGAGAGAGATAGCGTGGGAGACAGAGAGCGGCGGCGGCATCGGCTGCAAACAAGAAATCGAGAGGGAGAGTAAGAGAGAGAGAGAGACAAACCTGAGGAGAGAGGCATCGGGCGGCGGTGGACCGAGATCTGAGAAAGAGAGAGATGGACAGTGGGCGAGAGAGAGAGAGAGAGAGAGAGAGAGAGTGAGAGTGAGAGAGAGAGACGGACAGTGGGCGGCGCGAGGCGGTGCGGTGGCGTGAGAGAGAGAGAGAGAGAGAGAGAGAGAGAGAGAGAGAGAGAGAGAGCGTGAAAGAGAGAGATAGCGTGGGAGAGAGAGAGCCACGGGCCGGAGACGGTGCGGGAGGCGGGGCAGAGGTTTTGCAGATCTTAATTTGTTAGGGTTTCGAATTGGGGGAGAAAGAAAGAAGAAGAAATCGCGTCGCCCCAATTAAATCAAATTCAACAAATTTACTGACGAAATTACCGACGGAAAGTCGCCGTCGGTAATTCCGTCGGTAAACTCCTAGTCATTTTTTTTAAAATTTTCGAATTGCCGACGGAAACGTGTACGTCGGTAAACGTTCCGTCGGCAATTCCGTAGGTAAACCCACCAGAAAACTTGGCCGGACCATCGGACTATCGGCGCCGGTCGACCGTCGGAGTTCCGTCGGTAATTCCGTCGGTAAACTCCCGGTCATTTTATTTTCGAATTGCAAACGGAAACGTGTTCGTCGATAAACATTCCGGCGGTAATTCCGTCGGTAAACCCATCGGAAAAACTCGGCCGGACCATCGGACTATCGGCGCTGGCCGGCCGTCGGAATTCCGTCGGTATTACCAATGGAATACCGTCTGTCGGTAATTCCGTCGGTGTCTGACAGCTTTTTTCGTAGTGTATGATGTGCATATCTACTAACACAATAACTCCTCTGTAACTATATTAACAATCTTTAATGGTAAGATGCATATATATCTATTAATAGAATAACGATTTTCGTGTACGAATTAAAAGATGAATAATTAAGTGAAAATAATCTTTACTGCTACGATCTTTACGAACAAAATCAAAAGAGGAAATAAGTGAAAATAATCTTTAATGGTACTATCTCTGTGAACAAAATAACGGCTTTTGTGGACGAACTAAAGAGGTGCAATTTTATGGATGAACTAAAGAGAAAATAGGTCCAATTTTGTGAAAAACAGAGAATAATATGTAAAGCCATTAACTATGATGAAAATAGTTTTCGATACATGAATAAATGTACGCGGTAATTCTATTCATATTTATTTGCAACTAGTAAAAATAAAAACATAAAAAATAGTCTTTCATTTTACAAATTTACACATGTAAATTCGTGAAATGGTGAATTTTATACACTATTTCACAAATTAACATGTGCGAATTCGTGAAATGAAGTGTAAGAACACAATTTCACGAATTTGCATGTACAAATTTGTGAAATAGGAGGCTATTTTTAATCTGTTTATATTAACGGGCCAATTTTTATCTTCATTATCTTAGAATAGTTATTTTCATATATTTCCTCTTTATTCAAATGTGCTATTAAACTACCTAACCCTATTTATAAAATCATGTATAGCTTAATTAAACGTACTCCTCTAAAAATAAAATAAAAATAAAAATAAAAAATAAAAAAACATGTGCACCATTGCAAAACAAAAAGTAGACAAAAGTTAATGAATTCGAATACAATATAATGGATGCGGAGGATAGACCAAACAGTCGGGAAATCGCAGAAAAAGAAAGAAACTTGGAAGAATGGAGGATGAGGGAGAGAATAAAATTGGAGAGAAAGAAAGGAAGAAAGAACATTGTTTTTTTCTTACACATAGCATTTTCTTTTATAAATTTATACTAATAGAAAAAGAGTCAGTGTGACAAAATATTGGATTGCCTAATATACCCCTACTATAAATCTAATCTAAAGATAAAATTTAATTGGATTGAATTAAAATTTAATCATCATTAGAATTAAAATTTAATAATTATAATAACTAATCCTAAATATTTATCCTATATAATTAGGAGTCCTACATGAGTTGGAGTGATCCAATAGGCCTATGAATTTATCAAGTGTTGGGAAAATATATGTAATGAATTATGTTGTTTTAATGATCCCAAAACCTCCTAGACATGCCTTAGAATTCTATTTT
>JAYJMF010000028.1:2608191-2623591 GCA_036873715.1 Salvia sclarea
TTGAATTCAAAACTTAATTAAAAATTCAAGATATTTCATTAATGTAGGGAAACTAACTAAATACATAATATTTTTAGTACAAACTAACTAATTTTTTATTATTATTATTAATATTTTGGAACAAACTAAATAATTATACAGTTTAATTCAATATTTTTTTAAAATAATTTTTCTTTAATAGTCATTTTTTTGCCATGTGGCATCCTAGTCATCTTTTTATAAATATAAAATGGTTATAAGGATATAGTTGGTACAATATGAATAATTTAGGTCATTAAAAAATAAAAATTGAGGGAGTATGTGTTTAATCACAACAGTAACACATACTGCAGCATTCTGAGAAGAAGCGGTCATTAATTACAGAATCTTGAAGCCTTGACTAATATCTTTCACCATTATATATATAGATGGTAAAGGTATATTGGTTAATTAATTATCGAGCGATGGAGAAAGCAATGAACGGGAAGAAAACTCTTGGGCGAAGGAAGATCGAAATAAAAAAAATCGAGAAGAAAGCCAATCTGCAAGTCGCATTCACGAAGCGACGCAGCGGTCTATTCCGCAAAGCCAGCGAGCTCTCCCTCCTCTGCGGCGCTGAGGTCGCCATTCTCGTGCAGTCGCCCGCCCAGAAACTCTACGCATTCGGCCACCCCTCCGTCGGATCTCTCATCAGCCGCGACGACGGGAGAATCAAGTACGAGGCGGCGATGCAAATGCTGGAGATGGAGAAGAGAAGAGCGGAGGAGGGCGGCGGATTCTGGTGGGAGCAGCCAATCGAGGGTTTCGAACTTCACCAACTGGAGGAATTCCTCACGGCCTTGGAGGATTTTGAAGAGAGAGTGGCGGAGTTTCACAAATTGACTGCGCCAACCCCAACCCCATTCATTCAACAAATCACCGCTTCTTCTCAGAATCATCAAGACCTTATCTTCCCCACCTATCAAATTCATCAGATTTTGGACTAGGATCTTTCCATCTCATCTTCAATTCTTGATCATGAACATCTTTTCTTCTCCAGATTTAGTTATGCTAATTAGGGTTTTTATGTGATGTTCATATATAATTAACAGCTAGCATTAATTTCCGTTTTTTCTTATCCATTAATGAATTGGAGTTGTTTATATTAAGTCTCACGTAACTGTGCTAATGCAACCTATAATCTTTTCGTTTTAAATTGTAGTTTATTCTTAGCCTCTATCAAATTTCGCTCAAACTCAAACTTTCCAGTTAATTAGTTCCACGAACTTAATGTACAACTTTGATCGTGTTGTTGGCTTTTGTAGAAACCCAATACCAAATTTGTTCTTTTTTTAAATCATCTTATTCCATTTTAATTTGGACAATATGTGTTCATAGGTGCTTAAACACATGCAGTTGGGGAAAAAAAAAAGAGTTAATTAACATGTGGTTATTGGATTTGGATTATCTTGTTTTCTTTACATGTTGGTTTTTTTTTTTGGAATTAGACTTAGTTATCTTGCATGCATATGAATTATTTACATTATTAACTACAAGTAATTAGAAAAACACTAAAATATTATGATCAAGAATATGCCTCGAGTAGTTTCTCTCTTGATGTTCAATTTAGAAGTTATTTTTAATGATAAATTGTATTTCAAGGGTTGAAAAATGTGATTAATTGAAAAGTATAACATGGAATGACAATATTTCTATTGGTAATTTAAGGATAAATTTCATATAGTATAAGAATAAATTTTGTAAATACAATATGATAAATCTCCTTTCATTTTATATGTTAATGCATTTGATCATTTTTATAGTAACATAAATTTTATATACTGGGCAGACTGTTGGTAAGACGTTTCCCCCTCCAACTGAGAGGTCGGGATTCGAATCACACTAGAGTAGTGTGTGAGTGTGTTTTTCTTTCTTTGGGTGTATCAGATTTAAAAAAATATTACATATTGTCTATTTAGTTTATTATTTAATAATTGTAATGACTTATAATATTACAGTTAAAAGAATGTTGTGGATAATTCAGGTCTTTTGTGCAAATGATATCATTAATCTTTCACTAACTTTGGTTAATATATTCGCTCAAAATTAATTGTGTTAATATACATTGATTTGGAAAGATGCTTGTGTATGGCAAGTTTCAAGATATTTAACTAACTGCGTAAGGAAACTTTCGAATAAATCTTTACATAATCTAAAATAACCAATTATTTCCTAAACTGAAATCGTATAGTTAATGTAGTTTTAGATTTTTTATTATGTCATCAAGATTGGAAGCATTTAATGAATTGGTGCCCGCTTTAATGGTATGGAAAAATTGCATTATTATGCCGGCAAAACCCCAGTTCTAATTTCTAAAGCCTACCCATAAAATCTGAACTATTTGCTTAAATTCAATTAATTTAATTATAGAATTAACATATCACTAACTTATAGATCTATTTCTTGAGTTTCTTTTTCTTAAGGACAAAATTAACAAAGAAATGTATTTTGTGGATTGTCTCAAACATTCCATCAATGTCAAATGGGGCATGAGCTAGTTAGGTGCCATCTCCAAGTTTCATGAGCTCTGCCGCTATAAATGGATCCATTTATACAAAAGATACTTGTTCCAAGTATAAAAAATTGGCCAGATAGACCAAGATCGATCCAATGATGGATCTAAAGGATTATATATATGTGTATTATGTTTTTATAATTTGTACATTAGCGACGGATCAAGTACGGATAGGATCTTCTGTTCCAAACGGTGGTATATATATATACCACCGTATGCCACTACGAATTTCAATATTTTTAATAATGTTTGTTATAAAATAGAATTTTATTATGTCATAATACAACATGATTAACATTTATAGCAAAAAATTAGAATTTTTAAAAAAATATATATATACTATAGTTTTGGAATATTTTGATTAAAAAAATACTTATTTTGGGTTGATTATTCCAAAACTATAGTATTATATATATTTTTTAAATTTTAATTTTTTGCTATAATGTTAATCATGTTATATTATGACATAATAAAATTTTATTTTATATCAAATATTATTAAGAATATTGAAATTAGTAGTGGCACACGGAAAATTATGGAACATGGAATACCATGCGGGATATGAGAGTCTAGCTATCTCTTAGATTCTAATTGGTGATCTAATTAACCTGAATGAAAACACAGTTATATGAATTGGTAACCCCAAATTATCTTCAACCTTTTATGTCGTTATTTGTATCGTTATACAAAAATGGATGAGTTTCGTAACGTGTGTATATGTATAGAAATATATGAGTATATAATTTTGAGATTCTTATTAGCCATCACCAATAAATCAAAGTATATTTGTGCTATAGATTAAAATTTATCAAATGGATCATATAAGTGATGCAATCCTCTCGAGTCATTTGTCCGAGTCTAGACTTGTCACGTGAGAATCTATATTATTCCGAATGAGATCTAGAGTACTATATTTTCTGTGTGTCGACATTGTATATCCATCATTATCTCTTATTTTAAAAATATTTTTTATATAAATTTTTTATTATAATACTATGAATAATATTGAAATTTTATTCCAAAAAATTAAATTTGAAATATACCCTAAAAATGAATTATGAATCTAAAAATGAAATTAAATAATAAAAAATAATTATATATTCTAACTAATTAAATGGAATGAATTCTTGTAAATAATTATATAATTAAACTAAAATAATTAAGTATAAAATTGAAATTAACAAAAAATATTTTAAGGATCAAAGAAAAATGAAAGTGGGATCAAATGTAGTACACTGGATCTGAGGTAATATTATCCATGGAAACAAGTTGATATATATCCCCTTTCTTTTTATTAGGAACTTTATCTTTCAAGTCACGATATAATATATAAGAGCCATTTGACATTTTTGTACCAGGCTCTTAAATCTTTAAATTCGATCTACACTGATGTAATATTTTTCCTGTTTAGGGGCGGGGATCTTTTTTCTTGAGTTGAAGGATGAACAAGCTCGAGAAATCTTAGACCCAAGCTAGTAGCTCAACCCACTTAATTATGATAACAAACATCAACATCAACACAAGAATGTTGATAGTAGCTCAGCCCACTCGTAATAATCTAATTAAGTTCCTTCTAAATCCAATCCAGCCAAGCCGATATTCTCCATGATCATAGAAAATTATTCAATAAAAAAAATCAAATCCACCCAAACAAATACAGAGTATTTTGATAACTCGATATACGTTTCTCCAAAAAAGAATCATACCCCATATACATGAAGTAACTAAACTAAAACAAAAATTCAAAATTAATCTGGAAAAAATCCCATACTAAACAAGCTTTTCCGTCATTACGTTAATCTTGATGAACTAAAAATCAATTTCGAATAAAAAGGGCTGGTCTTTAGCAAAATTAGCGACGTAATACATTTCCATCGTTAGAGACTAACAACAGATATGAGACTGAACTTGTCGTCGTTAAGACTTGCTTAGCGAGGAAAATGTATTTAATATTAGCAAGGGATTTGAGAGGGAAATTACATCGCTAAATACAGAGACAGAATGATTCCATCATCAATTCCTCGCCATGTACAACTTTTGACATGAATCACTCCTGCTCCCTCACCAACTGATGATTTTTATATTAAAAAATTATACGTATTTTCTTTCATCTATTTAAATACCTATTTAATTTTTAATTCTACGAGTGCCATTTTATATGACTACAATTGCCATATATTTATTGGATATGGCACTTGTAGTCATATAAAATGACACTTTTAGTGTTTCAAATTGACACTCGTCATTATTAAAAATTGGGCTTTTTGTATATATATAAAAAAAAAGTCAACGACCGGCACAACGGTCAACAACCCGCGTTGACTGTTGACCCGGTCGCACAGTGTGCGGCAGGTTGCACCAGAGTGTGTCTCAATATAAAAACGTACGTAATCATAACTTAGTATAATTATCTATCTACACCCGTGGTGCTTGAAAGTGAGCGTTGGAGCCTTGAAACATAGAGCTGTTAAATATTGTACAGTAGAAACTGTATAAATTAATACTCGATTATTTAATAAACTATTTTAGGATAATATTTTTGGCCGGTCCCGACTCGGGGATAGGGTGCTAAATTAATAAATTCGCTAAAATGATAAGATGACACATTTTTGATAATTTCTATAGATACCATATAAAGTACTCCCTCCGTCCCTGAAAGGTGTGCGCAATTTTCCTTTTATGTCCGTCCCTGAAAGGTGTGCGCATCCTTTATTTGGAAACCTACTTTACCAAAAAGTCAACAATCTCTAACTAACATACACATAATTTTTCAAAAAGTGGGACCCTTTCTCTACTCAAATTCACTTTATCACACTTTTTATTAAAATCTGTGCCACTTCTCTATCCGCACACCTTTCAGGGACAGTTGGAGTATATAATAACACTTCTGTATTCCCGAAATGGTAAGTTTAATTTTCAGTTTTTTCATATTTTTATTAGATGTAACTACTTATTAGATGGACGCAATCGGATCGCCTAAAAAATTAAAGTGAATGTTATAAGGTATTTCAATGTCGCATGTCAATCATTAGTACCACCGAGAATACCATCACCTATAACATTCACCCAATCAGAGAACCTCTGCAATTCAGATACTTCGACTCGAAAGCTCATGTGTTTGTAACCTCATATTTTTTGCAAGCCTTCAAACTTTTACATCTCTCCAAACGTGCGATGAATTGATGGTTGTATTGACTACTCGTTGTATACTCACTTTAGGTATAACATACAAAATCTATCTGAAGTCTCCACCAAATACAACTGTTTACTTCCAAATGGTAACTCCAAATTAAAGTGATTACATCTAATAAGTAGTTATAAGCTTATGGACTTTTCGTTTGACGTTGCATAAAGAATCTTCATTTGGAGTTTTCGGAATTGCAAAGTGCGAATTAGTTGTTAATTCGATAATGAAGATTTAATGGAAATTCATACATCACTTTGCTGGATTTTCTAATCTCGTGAGGGACGAAGATTTCATATTTTGTTTGGTATAGATGCTTTTCACTACAAATTAGTATTTCAAATTTAGAACAGAATAACATTAAAATAAAAAATTGGTTCATATTCCTAAGACTATAAGCTACTATTATACCATAATCTTCAACCCAGTTAAAACGTTTTATTTTAGAAATACTAAGTTGATTATGACAAAAAATATTTTATTAGAAAAATGCAACAGAATGTTGACACTTTTCTTGAAAATTTCAAAAATTAAAAAGACAATCAGAGGCCAATTTTAACTTGCAGAGTAAACACAAATAATTAAACATATTTTTGTTATAAAATGAAAATAGTAATTTAAAATATAATATGTAACATTATTATTTGATTTTTGTCAAATCAAATATAGTTTTTCGTAGAAATATACATTTTAATATATTGTAGCTCTAATATATTACTTTGCAATTTTTTGACAATTTAAAAATTAAGTTGAATCACAGATGATGTGGTAGCCATAACTTCACGTGGATAATTATAATTATGAATAATTATTTAGCTTATATTACACAATTTTTGTCTGTTTTAGGTTATGCTATACTTTTCTTACCATTCAAATTGCCTATTATGCTAAACATTATCCAAGTAAAGATTGGTGAGTGGTAGGGCAGAGATTCGGTTCGGTTCCGGGTATCCGGAACTGAAATTTCGGGTACCCGAACCGAAAAAATGGTAGGTGTTGGAACCGATTCCAGTACCATTGGTACTCGGCACTCGGTACTTCGGTACTCGGTACTCCCGGTTCGATTCCGGGAGTACCGAAAAAACCGATCCCCTTAAAAAAAAAAAAAAATCATATTTTTTCGATTATTTCCTCCTGTTCCAACAACAAGCATAAAAAAAATACAAAACACGACACCAAACATATATAAATTGACATCAAAATCTCAAATCAAATATGTCAAAACACAAATCAAATCAACAAAATCCATCAACATAACTACATAAGTACATAACCATAATTCATAAACCATAATCAATCCATCCATCAACTAGAATACTAGATAGATAATGAAAAATTGAAAATCAACAATCCCAACACGGCCACGGGCCACACAAGTCGACATCATAAGTCACAACAAACAAAGTAGTATAGTAGTAGCAAACATAACAAAGCTTTAGCGTCCTCGAACTGCAGATTGTGCTACACTTGAAGGTTCCGTTGAAGTAGCGCGACTAGCGCCTTCGACTTGCTTCAATACTAATTTACAAAAGGAATCAAAAGAGGTGAATTGTTAGCATAATTCAAAATATTGAACTATATTCAAATTAAAAGTAATTAGTAACTACTAACCTGCTTCATATTCTTTTTCTTGTTCAGTCTCGGGTACATCTTCTTCGTCTCTAAGATAGATGTCACTCGAACTCGATCTCAGCCAATCTTCAGCGCATATAAGGGCCTCCACTATATTTGGAGTCAAAGAACTCCTAAACTGTGATAGAACACGACCCCCCGTGCTAAATGTTCACTCAGAAGCAACACTAGATATATGAATAGCTAAGATATCTCTAGCCATCTCTGAAAGAATGGGGAAGCGTGCGCCGTGCTTCTTCCACCAATTAAGGAGATTAAAAGATGCCACCTCATCCTTTTTCATCTTGTAGTGCTTCTCTGTGAAGTAGATGGTAATTTCAGCTGAATCGGAAACCTCTTCCACTTCATCATCTTCATCAATAACATCCAATATGGAACAACCTCCTTGATAGTAAGAGCTCATATCACCTGATGCAGTCATAGGACTGGTTTGTGAAGCAGATCCATCTCCTGTTGTCGATGCATTCGGAGTCATTGCTTTGACATAGATATCGAACAACTCTTTGAATGTGTTGTTGATCTCAAGCACCAACTCGTTAGCCCGTCGATCGCTATAAACTGTTTTCAAACACTTCTCGACATGTTTCATCTTTTGCCTTGGATCCAACAATGCAGCAATGTATAGAATTTTGTTGAACTTCGGGTTCAACTGTGTTTCCTCCTCCAACCAATACTTCTCGACCTTCTCCCTCATCTTGATGGCCATCTGTCGAGCATCATAATCATCACTCAACTCCATCTTAGAAATAAGGTCAAATACATCACACATCTCTTTAAAGAAGAGAGGTGATGTCGAATACTTGGTACCGGAGACGAGACGGGTCAAAGCATGAAACTTTCCAAGAAATGCAATCATCTTCTCCACCTTGATCCAATCTTGCTCATCAAGCACACCAATAGATTGATCCTTATACTTCTTTTGCCTCATGTCGTCTTTGTAAGCCTTGTTCATGTCCCCGTAGAATTTGATGGCATTGGCATACGGCAAGGCGGACTCCAGCATCAAATATGTCGAGTTCCAGCGTGTCGGCACATCCATTGACAAGAATTTTTTGCTGTTGATCTTGAGAGCCTGCACGGTGCCCTTGAATCCGTCTACTCTAGCTGGTGAAGCCTTGATCCACTTCACTGCTTCTCTAACTCGTCTCACGGACAAACCTATCTCCTCTAAGCCATCAGACACAACCAAATTAATGATATGTGCGGTGCATCGCATATGCAGGAACTTCCCACCAAGAACATTTGTCTTCCACCTCTCTAGAACTGGAATCATATGCCTAACAACACCATCATTTGCCGATGCATTGTCCATCGTGCAACACATGACTTGCCTCAATCCCCAATCATCCAATGCTTCAATAATGGCAGCACCTAGATCATTCCCCTTATGACTGCATATCTTCTTAAAACTGATGATCTTCTTGTGTAGGTTCCAATCTCTGTCGATGCAGTGGGCCGTAACACAAATGAAGTTGTTGTTGTTGATAGAAGTCCAGCAATCAGTAGTGATGGAGACTCTTCCCATGCCTCTTGCTTGAAAAAATGACTTCAACATCACCTTGCGCTCCAAAAAGAGCTTTACACAATCAGCTCGTATAGTGTGTCTGCCCGGGATCTTGAATTGAGGGCACAAACTCTCAGTGTACCTCCTGAACCCTTCTCGCTCTACAAATCTGAATGGTAGCTCGTCCATAATGATCATCTCACAGAGTCTCATCCTACATACTTGTTGGTCGAATCTCCAATGCGTCAATGACCCAGAACCTGCCACTGATCCCTCGACAGGTTGGAGGTTCAACAAGGTTTGACCGATATTGGCATCACGTTTCTTCAAACAAGCATTCTGATGCTTGTGCAACGATGCCGTACCATTCTTCCTAGAGTCAGCAGCAAGGAGAGTTCCACATCTCTTACACATTGCTTTCTGCAACATCACACCGGGATCCTTCTTACTGGGGACTTCTAGTGGAGTGAAATCCTCCCAAATAGCAGCTCGTTTATGTGGAGCTGTACTTGGACCACTTGGTGTAGTGGCCTTTCTTTTCTTGCCACTATTCGTTCCAATGTCCTTTGTTGTTGGAGTGAAATCCTCTCTAGCTAACTCTTCCATTTCAATTTCTTCTAGCATGTCAAAATCTTGCTCACGAAGCGTATGGATATTACCGATTTCTTGTGGAGGAGTCTCCGATTGTGAAGATTCCTATTAAACAAAATAGAACTCTCAAGCTCAAGTCTTAATTGACATCAAGTAGCATACAAAATGCAAAAACCAAGAAATCTCAAGTCTTAAGATTCAAGAGTTCATCTCATCTCAATCTAACTAGAACACAAACATACGTAACCACTAACCATTAATCAAGTATTCAAGTTCCTCATTCCTCAAGTTCAACAATATTCAAGAGTTCACTAAAATCAATCACAATTACACTTTCACACGGTCACAACTCACAAGTCACAACTCACAAACAAATAAGCTAACTATAACTAGTGTAAAATCCAATTTAATAAACTGAAATTATTAATTAAAAATTAAAATAGAAACTTACAATGTCAATGTTATTGTCTGTTCCGGCACCGGGAGGCGTCGTCATGGCGTGGAGTGTGGACAGTGGCGGCTCGGCGGCGGCGGTCGGCGGCGTGGTGTGTGGAGTCAGTCAGTAGTCAGTGAGGCTGCGGCTGCGGCTGGGGTCGGCGGCATCGGCGTCGGCGTGGGTGTGGCGGTGTCGCGAGGCTGCGGTCGCGAAGCTACGGCGGTATCGCGTGGCCGGCGGTTTCGGTTCCGGTACTCCCGGAACCGAAAATTATGGGGGATGGAGAACCGGTTCCAGTACCAGTACCGACTAGCTCGGTACTCAGCAGTACCGCGGTTCCGCGGTTCTAGTTCGGTGCTCCCGGAGCCGAAGAACCGACCCAAAATTTTCACCCCTAATTGCTCTACCCGCTCCCGGCCCCGCCCTGCATATCTTTCTCCCAAATCCGCCCTATTAGGGGCGGGGACCCGAACCCGCGGGTAGAATTGCCATCCCTAATTATATTCGATTTTATAATGTTTCACCAAACTAGTAATTACAAAATTGGACCATCTTAACACATGGGATACGCGATCTATGCTATCTAAGAAATTTCTTTTTTAAGTTCATATTTCACAAATGTATTTTATACGAAATTATTTAGGACCTATCTTTAACCACTAAGTGGAGCGAAAAAAATCAGTACTTCTAAATAGTGACATATAAAAGAAACAATAATAAAGAAAGGCGGAAGGGGACCTTTAGAAAAAATAAAATAAAGGATAAAGAAAATGTGGGTGCCAATGCCATCATGCGATTTATTGGCAACTTTAGTTGCTGAAACCAAAAAGTTCCTTTGTGGTCATATATTTGGTTGGATTGTTTTAATGTGATAGATAGGGATATTTGTGGGGTTGGGTTATATATATATATATATATATGAGTTCTCTCTATTGAGAAGTGAGAATGACGTATAAGAGCATAAAAACGATGAACAAACGCATAAAATCAACGAACAAGAGATGGGCTAAATAATCAAAATTTCGCCCTCTCCAGGATTCGAACATGTCTCAATGAACAAGCGCATAAAATCAACAAACTTCTCACTTATTACAATATATAACTATTCTCATAAGAACCAAACTCTATATGCATAAACATATCTAAACAATATAATATGTATTTAATTCATCAATCAATTCTTAGGATTTAATTTAACTCATGCCAATACACCCTTCACGTCATAATTCAAGGCCCCCCATCGATATTAATTATTCAATTGCTTTTTTAAAGGTGCAGTTGCGAAATTTTTTTCTTCTTCTTCTCGTAATAATATGAATTAAATAAATTCCGCATGGACGGTTCAGTTGGCTCCTGAACGACAGATTTGATGCAATAAATAGAATGAAAAAACACACACTTGACACAACACACGCAAAATTCGATAAACCCATCAAATTAGCAATCCATGTCCCAAAGATAAAAATATAAATGTCCGAGAAGATAGTATATTCTTAATCTAATATAAATATAATATAATTTACTTTCTTTATTTTTGTTTGATTAGGGAAAAACACTGTTGTGTTTGAACCTTGCACATCACCCTTTCATTTTTTTCATGAGTAAACAAGACCATAGAAGAACTTTGATGTTTTATTTTTTACAAGTAAATCAAATACACGTTTCTAATATATAAAACGAGAATAATATATTTTACGGGACAAAAATATCAAAAAGTTATATTAATAAAATAATATTAATAAATGATCTAATCAATGAAATGATAATTTTGTAAGTAATCCCTCACCTTCCTTTGAATTTGTTGAATAATTGGAAATTTTAGTTGTTTATACTTTATAGGAAAAGGCAAAACGGAAACTTTGGTGCGTCCGACCAAAAATGAGGTAGAAAATTATAAAAAAAAAGACGTTGGAAAATAGTTGTACTATTAAATATCTGATGGAAGCAAAAAGCCCAGAGACAAGTGGCCTTCTTCTTCTTCTTCTTCTTCTTCTTCTTCTTCTTTTCTCGGCCCAGTCTCTCTCTCTCTCTCTCTCTCATACCTCACCAACTAGTTCGACTGTTGGTCTATCTTTTTTCACCAAATCCCACTCTCAATCCTCATTCTACTCTTTTCCCCTTCTTCTTCTACTTTACCGGGAGAAATTGGTTCCGCCTGGTTGAATATCTCTAAAGCGAGGGTAGAGAAATGGAGCTCTCTGGTGTTCCAAGGAAACACTTCGCAATTGTTGATGCTTGAGTTTCAACTTTTTTCATTTTAATTCGATGTTCTCGGTGTGTTTTCTATGCAGTTGGATGTCCAATTTGTGAAAATCTGGGCTGTGCTTTGTCTTTGACTTGAATGCTGATGTGTTAGTGGTGTTATTGGATTACTTATGTCAACTTGTTCAAGGATAGGATTTGGTTTCCAGAAATTGAGATGAATTTTCATGTATGTGGTTTGTTTAACCTACATTGAGCTGTTTTCGGAGATTGGTCTGGGATTTTGTTAGTTCTTGCTTCTTGCTGATGGATTAGGATGTTGAAATATTCATTTTTATGGTAAAACAAGTATACAAGTTAATTTATTTTGGGGAATCTGAAGATGGATGTTTGGATAGTTGCTGCAGCTGCTGGTGCTGGTTATGTAGTCCAGCATCTAAAGAATCTCGGTAGGGGTAAGAACAAATGGTTAGATTCGTCCCCTGAGAATCTCAATAATGTTAGACCTCACTCCTCCAGTATTAGACACAAGCTCGGGGACAAGAGTGGTCCATTTCCCAGTCCATTGTCGAGGAAAAGTTTCGGGGAAGAAATGTCCAACAGAGAAGCAGACAATGTTTGTGAAGCTGCTTCCGACTTTGAAATAACTTCTACTAGTGGATATAGAGATGAAAATCTGGTAATGGGGGACAGCTTTACGAGTACAGTTCCCGATTCAAGTCCTTTAGATCCGTATTTGGACGCAGAAGACAGTAAAGGGGATTGGGAAGGTAGATTAGAAGATTTTACTAGTGATTTGTCCCCTCATCCTTCTTTAAGTGAGATAGGGTTTTCTTGTAGTTATAGAAGAAGAAAGAGAAGTAGCCTGAAGAGTAGAAGATTTGATAGCCAATTCATAAAACCACAGACTTCTCTTGAGAGTTGTCTTATGGCCCAGTTATACGAAGAACCCGACGAAAGTGAAGAATATGCTCTCAATCCATTAGGCAGACCACTTTTGAGGCCATTTCTTGTCAGTGATGGAAGCAGGATAATCAGCTCAGCGCCACGTGAATCCTTCAGTGTACGAATTGGAACATCAGGAGGGAAAAGTCGGCTGTGGAAGGATAAATACTCACAAGTAAATGAGACTATATGTGGCATTCCAACACTGCCTAACATTGTACCGCTGGAGTTTGGAAAGAAAGCTAAAACTAGAGAAAAAAAGCAAGGTTTTGAAGGAATTGATTCCTGCAAAGCTGCCCGTCATGATAATGATATTACACAAGGTGGTACTTTATTGAACCAATAATTCAATTTTTGTTAGTGATAGACATGAGATTATCGTTTAGCAATATACTTGGAATCTGTGTTAGGAGATAATATATTTAAACTTGCTTGATTTAACATATTAAGATTTTACGTTTCCCTTCCCTGTTGGTAAGATGTTTCTAAGTACTTTCTATATAAGAGAAATGAAAGTTAACAGCGCCGGCTGATGTGACGGCAAACCGGGTACCAAATGCTTAATAGCCAGAAAATTGTGAATGCTAATCCTTCAATGGATTTAAAGCTAATATCTCACCTAGTAAAAGTGTTTTCCTTTTGCATACTGCTTGTTGAAATTTTGTAATGCTAGAGCATTTTCATATGCGTTAATTTGAAAGATCAAAACCACTTGGGAACATATTGTTTCATCACTATGATGATGAGAACTACTGCATTATCTATCATGTAGGAACTTTTAAATATACAATCTTGTTTTTTGAAGACCTGGAAACTTTCTCTCATGATTGAATAGAATCATATTTTCTCTTAGTATATGTAGTTAGCAGAATTTATCATGCGGGGTCCTGTTGTAAACTAAGTCATTCTTTGACCAAAAGTGTTTGATTTTAGTAAACAATCCACCATTGATGTAACTATTATTATGTTTGTAAGTGTTATGCCTAATATCCTCTCCTTAATCAGGAACATATGATAGGGCTCTTATTTTCTATCTTGGGCTAACGATGGGCATAGTATCTTCTTTCTTGGCAAACAAACAAGAAGTAGAAAAGATGAAAAGCTTGTTGAAGCAGAATGAGAATCTGGTCCAAGATCTGCAGGAGGAACTTGAGATGAAAGATTCCTTAACTGTAAAGGAGCTTGCTGCAGATGATTATGAATCAAAGAACGTGCACAATGATTGTTGCACTGATGATACAGTGCATTCTTTATCCCTTGAAGACAAATTTGATGAAGAATCTTGCCATGAGAAGGCTGAGGAGAAATCTTTAATTGAAATTGAAGCAGAGCTTGAAGCTGAATTGCAGAGGTTGGAATCAAGCATGAATTCTTCCAGTTTGGAAGGGAAACTTTGCAATCTAACAGGGGTAAGCACAACGTTTGTTCTTGTCTTTTGTCATTGATAGTATAGTGAGAGTATTTAAAATAAACTACTCCCTCCGTCCCATTGATCATGTCTTGCTTTCCATTTTCATTTGTCCCATTGTTGATATCTTGTTTCTTTTTTTGGCAAAAAGTTGCACACAAAAAGCATATGGGTCCATGTGGGCAGACCACCTCACACTCATTAAGGGGGTGATTGGCTAAGCCTATTCTAAAGACTGAAGAGCTTATAAGATGCAAGCTCTTAAGAACTTATAAGTTGTCAAAGTGTTTGGATAATTAGCTTATAAGCTAGATTGATAATTGTGAGTTTCTAGAGAAAAAAAAAATATATTAGAGAAAGAAAATTAAAAAGAAAAGAAATGAAAAAGATAAATGATGGAAATGATCAATCATAATAAGGTTATTTTGGTAAAGTAATGGTTGCTTATAAGCTTATAAAAAAACAAGTTGGGGTGGAGCAACTTATTTTTTGGGGAGCGTATAAGCTCCCGGAGCTTATTTTTACAACTTATAAGGGTTAAGGAGCTTATTTTGTCAAACACTTTGCAACAACTTATAAGCTTTTAAGGAGCTTATAAGCTCAGCCAAACACCCTCTAACTTTGCTTTCTTAATCTCCGCCCAAAAGAACCAGGATATTATCAATGGGACCGAGGGAGTAGTATTTTAGAATTTTAATCTGTTAACGACAAAATTGAATCACTTGCGACCTTCTGTGTGCTGTCTATCTGTGCCCGTCATCTGATCATCTGATTGCGAGCTTCATTCTTGCATTTTTTACGAATCTATTATATTTAAAATTTTATGAGTTGTGAGTAGGGTTGTAAACGGATCGAGTCGAATACCATGATTTTGTATTTGATTTGAACAATAATCGAATCGAATCGAATATTTCGTTTTCGAATTCGAATCGAATATATGTCGAATACGAATATCATAATCCGAA
>JAYJMF010000028.1:2623691-2637599 GCA_036873715.1 Salvia sclarea
TACCCTGCCCACGGGTGTCCTCCCAGACACCAAGACACACAACAAACACACACAAACAAGACTCGATCTAGCCTAAAACAACACACAAAAAGAGCACGAAAAATGGGCTCATCAGTAACTAATTGAGTAATGATTGTTTCTCTTAGTCTAGTATTTACTATTTATGTCATGTTCTCTTTACTTCTATTATATACTTAGAGCTGTCAAAATAGGTCCAGCCCGATTGGTTTGGGTCGGTCCTGCTCGAGGTACCCGGGGTTTGGATCGGGCTGGGCTAAGAAAATCGACGCCCAAAATATTTTGAGCCGGAATGGCTTGCCCGTTTGGCCTTCCAGGCTTACTGCTACTGGGCTTGGGGCCAAAATTACCCGAAAACCTCGGGCCAAATGGGCTCGTCCCAAAAAAATTAGTTTTTTTTTTAATTTTAATTCATATACACAAAATATCAATATTATTTATCTTAAATCATACTAAAAAAAGATAAGTGTGTGAATGAAAAAAAAAGAAAAGACAAGCTACAAAACTAATATAATGAGTTATCCCCCAAGTTAATGGACCCACCGTTATCCAATCTCAAAGGATAGAAGAATCACCGAAGAAAGTGAGCATCAAAATTGATTTAGAAAATCTTCTGAGTGATCCACAGGACTACGACTTGATATAATAAGCTCTCTCCCGAACTTGATTGAGCAGGTTCGTATAGCTTATTTATTGAAAGGTCCATGTCATTCCTGCAATCATAATTTTCCAAAAAAAAATTAAAGGAAATCAAAAATACAGATTTGTTTCCTTTTGGTTTGATGAATGTAAGACTATTTTAGAATATAAACGTCATTTTTTGTTTGAATTGTTATCTTTTTTTATCATGGCGTAGTAAAAAGGAACATGATGCGTTTGTATCTGGAGATTATAGTTGTTGGCACAAGAAAGGAAGATTGAAGAATCATATTGGCGACCATAATAGTAAGCATAATAGATCTAGGTTGGCATGTGAAGATTTGATGAATGAAGCCCAACATATTGAAGAATCTCTCTCTAGAGCATCAAATCAATCTAATGAGTATCATTGTAGATTAAATGCTTAGATTATTTCTCATTACGCAAGGTTTAGCTTTTCGAGAACATGACGAGTCTAGAGAATCCTTAAATTAAGGAACTTTATTGAGCTTTTTAAAGTTGTTTCTTCTTGCAATGAAGAAATGGCTAATGTTGTAATGAAGAATACTCCTAAAAACCTCATGCTCACATTACCCGAGATTCAAAGAGACGTCATAAGTGCAGCTGCAATTGAGACAACTAGAGTTATTGTTGCAGATATTGAAAGTGACTTTTTCTCCGTATTGGTCGACGAATGTCGTGATGTATCTGTCAAATAGTACGTGGGTGTTGCGCGTTATGTGAATAAGAAATGATGCGTTATTGAAAGCTTTCCTGGTCTTGTGCATTTGAGTGACACAATTATGTTCATTGTTTTGCTCATCAGCTCTAACTCACTCTTGGTGTTGTTTCGAAAAAGCATGCAAGTGTTGGATCTTTTTTCAATACTGTCACACGATTGGGTAATGTTGTTGGAGGTTCTTGTAAGTGCACAGATGTGTTTCGAGAAAGTCAAAGAAAGAAGATCATTGAAGGGATTGCGGAAGAAATGAAAACTGGAAAGTAGTTGAATCAAGAGATGGCACTAAATCAACATGGATATACTCGTTGGAGTTCTCATTATGGTACTCTCATCAACTTGATTAATTTATTTTCTTTTATTGATGATGTTCTTGAGTATGTCGAGAAATATGGTGGTGATGATGCATAGAGAGCTGAAGCAATTGATTTGTTAGATATTATGAATTATTTTTTAGTTTGTCTTTGTGTTGTATCTTATATATGACACATATCTTGGAAATCACACATGAACTATATCAAGTGCTACAAAGGAAGGATCAAGATATTGTGAATGCTTTAAATCTTGTTAAGGTAGCAAAATCACATTTACAATCAATGAGAGCTAATGGTTGATGTTCTTGATTATGTCGAGAGAAACTTGGTGGTGATGATGCACAGAGCTGAAACGATTGATTTGTTAGATGTTACGAATTGTTTTGAGTTTGTCTTTGTCTTGTATCTTATGACACATATCTTGAGAATCACACATGTACTATCTCAAGTGCTACAAAGAAAGGATCAAGATATTGTTAACGTTATAAATCTTGTTAAGATAGCAAAAGTACGTTTACAATTAATGAGAGATGATGGTTGGGAGGTTTTAGTAACTAAAGTTTCACAAATTTGTAGCATAAATGATAGTTGTGGTAGACATGGAAGATGAATATGCGGCTCGAGGAGAGACGCGAAAGTGAGAAAATGACAAACCTCCACCATTATAAAGTTTATATGTTTTCTTCTGTGATTGACATGCAATTGTTAGAGTTAAATGAGCATTTTGGTGGAGTCAATACAAAATTGTTATTATGCATGGTATGCTTCGATCCTAGAGACTCATTTTCTGCATTTGATGTAAAAAATGCTCCTCTCCTTGCAAGCATTACCCATCTGAATTTTCTGGAGTAGTTCTCTATGAACTTGAAAGTCAACTTGAGAACTTTATTATTGATGTGCGCTTAGATGAGAAGTTCTCAAAAGTATCAGGGATTGGAGATCTTGCTCAGAAGATGGTTTCTACAAGGAAACAATATGTTTTCCCATTGATTTATCTGTTACTTTAGATGTCATTGATTCTGTCGGTTGCCACTGCTACAGTAGAAAGAACCTTGTCAACAATTATGTTAATCAAGATTGTTTTATGCAGCCGTATGAGAGATAAGTTATTGAATGATTGCTTAGTATCTTACATTTAGGGTTGTAAACAAACATAGCTACTCGCGAGCTATTCGGAGCTTGACTCGGAAAAAGCTCGTTCAGAGCTCAATTCGATTATAAACGTGTCGAGCTCTAGCCTCATTTGAGCTCGATAAAATTATCGAGTTGAACTCAAACTCTATGATGCTCGGCTCGTCGGGCTCGCGAATATGTTCGGATTATTAAATAATCGAACATGTTCACGAACATGTTCGCGAGCCTGACATTCAAGCATGTTCACGAGCTTGTTCTCTAACCTTGACCTGCTACTTAAACGAGCCGAGCTTGAGCTCAAATCAAGGTTTATTTTGAATATGTTCAGAGCCTATCATGAGCTTTCACCGAGTTCGAGCTCGAATATCAATTAAACGAATATCACACGAGCCGAGCTCGAACAAGAAGATAGAAGCTCGAGTCGAGCTCGAGCCATCCAATATTCATCTCGGCTCGTTTACAACCCTACTTACATTATTTGAAAGAGATGTGTTTGCTAAAATTTCTAATAAAATGACTATGCAGCTATTCCTAAAAATGAAGAATATGAGACAAATTTTATGATATTATATGTTTAACTCTTACTTTTTGGATGTCGTGGTGTAATTTGAACATTATTGTGTTTTTATTAGAATTGTTATTTAGCATAAATTTGGTATTTATTATATATATATATATATAATTATTTTTTCTCCTTAAACGAAATGTGTGACTATGCCCTTGGATCGAGGTAGGTTATGGTGAGAAATCCCTTAGTGTAGGAATATAGGAAAAAATATTTCCGTCTAGCACATCTTTCATGTGTGTGTAGCACCATCAGTATTACTAATTAGCACATATTTCATTATTTCGTAGTACGGATTTTCTAGCACAAACACCTAACACAACCTTGGCGTAGCACACAGAGCACGCACAACTGAGTATTAATATCAACCATTGATCTAACTCAATGAAAGACCCAGACCTACGAAATTTAACTTTCCTACCTGAATCGATCCCACGCCCCTGATTATATATATATAGGGAGTGGTTATAATGAAAACCACTTTTAAAGTGAGAACTGGAGAATCAGCACAGACCGTACAAAGTGTTAGCACATAATGCACAAAGTATTAGCACTGCGAGAATACTATGACAACACAAATGCACTTTGAAAAAAACACAGTGCAATCAGTTTGTGCATTATGTGCTAACACTTTGTACATAATGTGGTGGTTCTCCGTTCTCCATATAAAATGTGGTTCTCATTTGAACCTCCGCCTATATATGGTGTGGTTATAATGAGAACCATCTTTTAGATTAAGAACTAAGAACCAATCATGTCCTTAGATTAGCTGAAATCAATGGCTCAAATGAATTATATGAATTGCACGTTACTTTTTGCACTACGTAGCTTTTTTCCATTCTTTAATTAACATTAAGGGTAGTTTTGAGATTATGGTCATCATTAAATAAGGGAACAATCAATTATTTGTGCAGTTTTTTTTTTTTTCAATCACGGAAGTTACAAATTAATAATGAACTAAAACACCTAATTGTGCAACTAATGAAAAAAGTTACATTAAAATAATATTGTGTACAAAAGAACAATATACTACTAAAGAGGAAGAAATCGTGTGTTCCTTTGTGATTAATGGTTAGAGTCAAGTGCAACAATATTCAACTTTTAAATTGAAATAGTGCACTACCATTGCGAGTGCACTTTCAAAACGAAGTAGTGCAGTACGTATGTATGCTAGTGCAGATCAAAACGAAAATAGTGCACTACCTACCTATATGTGGATGCAGTTTGGGATCGAATTAATGCACTGCTTTTGTACACTAGTGCAGTTTCAAATCGTATTGGTGCACTACGTATGTATACAAGTGAAGTTTTGAAAAAAAAAAAAAAACAGATAATTGAAGACCGTTACAGACAATTGTAAGTTGCTGCATCCACAATAAAATTGACTGTTTTCTTGTATGATGTCACTGCACTCGTTCCAATTATGGTATCATAAAATTTCATTAAGTTGGTAGATGCAATGTTACGTAAAACAAATGCATTAACTTGTTGGTGATATGCACCATTTTGTTATTGACGTGCAAGTCATAATGGAGTTGAAAAACTTACCAGATAATGGAGCTGAAAAACTTACCAAATTTAAGAAGTAATAATACCCACAAATCAAGCTGCATGTCAATTACAAAAATCCAAAATTACAATACTATTCTTTGCAATTAAAATTAGTGTTCGATCTACACCATCCATTTTGTAAGATGAACCATTATGATTGGTTCTTAGTTCTCAAATAATAACATGGTTCTCAATTGAACCATCCTCTATATATATATATATATATAGATATATAACACATGGACGTGACTATCAAATTTATTTTTTCGCCAGAGTGGCTCGTTTAACACATTAGTAGTAGTTGTGATAATTTCAATAAAAAAAAACATATTAGTAAACTATGTCCATTCTTTAACACGAGGAAATGTATCAAAATTATTATTTTTATATACTAAAGATAAAAAATGATTCGTATATAAACAAATAAAAATAACCTTTCATTTCACGAATGAACATATAACAATTCATGAAATGTGTTTATTTTACACTTCATTTCACGAATTGACATGTGCATGTTGTGAAATGAAATATAAAATACACCATTTCAGGAATTGACAATTGTGAAATGGTGTAAAATTCGTGATATTGGGGTTATTTTTTGAGGGAATATGGAGTTTTACCCAAATTCACAACAAAAAAATATTTTTACCAACTACTATAAAAACATGCATCTCATACCCAAAGTTACGAAAATACTCCTTGGTGGTGATAGTGCATGACGATCAATTGGCGAGCGCCATGTTATTGGATAGAGCCATGTTTTATTGGCAAGCGTTCGCCAATAAAATGTGGTTCTCGCCAATAAATCGTGGCTCTCTCCAATAACATAGAGCTTACCAATTAATCGTCATGCACTATTACTATCAAGGGGTATTTCCGTAACTTTGGGTATGGGGTGTATAATTTTATAATAGTTGGTAAAAATAATTTTTTGTTATGAATTTGGGTAAAGAATCATTTCTCTCTTATTTTATTTTTAATTTTTTATATTGACGGACTAATTTTTATTTTACCGAAAATTTACAATTGGGCTGAATGAATGAATATTTTGGATACATGAATGAATGATGGATTCATAGGCCCAATTGTGAACAAAAAAGGCAGTCCAAGTATGAATTACATGAGAGAGAGAGAGAGAGAATCGAGCAGAGTGAAAAATGGTAAGGCAGGTTGGTGTGGAGCTGCTGACTAAAATAGCAAGAAATGGTCGCTCAACCAACTTCCTGTCTCCATCGCCATTCCTCAATTCCACCCCATTTCACAAACCCTCTTTTTCCACGCTTTCACCTTCCCGTTTCTGCACACCCAAACCCAATGGCGTTACTGTTGGAGAAACCATCCAAAATGGGGTTTTTCTCCCGAGAAACGCCCTTTTGCTTTTGCAGGCGCCACCCAAATTCCCCCTTACATTCCGTAACAGAAGATCACTGCACTCCTTTAATTCACTCGACCGCCGAAAGTAACTCTCTCTCTATTTCTCTCTCACTCGATGTATATGTGTGTGTGTGTTATTAGTTATTTTCCCGGTTCAATTCTTTTTTTCTTTTTAGCAAGAGAATGCTTGATCATGGAGATTTTCCCTCGTGAAATTCTGTGAAAAAATAAGTGAATTATGAAAGAGGTTTTGAATTTGATTTTATGATGTATTGGAATGATCTATTATACTAGCATTAAGTAGAGTTTGATTGGTGTGATCAGAAAAGGCACATGGGGAAGGAGGGAATCAGTTATGATGCGAAGAATGCCAGGCATATTCATACTATAATTGTTGGCCATTTTATTTAAAACCCTTTCTACATCAAGTTCCGTTTACAAGTCACTAAAGACTAAGTACATCACATAAGATAATTTGTGTTTATAGTGGAATTCGTTTTTGTTCTGCACAAATATACTGCTATAATTGACTGTGTGTGTCAACTAATTAGCTTAAAGCTTTCTTTATCATTAACTTCGTTAGACGTATTAGGCATCTCGCATCCTGCAGAATGTGTAAGATAGGACTTGAAAGAAAAATAGCATTGATTGAAGGCATCAATGGAAACTTCAAACATCATTATTTTCTCATCTTTTGCTAGGTCCAGTTCCTTCATCACTGGTTGTAACAATTAGTTATCTGTTTTTGTTGTAGTAGTCCACTCTTGATATATCGGGATTGGCTTGTTCAGGGTAAGGACAATAACTCAGTTGATTTTCATGCCTGTATACTGACAACGTGTAAATGTGGCTAGAAATCTTGATAAATGCATATTATGTCATTGCTGAATTAGTACTCCACTCTTACATGATAATGAGTGAGTACCTTCCTATGCCTTCTATATTTGATCTTCCATAAGCATCATAATTACATGACTAAGAAGCTGTGGTTCTTTTACGCATAATAGGAGACCAATTTTCAGAAGGTTTACAAGCGATGGAGTTGTGCTAGGATTGATAGTGACAAATGTTGCTGTTTTTTTACTATGGAAGGTTGCAAACCCAGTGTTTATGGTGAAGAATTTCGTGGTAAGTTGTGAACTTCTAAAGAAAACATCACTAGATATTTTTTATTACATTTATTGTTACATGTCAGCTTTCTGTAGACCACATCAAAATGGGGCAGCTGCAGACGTTGATAACCAGCTCGTTCAGTCATATACACATGTTTGACCTTATTACAAATACTCTCGGACTCTACTTCTTTGGAACAAGTGTAAGATTAAGTTATTTGATGTTCAGTTGTTTATGTGCTATATTTCTTTGTTAGGATTGCTTTATGGCGAGGTGTTTGAGTGAACTGTAATTCCATTGGACAGATAGGACAATGTTTCGGACCGAAATATTTGCTGAAGTTGTATCTAGGTGGTGCAGTTGTTGGCTCGATCTTTTTTTTGTTATATCAGGCATTCTTAGCTCCACCACTCCAGGTAAGGTTGGAGAAGTCATTGTATTTTGTATGTTTTCTGCACTTGTGAATGTAATATATTTATTCTTATTCATTCTTTATCGTGTCTAGGGTAAGCTGAAAGGTTTTAGCAATTCAAAAATGCCATCACAGGTATGTAATTCTAATCAATTTGCCTTGCTATAAACATTATTATTTTGACTCCTCCACAGATATCCCGGTGAAACTTATCCAACTCTTGCTAAAATAAAAAGAAAAAAGTTGAAAGTCTTCATTTTGACATCTCTTATCGAATTTATTTCATGATAATGGAACTGCTTTAAGCATATGAATAGCTGCCTTTTTTATCTACTTATTTGGGTGAAGATGGGATTTGTTATGTAAGTTTAAAAGATTGAACAAGAACATTATGATATCACTCACTCTCCTTGTATGATTTAGCAAGCACAAATACAATATGTATGTAGATTTTTGGTCACATTAGTGATTCTACCCCCTTGCAAAATTTGGTAGGGTGCAAGTGGTGCTGTGAATGCGATAATGCTGCTCGATGTACTTCTATTTCCAAAAATGATCACGTTATTACTGGTATGCTTCGAACCATTTCTGTACAGAAAAATTGTAGAGTTACTTATTTCTCGTCCTAATGTTTTGCCAGGGGTTCTTTATAGTTGGCTCAGACACTTTGAAGTTATTGAAGGTACATATGTTCTATAATACCATTGAAATCGATTAATTATGATTAGTTCAGTTTGGGTATTGTTTTGGGAAATGGGAGGCCCTTTTGAGTTGGTTTTACCTTATGATCAATGTTGGTATGATACTAGCTTCGTCTACCTTGATATTATGGCGATCCACGAGTTTCCGGATCCACTCAGTTAGGTGGGTCGATGGTTGCTGCTTTTGCATGGTTGAGATATCGGAAGGGACGTTTCAGACGATTTTGAAGTCATGCATTATCTAGGATGGAGTTTATTTTCAACAGTATAAAGCTTTCACTATGAGATTTGACTTAGGTTTTTGTACTAAATATGACATTTTAATTAGATGTATTTTGTCAATCTTTTGCTCGTTTGCATGTAAGGTGTACATCGTTATCGGGCATTTATCTTAGTAGTAGTATTTTAATCTAGTTGAGCCGAGCCTAGTTGTTCCTCGAGTTGATTGATGCCTACCTCACATCGTAGACCAACCACAAGGTATATAATGAGCTAGTTCGAGGTAGCGACTTGTTTTTTACATTTTCCTAATACTTTTCTAACACAAGTACAATTATATCGGAAAATTAAAAAAAAAGTGTAAGAATTTTTCAAAAAAAATAATATTAATCCATAAATAGTAAAGATAAATTAGACCCTTCACTTATGATGCATGTTTTATAAAAAGAGTGCATTATTATCTCTATTTTTCCCTTTTATTATTATTACTATTATTATCTTTTTTATTATTACTATTATTATTATTATTATTATCTCTGGCAGTAAGTACGATTGTACGAATTATATATGTCAACATGGCCAAAATATAACCTAGTGTACGCCGAAAGACCAAAAAAAAAAGAAAAAGGAAAAAAGAAAAAAGAAAATTGCCTATAAAATAAAGAGGTGGACTCCTATACATTGGTGTATATATATACATCACCACTACCTAAATTCAAAATGTATTCTCTTTCAACCCCCATCACACCTTTGATTACAAGGGTGATGTATACATACATTGAAGACTTGAGTCGTGACTAACAAGTTTCAAGTCGGATGCATATTATAAGGGGTGAGTGCAATATCTGAAGTTCGAATAACTGGATCGAACCAAATTAAAATATTAAATTGATATGATTTTTTCAAATTTTGGGATAGTATCGTACGCGACTAAATCCGAATTTCGCTGTGGATTTTTTAATAAATTGAATTAGAAAAAATGATTGTACGAGTTGGTTCGGATCATACTAAAAATCCCAATACGATCAGTCCTTGGAGAAATTGGGCCCCGACATGAATGATGAATCTCCATTGGCCCAATTGTCAATTGTTGGGTTTACAAGATATGAATAAGTCTACCACTACCACTACCAGAATACATACATGTCACATGTGAGAGAGAGAGAGAGAGAGTGAAAAATGGCATGGCAAATCAGTGCAGCGCTCCTCACTAAAATAGCAAGAAAAGGCTCTGTCTCGACGCTTTCACGTTCCCATTTATGGAGAATCCAATACGGGAGCTCACTTCTCACAACAAGGGTTTTCTCCAACGCGACGCCACCCAAATTCCCCCTTACATTCCGTAACAGAAGATCACTGCACTCCTTTAATTCACTCGACCGCCGAAAGTAATACTCTCTCTCTCTGATTATTTCTATTCCTGCTCCAATTTTCTTTTTCTAGAACGATAATGCTTCGATCATATCCTATTTCATTGTTGGAGAACACATGTGAATTATGGAGAAGACATGGTTCTTTCTCAGTTTGAATTTCAATTTTATTTGATGATTGATTGGTGTGATCTGACATGCTTGCTGCTTCTCACTTTAACCATAGCTTTAATCAACCTCAACGTGTCAAATTCTGGTTTGATGGAGTGGTTGCTATATTATACTAGTTTGGTTGTTCATGCCATAATTGTTTGCTTCTCATTCTACTCAAAACCCTTTCTAAATTAAACTTCTATTTACAAGCCATTAAATACTGTAAATCACACAAGATAGTTTCTTTTTGTAGTGGAGTTGGTTGTTTTTTCTGCACAATTTGTTAATCGACTGTGTGTATCCTTGGTTAGCTAATTAGCTTAAATTAAACTTTCTTTATCATTAACTTCGTCAGACAAGGCCAATGTAAGTTAGTGGATGAATGTCTGGAATTTTATAGTTATCTTTTTTTCCTGGTTAGTAATTAGGGGGGCTGATAAGGTGCAAAGGCAAAATGATTGTAGTTTCAAGAGATTATATATATTAAGGTGTATAGACCGTATTAGGGCCTCTCTCATCCTACAGAATGAGTACGATAGGAATTGAAGAAAAATAGTTTTGAAGAAGGCGTCAATGGAAACTTCAAACATCATTATTTTCTCATCTTTTGCTAGGTTCCTTCATCATGGGTTAAACAATTATTTACACAATATTTTCATGTCCTTCAACGGCTGTTCTAGTATCAGTTTTTCTTAGTAGTCCACTTGATCTATTGGATTGGCTTGTGCACGGTAAGGGCAATAACTCGATTTATTTATTGGCCGTATATATACTGACAAAACGTGTAAATGTGGCTTGAATCTTGATAAATGCATAGAATTGAAAAGATAATTGTTTGTCGTTGTTTAATAATTACTCCACTCCTACATGATAATGAGTGAGTACCTTTCAGTGCCATCTAGATTTGATCTTGCATAAGCATCATAATTACATGACTAAGAAAACCGTGGTCCATTTTTGCATTATAGGAGATCAATTTTCAGAAGGTTTACAACCGATGGAGTTGTGCTAGGATTGGTAGTGACAAATGTTGCTGTTTATTTACTATGGAAGTTTGCAAACCGTGTGTTCATGGTGAAGAATTTTGTGGTAAGTTGTGAATCTTTAAAGAAAGCGTCAAGAGAAATGCTTATTCCATTTATTGTTGCATATCAGCTTACTGTAGAGCACATTAAAGATGGGCAGCTGCAGACATTGATAACCTGTACGTTCAGCCACATGGACATGTTTCACCTTATTACAAATAATCTCGGACTCTACTTCTTTGGAACAAGTGTAAGATACCATCGCCTTTAGTTATTCACTTATTAGATATTTAGTTGTTTTGTGCTATATTACTATGAGGTGTTTGAGTAAACTGTAATTTCATTGGACAGATAGGACAAAATTTCGGACAGAAATATTTGCTGAAGTTGTATCTAGGTGGCGCGGTTGTTGGCTCGATCTTTTATTTGGTATATCGGGCTTTCCTAGCTCCACCACTCCAGGTAAGGTTGGAGATGTCATTCTAATTTGTATGTTTTCAGCACTTGTGAATGTAATATACTCATAATATGCGATCTTAACTTATCGAAAGGAACTTGGATATACTTATTCTTATTCACTCTTTATCGTGTTCAGGGTAGGCTGAAAGGTATTAGCAATTTATTAATGCCATCACAGGTATGTAATTCTTACTAATTTGCCTTGTTATAACTATTGGAGTACAATTTTGTACTCCTTAAATATAGTCCACACATCTCCCCAAACATATCCAGGCCTTGCTAGAAAAAATAAAAAATTCAAAGTCTTCATGTTGACATCTCTTATTGAATTTAATTTATTCGTGATCATGGATCTTCTTTTAAGCATGAACAGCTACATTCTATTTACCTTTTTTGGCTGAAGATAAGATTTGTATATTAGTAAAAGATTAAACAAGAACATTACAAATTTACAATATCACTCACTCTCCTTGTATGATTTAGCAAGCTCAAATAGAATATGTATGTAGATTTTGCATGTGATCGTATTAGTGATTTGCATGTGGTCAAAATAGTGATTTTGCCCCCTTAAAAAATCTTGAAGGGTGCAAGTGCTCCTGTGAGTGCGATAATGCTGCTTGATGTACTTCTGTTTCCATCAAAGACCATGTTATTACTGGTAAGCTTCAAACTATTTCACCACATGAAAATTGTCGAGTAACTTATATATATTTCTCGTTTTAATGTTTTGCCAGGGGTGCTTTATAGTTGGCTCAGACATTTTTAGGATATTCAAGGTACGTTTATTCTATAATGCCATTGAATTCGATTAATTATCATTAGTTCAATTCCAGGTCTTGTTTTAGGAAATTGGAGGTCCATTTTAGTTGGTTCACCTTATAATCAATATTCGTTCGATACTAGCATCATCTTCCTTGATATCAGGGCGATGCACGAATTTCCGCATCCACTCATTTAGGTGGAGCGACGGTTGCTGCTTTTGCATGGTTGAGATATAGGAAGAGACGTTACGTATTATTTTGAATTCCTTCCTTATTTAGGATGAAGCTTATTTTCAGCACTAATGAGATATGACTTCGATTATATATGGTTGGCTAGAAAATCAGATGCATTTTATCGATCTGTTGCTCTAGTTATCACTTATCACGCACTTGTTATATTCAACTTTAAGAGTGAAAGGGTAGAAGAAAAAAGTGGGTGGCAGGGTGGAGAAAATTGTAAATGAAATGATAAGAGGAAGGAATTGTCAAAAGGTTAAAATAATAATAATAATAATAATAATAATAATAATAATAATAATAATAATAATTAAAAAAAATAAGGATGGAGTTTTAGTCGTTTTCCCCACAAATTTGAAGGACATATTTGATACTTATTCCAATCTCAATTCCTAAAATTTAAATTAAAATTCATGGGGAAAAATGGAAATTTTGAAAGCTGGTGTATTTTATTTCAAATTTTAAAAATTGAGTTCATAATTGAAATTCACTCAAATTGTGTATATTTTACATAAATTAACCCATTTCTCTAAATATAAATTACCTTATCCGTCCACAGAGAGTGTGTGGTGCGAAGGAGAGGGTATCCACATATTATTGCCAATTTATTTTATTTTCCTTTTCTTTTGAGATGGCCAATTGATAAGAAACTGCATAGCTAGCCACCTACAGTTTCATTACACAAATTGTATGATGTCGAATTTATATGATCAATAATAATAACTTCATGGGTATAAAAGTATTCAAGAAAAAATATTCTTCTCCTTAAAGGAAAAGAAAGGAAAGGAAAGGAAACTCACGACTTCTTGATTGAGATAATAAAAGCCACAAAAAGGAAATTATTCCGACAATCACAATCCTAAATTGGTTCCTCTTAAGGCCGTCCGCAGCAGCAAGCTCCAAATGGAGCTCTCTGCCACTTTTTAGAGCTGTGCAAGTTTCTGTTATTTTTTTTTCTACAGCAGCAAGCTCCATCTTTGGAGCTCTTTATTTTAATTTTTATTTTTTTAAATGTAATAATATTCTAAATTTTATAAAAAAAAATCATAAAATTAAGAAACATTTTACACTAGAATTAAAATAAAATAAAAACATTAAACACCTAAAATTAAAAAAAAAAAAAA
>JAYJMF010000028.1:2638057-2657264 GCA_036873715.1 Salvia sclarea
CTTGTGGTTGAATTCATGGATATTATGGATTATTATGTAATGGATTGATTTTAGTTTTAATTTTTGTTGTGGATTGATAAAATTTGAGCATTTATAGTATGTATTTGAATATTGCGGGTACACTCGGATCCGGACTGAACCCGGAGGACGGGTTTGGGTCGGTCCAAGGTCGGTCCTAAACCTTCGACCGGTCCGTATCGGGTGAGTTTTCTGAAAAATTTCGGGTCTTTGGTTCTTCCGGGTCGGTCCGGGTCCGACCCGTTGCACACCCCTATTTGCCGCCGCCCCCTATTATTGTTTTTAGGGGGCACTATTAGTTATTCGAAACAACACTTACAGTTATATAAAATGACACTTTTAGTGTTTCAAATTGGCACTCTTTCTATATTATTTTTAGGGGTACTATTAGCTATTCAAAACGGCACTTGTAGTTATATAAAATTTGCACTTTTAGTATTTCAAATTGGCACTCTTAATCATAAAAAATATGACTTTTTCTTAAATAAATAAATAAAATAAAATAAAATAATTGTCCGGTCAGCGATCAATGCGGGCCGTTGACCGCGTCGCATGGTGTGCGACCAAATGCACAGGAGTGTGCCTCAATGAATATATATGGTGTGGCATTTTTTATCTTTCAACATAAATACACTGGCACGTGATAAATTTTAATAATCAATACAGAGTACTAAAGGTTGAGATCTTACAATTTGAAAGGGTTAGGGCTGCTTATTTGTCGGGAACCGGGTATCAGTTCCGAAATTTCGAGTATTCGATCCTGATACTACCGAAATTGTCAATGTTAGTCTAGTCCCGAGAACTTTGAGATTCATGTATCCTAAAATCAATATAATTTTACTTATTCAGACATCCAAATCTATAACTTGAATTTCTTAAACGGGATTAAAACTCCTAAATTTTATACTCCACGTCCCATTCTTCTTGTCTCGCTTTTCTTACTGAGTCTTGCCATTCTTCTTGTTCTATTTTCTCTTTTGGCAAAAATTTACTCACAAAAAGCATGTGGGTCCCATGTGGGTCTCATCATCTCGCACTCATTAATTTGTTTTATTAATCTTTATGCTGAAAAGAAATGGAAAAAAAAATTAAACGAAGGGAGTATATATTATATAAAAAAAAAAATAGTTTACCACCAACTTTTTTGGTTCACTCAAGCATGTACCCTTCAATTATGATGGCGCCATATATTCATCCTAACACAACACTATCTAGAATCTACCAACCACATTTGAAGCGTAGTGATTTGGGATTGAAATTCACCAATCTTGTTGCAATTAAATCTTCTCCTACCAAATGCCCTTTTTAACCGAGAAATCCCCTATAACTATAAGCCTATTATAAACGAGCTTCCATTTTTGAAAGAAAGATGGGATTAAAGAGCAAACCTTCGGCAGGCAGAAGTGAAGAGGCGGAGTTAGCGGAGATGGTGGTGCAGAAGTGAGGAGGCGGCGGAATAGAGTAGGATTTCGGGAGACTTGGATAGACGAGAAAAGAGAGTGAGAGAGAGAGATAGAATGAGCTAGGAGTGTGGGAAATATTTTTGGGCGGATTTTTTGGATTAACCCAAAACAAAAAATAAGGCCCAATTAGATTCTCTTGTTTTTTTCTTAATTCTTTTCAAACAACCAAAGCTAGTTGGGACGGCTCGATGCAATGCGACCCAAACTAGTCGGGACGGATGGAGTAGTATATATTTCACTCGAACAAATAAATTTTCCACATAATTTTTCCACATCAATATTTCCACTCTCGTTTTGTATGCAATATGGGATGAGGCTTAATATATTTAATTTGGGTATCGTTTATCATGTAATAATATTTAATCATATTCGGTAAGATATATTAAAATATTAGTAATATGTATTGTAAATAAGTAATATGTGTTGTTTGGTAGAATGTATTATAATGAAATATAAACTGAAACCTGTTATAGTTACAATTTAATGTGTGTATACCACCTCCATGAGTTATGGAAAATTAAATGAATTTATATAATATTTTTGGGCTTTGGGCCTATAAAGAACTGCATGTTTTGTACCAAACGAGATATTAGGATATATGACTACTATTTATATTAGGATGTTGATGATGTATACATATCTTAAATTGTGGTTTGTGAGAGACTAATTATTCCGTAATATTTCATTGTGATACTTTAAGGGCTCATTTAGTATGAAGTATAGAATAATGTATGATAAATTTGACTTAAATGTCTTTCACAATGTAATAATGATGTTTAATAGTATGTATAAACATATTAATAATACGTAATCCATCGTTCGGTGAAACGTATTAAAATTAAATATAAGTAAAACTTGCTATAATTACGATTTGTCATACGTATACCACCTCCGCAGGAGGTGGTATATGTATACCCACAAATCCATATAAAATTTTCGGGCCTTCGATATTAGGGTGTCATAATTGAGCATATGCTTAACCTTTATTTATGTTTAAAATTTTAGCCCTTTAATTTCCTTTGCTAAAGAGGTTGTAAATCATTCTCTCTTTTCTTTACATAGGTTATAATCATGTACTATATGCTTTCCTGCTCATCATCTATATATATAAACACAAATAAGAACAACTAAATAAGATATATCAATTAATTTTGTTGGCCCATTACACTCTCGAGTTTTAATTCTGCAAGAATATGATTAATTTCGAGGATCAAAACTTCCATTCTTGCTAATATTCGAGTGCAAAATATCATTAAACGAGAAAGACAATCGTGTTTTGTAATAATACAAACAAACAACCTAGCCAGGTTCAAACTCAAATCAAACGCCAAAAAGAATAAGGTTAAGAAATAACAATGGATTAGAATTTGCTATGAAAATTCAAAGGCTTATTTGATTTTTTTTTTTTTCAGAATTTGCAAAAACATTTCAACATCATCACCCAACTTTCAGCAGAATGTTTATATGAAATGTGCTATCTCCAAATGCCAAAATCTCATACATAACTAAATCAAAGATAATTTTGGAACAGAAATTACAAAATCCCAATATGACTGCATCTACAGGCACTACCAAAATACAGAAAAATAATAGTAATAATAATCCGAGAAAAAGAGAAACATGGAATATAATTTTACCGCGAAAATCAGACAATGGAGACCTTAGCGCCGGCCTCTTCGAGCTGCTTCTTAGCTTCGTCGGCCTCCTCCTTGGAAACCCCTTCCTTGAATTTCTTGGGCAAACCTTCAATGAGCTCCTTGGCCTCCTTCAGCGCAAGGCTCGTCAGCGCCCTGACCACCTTAATTGTGGCGATTCTCATGTTGCTGGGCACATCCTCGATCACCACATCGAACTCCGTCTTCTCCTCCACCGCCGCAGGTGCGTCGCCCGCCGCGGGAGCCGCGGCGACGGCGGCGGCGGGAGCGAAGGACGCGGCGGAGACGCCGAGCTTGTCCTGGAGATACTCGACGAGCTTCTGCGCGTCGGCTAGGGATAGATTGGAGATCTCATTGCCGAGCTCGACGACCTTCTCGGGGGCGTCAACGGCGGCGAGGGGGCGGACGAAATGCGCGCGCCGCCGGAGGGGTTTGGGGGCGGATTTGGATAGGAATTCGAGAGGTTGCTTGGGGAAAGTGGCGGTGGGAAGCGTAGGATAAGCGGCGGAGCGGAGAGTGGCGTAGGATAGCGTGGTTGAAGCCATGGAGAGATTTGGAGATGGGAGCCAAAGGGGGTTAGCTAGAAGATAGGATAAGGATTTTTCGAGATGAATACTTAAAACAGAGTTTGGGAACTTCCACGCTCTATTTACTAAAATACCCTTGGGCTTGTCAAAAAATAAGAGGCCCAGGCCCAGCCCGTTAAAGGACGCCACTGCAAAAATAATAGTAGGGGGCATTCCGAGAATCGAACTCGGGACCTCTCGCACCCAAAGCGAGAATCATACCACTAGACCAAATGCCCTCTGTGACATGCGACTAAATTAGTAATTTTTGGGGAAAGATGACATGATGCCAATGGACTAAAATCGGTCAGAAATATGAGATGTAAAATTATATTGTCCAAGCTCACTTTTGAGTTTAGTTACACATGGAAGGGCATCGGTTTACTTCAAGCTGATCTCCATATCATCTTTCAATTGATTTTGAGTCCAAATTGACATCCATGTTATCTTTCGAGCTAGTAGATTAAACACTAGTTGGAGCAATCTTGAAAATGAAGGAAATTTTCAAAATCAGATCCTGAATGAGAGCAAAATATAATATAAGTGCAATTTGAGCTCTTCCCCTTCAAGAAAAGTTTATTATGGATATAATTTCTTCATTACATGTAGCTGCTGCCTCAAGCTCAAAAGGTCCCACAACTATGTATTGATAAGCTCTCTTTCTGAATGTAAATAAATTGCACAAAGAGTATTCAGCTTTTCTCTTCACATACAAAATGCTACAACAGGTGAAGTGCATTATACAATAATGAATCTTCAGCAAAAATTCACCACCTCTTGCGCTTTCTTCCATACCAGTATGCGAAGGCCGCCACCGATGCAGCGACGATAACTCCTGCGGTAGCATGCCAGACATGTGATGGTTTGTCGAGGACGAGATTAGACACACCAACTTCTGCTGGGCGAGTAGACGGAGGTTTCTGGATTACAGACAAGGCATATTCCAAACCCTGGCTCTCGAGCTCAGCCAAGTCTTCGATTTTCGGTTTGAGCCTCGTGGCCTTGGCTAATGCCTCGTACTGTTCCTTTGTTCCACCCTCGAGGAAAGATCCGATCAAATGGCCTTTGTTTATCCAGTATGCTCCAAAAGTATTTCCCTTGAAGTCTCCAAAATGTATGACTTCCCCTGCATTGTCTCCATAAAACTGCCAAGACAAAGTGAAGACCCTTGAGTAGAAGAAGGGTAAATAGTCGAATTCACCAGTCTTCTCAGGTTCCATGATAGCAGCAACAACATGCCTCGCTGCCTTTCGTGCAGAATCAACGTGCTCAAGCCTTCGTGTTTCACCAACTATTTTGACTGGAAAAGCAGCTACATCCCCAATTGCATAAACTGAGCTGTTGCTCGATTGCATTTTGCCATTTACTTTGATGCCCCCCTTTTCCATGGTTAATTGGCCTTCAAACAGACTTGTGTTTGGACGAATCCCGATACCAATGACAACCATATCCGCAGACAGCTTGCTCCCATCTCGAAGATTAACAGCACAGACCTATTGAAAGAGTTCGCCAGTGCACGTATAAGAACAGGCAGTTGCGGATATATGAAGCATATCATGTTTTACACTTTCATCTCTGATAAACGGCTACTAAATGAGAGTTGTTTAGTATAATTATTTCATATCTTGGGACAACAAAATAAGTAAGACTATTCTGTGATGAACACATAACCGAACTTTTCCTTGAACCTTAACATAGTAATGTAGTATCCTTGAATCTTCTAAAACAGAATTTGTTTCCTCAGATTCGCTTTCCAGGGTAAAATTTTCCATTTCGAATTTCTTACAAAACTGTGTTCCATTTCGAAACTACATGCATAATAGAGTGCCACCTCGGGTGCCTCAGAGTTGCAGAGAATTTAACAAGCAAAGAAACGAAAGTAATACCTTCCCATCAGAGTTAAAATCGAATGATGTCAAGACAGTTCCTTTGACAAACTTCACCCCTTTGGACTGATAAAACTCTTCATAGAAAGCTGCAATCTTGGGGGTGAATAAGCGGGCCACTGCAGAAGCCAAAATATGAAAACATTACATAGGAAAATTAATGAACATAGCTCTCCAATTAGTATGTGTATGTGAGTGTGGACGCGTGTGAGAGAGAGAACTCAGAGTAGATTTTTGCATAAAAGTGTGATCCACTCTTAACATATCATATATAGCAGCATGTACCAAAACAATAAATTTAATGCATTAACAAGAAAACAAGAACAGATTAAATATACAAAAACTACTTACTACACTGTGCCTCTGGAAAGACCATAGTCACATTTAAGTTGTTTATCACCAAAGATGCAGCACATTCCATTCCAATATAGCCACCACCAATAACAATGGCGTGTCCACCACTGCAAGATCGCATCACATCTACAAGTCTGTCTGCATCAGCCACATCTCGTAAATAACACACATTAGGGGCATCTAAAGCATTTACCCCAAACTCTTCAAGCTTCAAAGCCTACAAAATGATGAGCAAAATTAACAGTTATTCATTTTGCCATCTATTTGTCCATAGTAAGTAGTACCACACTTGCACATGCTTTAATTTTCATTAGTCAATTAATCACTAAGCCCAACATAAGATCTGAAGTTGGAAAATCAACATTATGCTTAGACATGCTGCAGATTCCCGTCCCTGTATAAGTCAACCAAGGGATGACACAAAAGAAATACGGACTCTGTGATCCATGTGCTGTTTAGCCTGTTTTTCTGGATCTTAACTCATCCCAGAATCTGCTTTACCAGGACTAGGTTTTACAGTTCCTATGCGTTCAGAGAACTGGATACACCCCAAAACTTGGTCAAGTATAATAACTAGCATTATGCCAAAACAATAAGAGGCTTGACAAGAAAAATATTGTTTAAATTTATTCCATTGCCTTCTATTTCAGTGAGAAATAACAGAACTCCTTACAGCACAAAACTACCAGAATACGAAAACAGAATAGCTTCAGTACCCGAGCACCTGTTGCAACGATGAGATACTTGTAGCTTATTGTTTCTCCCGTAGCAGTAAGCAATGTCTTCCGCCTTACATCAGCAGACTTAACTCGAGTGCCAAGAATCAGCTCAATACCTAAAGAATTGGATCAAAGAAATAATTACGCAATATTTCATAAGAGATACTGCTCAAATAATAAAAATCCAACAAAAACTAGAACCAACAATGTTTACTACGTTGGGGTAATATCCAAAATTTAACCTACTTTGCTTTTATCATGGTGGGAATATTATTTAAAATCCAACATGAAATCATGCACTGAATGAAGTGACTTCCTAGAAATTCACAGTAGAATAGTATCCTAAAGGTACACCAAGGAAGAAAAATATGGTTATAAGTAACAAAGAGTTGATTCATAAAATTAAAGTGGTCATTAGTAAGTTGTGTTTCTAGAAATTCATGAGAACATGTTTTACTGACAATTGAGTTTGGATTTGAGTTCTGCTAAGAGATTACTTTTTGTACTCCCTCCGTCCCATTCATCTTGTCTCGCTTTCCTTATTGAGTCGTCACATTCATCTTGTCTCATTTCCTTTTTTTTGGCAAAAAGTTACTCACAAAATGCATGCGGACCCCATGTGGGCCATGCCACCTCACACTCATCAACTTTGTTTTCTTAATCTCCATGTCGAAAGAAAGAGACGAGATGAATGGAACAGAGGGAGTATCATTTTGCTCAAAGATATATCAGAGTTAAAAACACTTCCTCAAGTACAATCATTTCCATTTATTCCCCCATTCAGACTCATTGCAGAATACCATTCCCCTTTTCCAATGACTGCTCTATCTTACTTTTTCTTCAGTCATATACGAGTGGCCGATAAATCAAGTAGTCATACCCTGAATGGTTTCCCACCCTGAACAGTCATATTACAAGTGACCGAAAAACTTATACAGTATCATATAAAAGACAATATTTTTCTCATAAAAAATTTGACAAAGAGTGACAGTAAGTTCATTCTCCACAGGTCCCTCGTATGACTTTCTAAAACAAACACAAAAGTAAACCAACCAAGTCTTAGTGACTCTACCATTTTAAGTAAACTATTTCCATGAGGAAGTAATTCTAAACCAGCCACTCAAGAAATCTAATGAAAAAGGCATCCCTGGGAGGAGGGAGACCTAATTCTTCCAGGTAGCAGTATACTAAGGAAGCCCTAATAGCAAATATATCGATCGCAAAGAGGGTAACATGTTGAAACTTAATAAATTATATAGTGTCCTGTATTCTTGAGGAAGGTTGTTGACTCCTACAAGCCTTTTTGGCTCTGCCCTCCACTTAGCTGCACGCCCTCAAATTTAGCTTTAAAAACTGAAAAATACAACAGTAATTGCTACATTACTAACAGAAAGTTACCATTTTCATTGTACCATTTTGGAGCCAATCTTTCCCCATTGGTACCTACACAACAGTGAAATGAAGGTAGGCGTGCAGGAGCTGCAAGCAGTAGCAAGTACAGAGGGTTAAATAATTTGAAATATCGAACCTTTATTTTCAAACAGATTAACATGGTTAAGGATAACAATAACAACTTCTGAAGCATCTAATACTCGAGACATGCACATATATATACAGAAAAAACATATCCAAAGAAAGTATCAGTATAATTCTAATCTGAAAGATAATTAGTGCATGACGTATAAATAAAAATTTAACAGAGGCCATAGAAACACTTTTGATTCTACATGTCGAAGCAGAACTCAAGTATAGAGTGGAGATACCGATAAACTTCTCTATCCAAATTGCCAGTCAGAAATACAGTTTTTTCCCATCTTTTTTGTTACAAATGAATTTAGCTGGATATCAACCAAGGACACAAGGTAAATATATGTATATTATGAAGTGTATGCTGCAGTATGTAAGGAAATTTGTGATAATGCTCTACAATGCCACAGGGAATAAATACCTTCAGGAAGTAAGTAACCTTTGCTCAATGCAGGCCTTTCATATGGTGCAACCTGCAAAGTGCACTAGTATGAATAGAATATTGAAAAAAGAAAAGGCAAATAAATAATCTAAGCAAACATACACACATTAAGGACATAGCAACAAACTGTGAGTGTATCAGCCCAGCTTACCACCATAATCTGACCTTGACCTTAACTCATTAAAACTAAAGATATTCATATGAAATCCTTCTATTCTCAACCAAGAAACAAGAGTGAGTGCCAAAGCATATATCCTCCTGAATTCTACGCTCTTAATTGACAGGTGATGATATGGTTACTAACGATCTAACAAGCTCCCACAAAATGAGAACTCACATAAGCATGCATAGTTTTGCTCAAATCACTATCTTACTGGGTCCATGAAGCTTCACCTATCAAAATCTTTCTCTTGTTTCACAGGTTATTCGGGGGAACAATGCAAATACAATGAGTGATCATGCCACTGAAAATCTCGATTCAGAAAAGATATGCAATCAAGAATGTAGAGGGTGCCAGTTGCTCAGACATATACAGATGATATGTGGCTGGTAGTTTATAGCTTTCTCGAAGGTCCTACCCAAGTTTCTTAGAGATGATGACCTAATAGGACATTGCAAACAGCTTGATACAGGTTATCCTTCAGAGTGAAAATGCAACCAAATAAAAGAATGGAAATTCCATGAATAGGCCCCATGAGAAGAACATCAGGGCCTTTGTAATGCAGCAGTCAGGGAGTCATCAACATACTGGCTTTTACTCATCCCTTATTAGTTACAGTGCACAGAGGTCCTGTCAAGTAGGAGACCGTAGACTGGAAACATGAAACTGAAGTTATTGAAACCATTATTTTTAGATTTTATCCAGTTCTCCGGCAAATGAATTAGAAAATTTCACCAAGCCTTAACTAGATAGAGAGGAGTAACCCAATAATTTTGAGACCTTTTCAGATAGGTTGGGAAAATGCAATTTATTGTGATACCTACCACGTCAGTCACGCAGAGAATTAACATCAGAGATCCCTAAAAATGGCTAGGGGTTCAAATTTCTAATTGATGCAAAAGATAACGGAGAGTGTAAAATTCACTTTATGCTAAGTTCCTTCGCCTGGCTCATCACAAAAACTCCAAAATCCTCTGTTTTTGGAGAAGAATAAATACATGATGACATCACATCAAGTTCAAATTATATTATTCTTCCAGTTGAACAATTCGGATTGTACAGGAGCGAACACGACTACCATAATTGGATGCGAACTTTACTAATTGCGACAAACAAATGCAGGCAGCAATTAATATCATTTACTCAATAACAGCACACACGCACATATATCATATAAACATATATCAACATCCGCGCGCGCGCGAGAGAGAGAGAGAGAGAGAGAGAGAGAGAGAGAGAGAGTTACAGGCTCTTCGGAGATGATGCAGAGTTCACCGGAGGCGACGCCGGCCTGGACAAATTCATGGGCGGCGTAGCCAGCTGCCACACCTCCTCCAATTATGACGTACACAAACGCTCTCCCCATCTCCTGCTGCACGCCACCTCCTTCCCTCTCTTCGAATACAAATACAAATACAATCTATCTATATGTATAGTGGTGGTGATGAGATTGAGCAGACTACAAAATCATCATCGTTCCTTGAGAGTTGCGCCACCTCTTCACACTTGACAAAATAACTGCCCAATTGACTTTTCTCTTTCATCTTTAAATTCAATTTCATTTTCATTTTCATTTTCAAAACCAGATAAATATAAATGATTTTTGAAAAATAGGGTTCCTGCAAAAAACGGGGTTCATTCATTCTCAATCTTCCGATTTAACATTAAATTACCATATTACCCTTCTGTTTATCACCACTATTTGTTTCTCGAATATTCATCAATAATATTTTAATACGTTGATGTTTCTTCTAGGTAACCATCAATTGAATGGTCTTTTTTTGTAGTTTTATATATACATCAAAGCCAAAGTTAAATCCTTTTAACATACTATATCAAAACCAAACAATTTGTATGCCTTGAATCTTCATGTATATGTAATGATTTTTTTTCTTAACTATATTTAATTGAGATGACATTAGTTCATTTTGATGATATCAGAATGTAGAAGCACCAATTGTAGAAATATATTTCATACATAGATATGGACCTTGATAGATTCCAAGTGGTAGGAAACAAAGACTTCGAACTTTTTCTTTTTATTACAGCTATTATGTTCACCCGCACGATGCGCGGCAATCGTCAAACTAATCGATACTTTTAGTATAAAAGTTATAAATAATTGCAATAATATAGAATTATACTACTATTATATATTTAAATTTGAATACTCTTTTATATGTAATTTATTATAAGTGTGCCAACTTTTTTATCTTGATATTGCATTGTATAATTGGTTGTGTGGAACTATATTTTCTTAAGTGAATCTATTTATTTTTTCTTTACAAAATAAAATAGCAAAGTAAATAAAATAAAAATAAAAGTAAAATTAAAATTAAAACAATAAAGACATAAAACTTTTAAAAAAAAGTTGGAAGACTAAGAATATTTTTTAAAAAAATTAACTTTAAATTATTATATCGAATTTGTTTGAAATTCAATTTCTAAAATTTTACATCAAATTAAAGGTTTTATGATGGTCTTTAATTTAAGATGTATATTTAATATTTATTTATGATCCGCTATTTTTTTAATCTTAGAAAGAATAAAGAGAGAATAGAAGAAGAGAGAGAAAGTAGTGGACATAACTAACGTGGAAGAGAAGAATGAAAGAGAAGAGAGAGAAATAGAAATTAGTTATGGAAAGAGGACAGAAAATTTGGTGGGAAAAACTCTTTTTTAATATATAATAGATTTGAAAATTAATTAATTTAAAACATACTTTACATTTTACAATAATAACTTTTGATTCTGTTATGAAGTGTGCTTCTGTTTTTTAATTTATTCGAGTCTTAATAAATGGACCTTGTTGAAAAAAATACTATGTGCGTATTTAACTCTTAACGATTGACAGTCCCATTCAAAATGTTGTTGTAGTTAATAGTCCATAAGAATACCTTTACGCAAAAGTTTAAAATTAAAGTTAAAACTTAAAACTGTCACAAAACAAAAAACTTAATTTGGCAATTTTAAAGCAATTCCAAGTGCTGGTGACGAAACATTTTTTTATCCTTTTGAAGCGTACAAGTTATATTCTCTTGTTTTATTTTAGGGATAAGGTGCAAAAATGCCTTCAATGTTTATAATGGACTGTAAATATGTTCTTAAAGTAAGTTTTGGTGCAAAAATATCCTTAATGTTTATATTTAAGTGCAAAAATATCACCTTATATTAAGTTTTAGTGCAAAAAATACAATATCTCAAATAAATAGCGTATACACTTGTATATGACAATAAACATAAGGCCCTCAATTCTCCTTAATTTTGTATTTCTTTTTTAATGTATAGGGGTCCCATACTTAAAAAAAAATACAAAAAAATATTACTAGTTTTTATAGCAAATTATTTTTCACACTAATGGTAATATAACTATTAAATAATATTAATTTTTCATAAATAGTAAAACAATATAATATTTTATGTTTAGGTACCCAACAAACATAATATGTGTGTTGAATATGTAATTTAAGATTTTACAATAATGCAAATATTTTTAAAATTTAAATCAATTATAACATTATTATTATTATTATTAATTTTATTGATACATTTATTTAATTTCAGAATTAAGTTAACAAAATAATGAAATATATAATTTCGTAATCAAAATTCAATATAAAACTAAAATTAATTTTATTAATGATAAGAAAAAGGAAAAAACATGAGTGTATTGTAGATTAACTTAGTTTAATCAAATTAATTTTAATAATGAAAAATAAATATAAAATTCGCTACGGACGTTTAAATTGCCTACTTTGTTCATTTTAAATCTAAATTTTACATAATTTATATCAAATTAAAGCTCGTGTTGGAATTTGTGATTTAAGATTAATATTGCATATATTTTTTTAATAAGACATAAATATTTTGGGTATAATAAAATTTCAAAAAATAATAAAAAAGAATTTTTTGACTTTTTTTCTAAAAAGTAATGTTTAAAACTTCCCACAATCCTTAAAGAATAGAAACGTTGGTATTTTATAAATTAACTTAGTTTAATCAAATATTTTTAATTTAACTCAACATCTAAATATAGTATAGATTAGTTCACTCTCTTTTCGAAAACACAATTTTGGCACCACCACTGCTTATGACCATTTCCCACTTTTCCTAATAAATTTCCGTGATTCTTATTGATCAATTGAAGTTTAAAATTTCGTGCATTTTCAAGATGATGATTGATGATGCAACTTTTTATCCTTTTTCTGAAAAAAAAAGTTCTGGTAACTAAAATATTTTATTTATTTTAGTTAATTTGAAAATATATAAACGGATTAAATTTTAAATGAGAGTACATAAAGTGAGTTAAACTCATAAAGTAACGCTAGAGATTAAAAATATTAAAATAAGCGGTTCACATAATCTTATCTTATACTCCGAATTGCCGGATATGATAAGTTTAATTTTCATTTTTTTTTCATATTTATATATTTGGGAATTCATTATTTATTAACCGAAATGCCAATATTTAGGAGTAGTTACTATTAAAAATTTGGACATTCAAATGAATGAAATTAAATTATGAATTAAAGCAAGCAATTTATTATATTATATCGGTCTCATGGAAAAATTGATCATAATGATAAAGCTGCCTTTAGTTGAATTATTTATATAATATCCGACTACATGAATCAGAATCAATATCCAAAATCTATTTAACATTTGCTTATAATTAATCGCATTGGTTGCAATTTATATGAAATGCATATAAATATGGAAATATTCAATTAGCAAGAAAAATGGAAACGTTGTGCAATCAATCTCTGTAATTTTGTATGCAAATTTGGAATATAATTAATTTATTTTGAATTGCCAATTGGACATTGTTAGTTTGTAATTATAAATAGAGGTGTTGCATACTTCCAATTCCACTTTTTCTCACACCATTATAGTAGAAATTTTGTTAGAATGAGTCTTGATTGTATTATTTGTTATAATAATATGTAATAAAGTTCACACTATTTTTTCTTGATGATTGAATAGAAAGAAATTTTCAATATGTCTTCAACATTGTGTTGCACCAAAGAAATTGATCATATTTCAAATGAGCTTTGGAGGTATACTACAATTATTTGTTTATGCTTGGTTATGAAGCCCCAACATAGAATGCAGTGTAGATTTTTTATTTGGTCTTAGTTTTAACATTTTGTAGTTGTATTATAGTTTTATTAGACATTATTTTTGTTACTTTCTATAAATATTGTAATTAGAATTCTGTTCAACGTGGTCTCTTCGTGTATTTATTCTTTTGAATTAGTGAAACAACAATAGCAATTTTATATATATTGTAATCATGTAATTATTTGTTGAGAAGAATGAACTACCAATGCTTGTACAGTATGTGATTTTGGCACGTGATAAATACGCATGCATAGTTTTAATTGCTTTTATATGTGGTTTTATAGTTTTGTTCGAGTAAGTATAACATATGGATTATGGATATTCATTTTTAAAATATGCATATAAACGTTCATCATCATCATCATCATTATTAGGGGTTATTGCGCCTAAATACACGAATTTTGACCAAATTCTGGTTTTGCACATGACTTTTAAAATCCGCATGTAAATACACAACTTTTGATATCGTTCTGATTTTTAACACCGACATATTTTCCGATGTAATAGAAAGCTGATTTTTATGTTTGTTTTTAAACAAAAACGACTTCATTTTGTAAATTTCGGCATTCATAGTGTCAATTTCGTCCTCCAACTCAGCTTCAACTTCACCTGAAAATAGGCTCGTGTTAAAAATTAGAATAATACTACTAAAGGTTGTGTATTTACAGGCAGATTTTAAAAGTCACGTGCAAAACCAGAATTTGGCCAACGTCCGTGTATTTTGGCGCAATAACCCCCCCAAAAAAAATTATGGGCAAATTTCATGATTTTAGAAGCAATTATCCTTTTTCTTTACTATGTCGTGCCCTTCAAATTTCGGTTCCACTCCTACCATCGCCGTCTCTTCCACTTTTGGCTGATCTTGCATCTTTACAATCGGTCAAGATGGCCATTGATGGTAGGAACAGGCTTTTTTCCTCTCTTCCTTAAAATTCCACTTCTCCCACCTCGCTTCTTCCTCCTTTGGCTGATATTAAATGTTCAATCATTCAAGTTGGTCGTTGATGGTAGGTTTACACTTTTTTTTCCCTCACTGGGGAAGAACCTCGTCTGGAGGCCACTGCACAAAACTTGCACGAAGCTGGTGCAGTGAGAATTCTCTCATCACTTTGTGGCTCTTAAACAGTTGCGAAGTTAGTATTCGCAAGCCTTCATGTTCGTAGAGGCTCATGAAATATGGGAATGTGTACAGGACACTTACTCTGAACTCTCGGACAATCTTTCCAAATTTTTAATTTAAGAACACCTTTGGCTGTTGTTGTCCTATAACCTTCTCTGTGTTGGAAGAAAATGCTTACAGTTTGACAAGGGACTTTTCAAGCCACACTTTGTTACGTTCATTAGCAATTTGGATCTCCATGACTTATACAACCCAATTTAAGGGAGAGTGTAGCTTTTATCATCTCTATTTGGAGTGTTTAGATTCCTACAGATTAGGTTATCCATCCCTTTATTAGCTTGGGCTTAGGCTTACGTACGTGGGTAGCAAGTATGCGTATGTGATATTTTATATACTGTGATATTGTGTTCTCTTTTTATTATAGTTGTAAAACAGACAGAAATCTGTTTCTATCTGAAAACTACATTTTTGTTGAATCCAACTTCCATACTGTTCTTCTGATTGGTGTTTCTTGCTATAGGTTCGCAGAGGGGTAGACAGAGCAGATATATACAACATTGCACTGTCTCCAAATGTGCAGTGGTTGGCTGTATCAAGTGACAAAGGTACTGTTCACATATTTAGTCTTAGAGTAAGGGGATTCGGCAATCACCGGCCAACAGATTCCACTGCTGCTAAAGGTCCAGTGTCATTTAACCAGCATAGTTCATCCAATGCACTCGAGCCCTTAATCTCTCGAAGTTCTAGTGCTAATCCCAGTTCATCATTTTCTTTCTTAAAAGGTGAGAACTTTTATATCTGAAATATCCTGTCATAGCTTTCACCTGAAATGGAGTGGCTTAGGATTGATAGTTGAGTGCCTGGACCAATATCTGTGCTTTTCTCAAGATTATAAAGGTGTTTTACACATGAAATATTTTGGTGACCTTGGGTTAGTAAGATATACTCCCTCAGTATTTTTTTAAATGTCCTACTTTACCTTTTTTTTTGTATGTAAATAAGTATCCCATTTCGGATATCAATGCAAAATGAGAGAATTTGCCAATATTACCCCTATAATCATTACAAATTCGTTACTTTTTCAATTTTCTATGCAATTAGTAGGGTAAAAGAAGTAAAATTATAGCTTTCCTTGGTTTGTGTAAAGTGATGTCATACGACACTTATAAAATTACGGAGGGAGTACTTCCTTAAAAATGAGAAGAAAAGTAAGGCTTTTGATATTTTCTGAGCTCATCTCCATCGTCAAAATTAGTGTAGCACAACCTTCTACCATTAGATCATCCCGTGTTAACTATCAAGTAACAGGAGAGAGAACAACTAGAAGTACTTGAGGCTTGAAACACCTGTACTGTTGTAATGACTTATGTGAGTTGAGGTGTAAATGTACTAAGAGTGATTGATATGATCTCTACATTTACCGACGAAGTGACGAATAGTGTATTTGGGATGACAATTGCTACCACTCTCATCATATCAACAATATTCTACGCTCTAATGGTCAAAAGAAAATTTGGCAGTCTAATCTAGAGTAGAGATCTCGATAATGAATGCCCTCTTGAAAGCTGGTACAATCTTAAATGAAGTAGCTCTGCCTTTTATCTCTTGCTTTTTGAGCATCTGATTTGTAAGACGTTTTCTTCTAACTAGCTTCTTGGTGTTGTGCTTCCTATATGTTGCTGTTTTTCTTGTGATACGCTTATTGATCGGAACCAGTTTGTATGATATTATACTTTTGGAACTTCCTCAGGGGTTTTACCTAAATATTTTAGCTCAGAATGGTCGTTTGCTCAGTTCCACTTGCCCGAAACCACCCAGTTCATCACAACATTCGGCTCTCAGAACACTGTCATTGTCGTAGGCATGGATGGCAGGTAATGCACCTACGTCACTACTAAACTTCACATGTTAAACGAATAAGACAGTTTAATAGAGGGAAAATAAAATCTTTTAGCCCCAGAAATTGACTTAGCGATGGTTTTAGCCTGAGCTTCAATTAATTTATTCAAGCCCCATAAATTGATTTAGCGACAATTTAGCCCGTTAGGGATTCTGGCATTGGAGAGTCCATTGGCAGCCGGATTTTAAGCATGGAATTTGCACCTGTAAATCAATCTATTTACATGGAAAATTGAGTCATTCCACGTCCTGAAATAAGACACCGTTTTCTTTTTTATTCTCCCCTTCTCTCTTCGATAAATACTCTTAAAAGGCATAAAATGATGTTTTTCGCTGACATGTAATATCTCAATTTTCCATGTTATTGAAATTATAGGGGTGGAATTGCCATGCATAAAATCTGGCTGTCTATCAGACACTTGCTGGAAATCACTAACGAGCTAAAATTGTCAAGCTAAAACTATCACCAAGTCAAAATATGGGGCTTAAACGAGTGTATTTTACCTTTAGATAGAACATCATTCAGGAGTTCTGTTTAGCCTCGATTTCGATCATGTTTGAAATGTTGTTTATGATATCTATCCCGCTTCTTTGTTTGCATGCTGGCCCATCTATCAGCTTCTACCGGTGCAGCTTTGATCCAGTGAATGGAGGAGAAATGGTGAAGCAGGAATATATTCGCTTTCTGAAAACCGAAACCACACGTCAGTAGTTCTCTACTTCAATTGCTTTGCATTCTTTTTCCCTCTTCCTATGTATATATATATATATATACACAGATGATCGATTGTGCAAGTGTATATTTATTGTATATCTCTCGATTGTCTAATTTTTGGTGCTTATGTAATTACCAAATAAATAAGTTTACTGCACCATTGTCACATGCAAATGATAGTTGCCGTCGTTTTCGTATGGTTCGTACAGAAACAGAAGGGTCTATTTAGAAGAAAAAACTATTATTGATGTTTCTCGTGGTAAGTACGCCTTTTATTTAATTTTTTTCATTATCATTCCAGGCCTAACTTTTAGTAGACATTGAGTTTAAATTGTACGTGGATATAGACATGTAAAAAGGTACATTTTTTCAATCTCATTATGTGGTGTTGTGTGAGGATGTGATGTCCTCACGAGAGGATGTATGGGGCAATACTCGATTAGAACTGACTGGAGATTAATAAATTTTACTATCTTGTGGTTCTCACGCATTGTTAATTAGGATGCATGGTTCTATTCTTCACTTGGATATTTTCTCATCTTAAAACCTACAAAACAAACACCAACTTACTGCAAGCGTAACAAATCTCGAAAAATGATAAACATGCAAGAAACAAGCTACACAACTAAGAAATACAAGGAAAAGACAATACAAACCATGACTAGACATATGTAGAATAGGACTCTATCAACAACACAAATTTGAATAAAAGTTTGGTAGGTGTATTTTTCAGTAGAGAAATGGTCCCATTATGTGAAATAAAAGAGTAACGAGGTAGTTTTTTTTTGGTAAATAATGAAGATTGTGTTCCAAACAAAAAATTGAAGGGTATTATGGTATTTTTACCCTCAAGAATGTAAGGGCATTGCAGTCTTCTCCCCTTGGGCATCCTTGGTTTTCCGTAGCAAAGTCACCCAAGTCATGCTTAAGGGGTGTCTTAGCCAATGGTAATATGTCTTTTCTCTGATAGGTTTATAGGAAGATGGTGTTAGTAAGAGCCTAACCAAGACAGGACCGTCGTGTGGGTTCGGAGTGGATATCCCTCGGTTCTGCTTTCCTGGGAAGGGTGCTGGGGTCTTGGTTCTGGGTCGGTCTCACACGACTTGGCTGCTAGGTTCTGCCTTAGCTTTAGGGTTTAGGGTTGGCAATCCCCTCGTGGTCTTGTTCTTTTGTTCGTTCTGGGCTTCTCCCTCTCTTGGGTCATCATTTCTGGGGTTTTGGGCCACCCTTTGAATCATTAGACTATCCACTATAATGATGATCCTTTGGCAAGGGTCATCATATAAGACAAAATTTTAAATTATTAAATTTAAATAAAAAATATTTGAAAGTCATGACTTTCAAAGGTGGGCTGACTTGTAAGGCATGGAGAAGTCATGACATGTGACAACTTTTGGTATATATATATATACTGTGTTAAGTTTGAATTTTTAAAATTATATATATTTATATATTTTTAAAAGATTTAAATAAATTAAAAATTATTAATAAATAATACTCCCTCCGTCCACGAAGAGTGTTCCACTTTTGCCATTTTGGGTGTCCACAAAGAGTGTTCCACT
>JAYJMF010000028.1:2661409-2687531 GCA_036873715.1 Salvia sclarea
ACCATCCTTGAACAAATCTTGAATCCTCAACAAACAAGATGGATTGTTGATCACAACAAACCACAACTCCAATCCCTACTTGAAAAATCTGAGTCTCTGCAGCAGATTCTTGAAAATGTCCACTCACCAAAATAGAAAGTTTGGAGAGTCAAATCAGAGATGCATCACATAAAGCAGAAGACATGATTGAATCCCACATGGTTGATCAAATGCTTTCCGACTCCGAAGCTGTGAGCTTTACTTTTTCCACTCCAGATCTACAACAGGTGATGCAGGAACTTGATTTTGTAATGGAACAAGTGGTGAAGCTCATCGAGGAAGAGACGATGTCAAGTGGCGTGACTCTCTCGCATGATCTGAGTTCGAAGAGCATCATGGAGGGAGTTTATAAGAGCAATTTGGTGGGAGTTTATGACGCTTTGTTGCAGTTGAAGGATCGGCTGACCGGAGATAAGAGGAAGCTGGAGATCGTGCCCATTGTAGGGATGGGCGGGATAGGTAAAACAACTCTTGCTCGAAAACTTTATGAAGATCCACTCATTATTGAACACTTTGAATATGCTCATGCTTGGACCGTTGTTTCACAAGATTACAATATGCAAGCAATTCTCTTAAGCCTTCTTCGTTGCATAATTGGAAAAGAATGTGACGGACATACTGGAAAAGAAAGCCATGAATTGAAAGATGTTTTATATCGTAGCTTGTTTGGTAGAAGATATATGGTTGTGTTGGATGACATATGGAGCATCAAATTCTGGGATGAGATTAGGATGTACCTCCCGGACAACAATAATGGGAGTCGAATTGTGATCACCACTAGGGAATCAGATGTGGCCAAACATGCAAACTCACATAGTAAACAACATGATATGCAATTGTTATGTGAGTCAGAGAGTTGGAATCTACTTCGTCAAGAGGCATTTGGAGATGGAGAGGATTGCCCTGCTGCATTAGAAAGGATTGGAAGAAACATCGCAAGAAATTGTGGAGGGCTTCCTCTTGCTATCTGTGTAATTGGAGGGCTCTTGTCCAAAGCTAATATGTTTGAAGATGTTTGGGAGAATGTCGCAAATGATGTAACCACAGCAGCAATAGTAGCTGAGTCGGATAAGCAGTTCTCTAATATATTATCTTTGAGTTATAACCACCTGCCGACTCTCTTGAGGCCTTGTTTCCTCTATATGGGAGCTTTTCCGGAAGACTATGAGATTAAGGCCTCCAGACTCATAAGGCTATGGGTAGCTGAGGGGTTTCTGAAATCAAAGGGAGATAAAAGCATGGTAGAGGAGGCCGAAGATTGTTTGAAGGCTCTTGTTGACAGAAACCTTATTTCTGTTAGAGGAGTCAACTCTTACGGAAGAGCAAAGAAATACGGCATGCATGATCTGATGAGGGATCTCTGCTTGAAGAAAATGGAGCAACAGAGGTTTGTACATGTTGGTGAGAAGCAGGGTAGAGAGGTTGAAGGCATACGCCGTGTGAGTATACATTCATCTATGTACAATATCAATCCTTTTTATGCATCAGAATTCATGTCTTTGGCCCGTTCTTTTCTATGCAAAGGTCCTAAATGGGGTAGAGTTCAGTCTCCTATCTTGTTGGCTCTAAGATTGTTGAGGGTGCTGGACTTGCTAGGGATAGAGTTCCAACGGTTCCCAACAGAATTACTGCAGATTCTCAACTTACGCTACTTAGCTTTCTCCTGCAAACATATTGGAACACTGCCTTCCGATATTTCAAGATTGTGGAATTTGCAAACCTTAGTTATTTCTTGTGTGTTTGGTGGTTCTATGTCTCTGCCATGTGAGATACTGCAGATGGCCGAGTTAAGGCATGTGATAGTTTATGGAGGAACATTCTGCATTGATACTGATGATGGGAGTGATTGGGTTGGTTTCGTTCTGGATAAGCTACAAACTATGTATTTTATCCAGTCAAGCCATGTGTTCCTCCACAGAATCCCCAACGTAAAGAAACTGGGAATTAGAGATACGCGACAGACGATTTTGGATCTTTACCATCTGCACAAACTTGAAACACTGAGACTCTCCCGTGGTTATGATTCAGCTCTCATTTCCCCATCGATGCTCATACTATCTCCCTCGTTGAAAAAGTTGTCTCTCGAAGTATGTGAAATTGTTGGCGAATTCTTGAATCATCTTTGTGAGTTACCAAATCTTGAAGTTCTTAAGCTTAAAACATGCATAATGAAAAGTGGGGAGCCGCTGGAATGGGATGCAACGGAGCAGGAGTTCTGCAAGCTCAAGTTCCTGCTACTTGATGGACTAATGAACCTGGTGAAATGGGAAGCCGATGAGACCAACTTCCCAAGACTCCGTCACCTTGTTATCCGACGTTGCTCTGCTCTAGAGGAGATCCCCTTCGGTATAGGAGAAATCGCGACTCTCCAAACAATCGAGTTGGATAAACGTAGCAGCCCTTCCCTTGTGGCTTCAGCTAAACTCATCATCGAGGAGCAACGTGCCAACGGTAACAACGACCTTCAACTTCGTATGTGGCCACATTCTGATGTTTGATGTTTTATTCATAGATTTTGAGTTGATTTGCTAACAGATACATATAGTTCAGTTTCTTGGCCTTCAACTTGTCACATATTCTTCTGCTCATCCAGCAATTTTATGTTTGTTTGAAGTCTCATCTATTATTTATGTTTAGCCAATTGTGGCAGCTGCATGAGATTATAGTCTCGAACATAATACCTTTAACATTTTACAAGGGAAATTTTTAATCCGATTTTTCTATTGTGGCTTCAGCAGGCTGAGAGTTTCATGAAGTTTATTAGTTTGTGGCTTGTAATTCAGAGTTTATTCCAAATTTCTACTTATCGTGCATGATTTTTGGTTCATTTTAATTTGATTGTCGTCAATCCATGTGTCCCTTAAGATATTTTAATGTATCTAAGCATAGATATGTACTTGAATTTATAATAAGATTCTTGACTATTTGTCGATTCCTTAACTGGTTCCTATAATAGCCCACATTAAAAAAATTGGGCGATTTCCACAAGTTAAAATTGCCAGCTCCAATGTATCCAATAATGCTACATGTTAGCTTCAGCTAACATATAGTATAGTTTAATTAGTTTCTTGGTTTCCAATACTTGTATTCGTATGAAATATTGAAAGTTAATACAGTTCACACGATAACAATCGATGAATAGGTGTTAGGAATTTAAAAATGTACGTTTCTGCTAGGCACTACAATAATTCTACCAATTGAAATATATATATATATATATATATATATATATATAGGGAGAGGATCATTTAGGATCCTTCCCCAAACTATTAACTAGGATCTAATCTGGGCCCTTAATTCAAATAGATCTATGGCCCAGATTAATTGTTGTTTATTGATTTTAATAATTCATTTTCGTTTTTCTAAAGGGTATTTTAGTAAACTTATTTTTTTTTGTTTTTTAATACGTCATTTAATCTCCTATTTATGGGGGATTCTGATTCACTTACGTATTGCAGTTATATTAAAATTATGTGGCAGTTTTTATTATGATTTATCCGCCATTTTTATTTTTTTGAGTTCTTATATTCGAAGCTTCGTTGAAGAAGATTAAGAATAGATTGTCAAGGTGATTGATTGTATTTTCGTTGTGATTATGTTTTGTTGAACAAAAGTTCGAGTATTTTTTTCCCTCCTGATATGTTATCTGTTTTTTTTTTTTTGTTTTTTTTTTCATGAAACCATTGTGATTTTATGTTTAAAGCATTATGTTGATACGTTGGAAGCATTATGATTCTAGGTCCAAAGCATTAAGATTAATGCAGAAAATCAGTTTCTTTTAATTATTGTTTCACATATTTGGAATAAAGGATTATATATATACCCAACAAAGCATCATTCAACTGTAGTCAAGAGCATTATATAGTATAGCTGTATAGGTCACAAATTTATAGAAAATAAAAATCAAACATGGAGTTGGGAATATTTGTAATAGAGCATTATATACAATATTGATAAAGCATCATCATTCTTCTATAGTAAAAATGTATCATGTATTACAAGTCAGAAATATTAGATTTTTTCAGAAGTGGATTTAGGAATTTTCATAGTAAAGCATTATATATAAAAACAACAAAACATCATTTAGCTATAGTAAAGACACCACGTAGATCCATTCATAAGTAATACTATGTATCAAGTCAAAAGGGCATCGAGTTTCAATACCATACATAACCATGTTTAAATCTAAATTCTTGCAGCTAAAAGTTCCAGTGATGCCGTAGATCTAAAAACTATGCTATTAATAGGAACACGCCTCAAACTCCCCCTCCAATTCATCATCGTCACCACTTGATTTACCACCTTTGTGTACAACTTTACCCGTCATCTTCCCCATATGTTCTTTCGTTTCCACCACTTTCACCATTGGTTCTATTATTCTCTTTATGTTCTCCATCACTTGTTTCCTCATTGTCGTTTTGTTGTGTGCTTGGATTAATCACTTCTCTCTGCCCAAAGAAGCATTATAAGTTTATCAATAAAGCATTATACAAGCATACAAAGAAGCATTGTAAGTTCATTGATAAAACAATACCAAAAATCCTACATATTTAAAATCTTGGAAGCATTTTAAGTTTATCATAGCATTATACAAGCATATGAAGAAGCATTTCAAGTTCATTAATAAAGCAGTAGTAGAAACGTTAAGTATTTTAAATCTTAGAAGCATTATAAGTTTCATTAAAGAAGTATACAAACGTACAAAGAAGAAATATATGTTTGTTAACAAACCAGTATCAGAAATGCTATTATAGTTTAAATGTTAGAAGCATTATAAGTTTATCAATAAAACACTGTGACAATCATACAAAGAAGCATTCTATTAACAGAACATCAAATACAACGAAGCTCCTAAAGCATTATGCAGTGAGCTATAAAGCATTATATAGATACATATAAAGCATGAAATGAAAAAATAACATTTGATTGACAAGAATAGACATTAAGATTGTGAACACTACAGAAAAGTATGCTCTGTTAATGGAAACATATAGATTGGAACCAAAATTGTTGAAATCATATATAAACATCAACAATTCAATTTACTTATGTATTTTTTTTTATCAAGAAACACTACTGCATTCAGTCGATTACGCACTAGATACGCCAATTCAGTATATTTTCGCAATGAAACATGTGGAATGAAGTTTTTTTTACCTTCTGCATTTGACCTGCAGTCGACTGTGCAAGGGTTTTACCGTCTTCGTAATTTTCTTATCAGATGCTTTCAATAAATTGTTCTTACGTCGTTTTTTTCAGCTTCGTCGACCATGTGATCTCCGTCTCAATGTATTCTTCTTCAATTCTTCTTCTTTGTTGCAGATTATTTCATAATCGTATATGGATTATGGAATCTGTAAGATATCAATTGCACCCTATTTGTCCGGCATCGTGAGAGAGAGAAAGATGAGTTATTTTTGTGTTTTCACTCTTTTACCCTCTATAAATAATATTTTATTAATTAATACAATTTTATGAGAATTATTAAAATACTAAAATTTGATTAATGGGTTGATTGTGGGCCGTAAGATTTTGTTGATGGAGGGTGGGGATTGGATCCTAGTTAACATATTGGGGGTTGATCCTAATAGATCCCCACCCTATATATATATATATGAGACTTGAGAGTCTTCTTATTATTCTTTGTTTAATTTTTGTTTTGTTTTGTTCATTGTTTTATCTTCCCTCTTCTGTTTGTTTGCGGATAGATATATTAATTTGTGTTATGTTTCTCTCTTGATTAAATTATGAGAAAGTATTCCTTCATCATTCTTTTTTTCCTGATTATTTTGCATATTCTGGTTTTGTTTAATTGGTTAGAGCGATGGCGGAAAGTAGTCGCAGTTCGCACAAGGTGAGCGTTATCTAATATTACTCAATCAAGTGATGTTTTTCAATGAAATTCTATTTATGATTGAAAAATAATAATACCATGTAAAAACTGCAGACGAATGAAGACATTATAAGCCAATTGCCGAGTGATATTCTAATATCCATAATTTCTCGATTGCTGTTGCGAGAAGCTACTGCGACCAACATCCTTTCTAGTTGTTGGCGATATCTCCACACCTACAATACACGTCTCAATTTCAATTTCAATTTCCCCGTGACACTATCAAATTACAAAAAATTGGTCGATCATGCTTTGGATTCACATAGAGGGTGTCGGATAGAAGAATTCGAGGTCCACGTGGACTGTTGGAAAGGAGCTAATTTCGACAAGTGGTTCGAGTTTGCATTGGCTAAGGGAGCCGAGATCATTCGTACAACCATGAGTCAACAAGGTCTATCTCTTCCACTATCAGATACAACTATATCATTACACGGCCTCAGACGCCTCAAAGAACTACCCCTGTTTCGAATCGATGTAACCTATCACGACTTAGAGCATTTGGTCTCCAATTGCATTGCTGTCGAGAGTTTATCAATTGAATATCCTTTGAAATTGGAGAATGTCTCAATTGTTGGCCACTCTGTAAACACAAATTTTTATGTATTTAGTAAATAAACACAAAAGTGAATACAAATCCAAATTTTATGGATTAAAAGTATTTTTTTGCGTGAGTTACGATATTAATTGAGACGGGCCTTCTAGACTGGGTCGATCTAGTCAACCAAAGGCATAGTCAATCTAGATCAATGACGACGACTGCTACTTTGACTCGGCAACAATCATATGGCTTGACAGCTACATCCCGCTTTCGCTCGTCTTTCCTAAGATCCAAGAGCGTTTCAATTCCGTCGACCATAGGCATAGTCAATCTAAATCGATGACAGCGACTGTTACTTTGACTCGACAACAATCATATGGCTCGACAACTACATCCGGCTTTCACCCGTCTTTCCCAAGATCTATGAGTATTTCAATACCGTCAACCAAAGGCATAGTCAATCTAGATCGATGACGGCGACTGCTACTTTGACTCGGTAACAATCATATGGCTCAACGACTACATCCGGCTTTCGCTCGTCTTCCCCAACATCCAATTTCAATTCCGTCGACCAAAGTCACAAACATCGATGTCATCGCCGATGAAGAGAGTTGGCGTCCCGAGGTCGGAACGGTGAAAATTAACACCAACGTCCGTTTGGGGAAAACTATCACTGTATGGATCCCTATGGGGAAATCGGGATTTTTCGAACCAAGCTGATGTGGTGGTGGGTACCGAAGAAGTTAAGTCGTCGATCCCTGCAGACGGCCCCCAGGGAACCTATCAGGTGGAGTTCGCAGCCAAGATCGAGTCCCTCTTATTCTTCATCAACGAAGTGATGCCCGATTTGAAGTCGGACCAATACCGGAATTTATGGTTCAAGTTAGACAATATGGCGCTGTCCTCGACTCCAATGATTGTTTGGATAGGAGAATTCCCGACGCCGGCTTCTTGCAGAAGAACAAAAAGGGCCACGACAAGGGCAAACGCCGACACATAGAAATAAGATATCTTTATATATGTTTTATTATACTATTAATTGTTAACTTATCTTCTTATCTCAGTTGGTTTGGTAGCTATTTTCATTTGCATTGATCCTTGTTCAAATCCCCACTCTAGCACACAAAAATGTTGCATTTGTTTTAAGATTAAGCATATTATGTCAAGGGCCCAAAACGTTATATTTAGATATATCTCCATAATGTATGTAATTTAGTTTAAAATATAAACTTATGGGTTGTCGAGCCCCAGGGCCAGCCTGACCCAGTTTTATAATATTTTTTTATTATTTTTATTTAAATAAGAAACAAATATATATGCACATATTTATCATAATAAACTTGAATTAAAGATGAAAAACTCAATATCAATCTCATCTATTACAAATATCATAAATTAATATAGTTTGCATAAACTTCAACTACGAACGACGAAACAAAGTCAGAGTTTGGGTTCAGATTTCGGATTAGTTTTGTAGCTTCTATTTTCTATTTTTTCATTCATACACTTATTTCTTATGGGTGGTCGAGCCCCGGGGAAAGCCTGACCCAATTTTATTATATTTTTTATTATTTTTATTTAAATAAGAAACAAATTTATATGCATATATTTATTATAATAAACTTGAATTAAAGATGAAAAACTCAATATCAATTCCATCTATTACAAATATCATAAATTAATATAGTTTGCATAAACTTCAACTACGAACGACGAAACAATGTCAGAGTTTGGATTCAGATTTCGGATTAGTTTTGTAACTTCTATTTTCTATTTTTTCATTCATACACTTATCTTGTTTTAGTGTAATTTGAGATAAATAATATAAATATTTTGTATATATTAATTAAAATTAAAAAAAATGAAATTTTTTTCGGGTGGCGAAATTGCCCCGAATCCTAGAAGGCTCGGAAGGCCAAATGGGATTTTTCGAGCCTTGATTTTCTTAACCCAGCCCGACCCAAACCACAAGTACCCCAGGTCGTTCCATTAGTTAGGCCGATTTTGACAACTCTAAACACCACCTTCGTCGGGGCTTAATTTCATAATTTGCACTAGCCATCAATATTGATTGCGACGGGGCCCTCAATATTGATTGTTAGACTGGGATTCAAGTTCGGCGCAGAAGCTCAAAGAACCGGGATCCAAGTTGGAAGCGCTAGCTTCCGTCTTCGAACAAACGCTCTAATTAAACTCACGCTCTAATTAAACTCTTGAAGGTAAGCCTCCACATTTCTGGTTTTGTTTAGTTGCATGTGAATTTTATTTTGATGAGAAATTATTTTAGCCCCTGAAAATTGAAATTCTGTCGATGCATGCTTGTAATTTGTGGATTTTTTGCTGGCATTACATTTGGAGTTCAATTAAACCACATTTTGAAAAAGTGTGTTTCCTAAAGAAAGAATGGATGTAACTGTTAGAAAAAACTGCTCTAGATCTATAACTGTAAATGTTTCTTTTCATATGATATATAGATAGATAGTGCTTCTTTTATTACCAAAATTCTTTTTCGGATAAGGAGAACCCAATGGGCAGAAAAACAATACAACATGGCAAAGTAATAAGATTGAAAATTAATATCATGAATTTCGAGAAACCTCCCATATTTCCTATTTATACAGTATAATATATATAGTAATATGTAACATATAAATTTTTAAACCCATACTAGAAGATCTTATTAATTTGCCATTAATGTATGATCATTTAGTATATCAACATCCAAATAGCAAGAGTACTTTTAAGAAAATATTGAATTTGAATCCTTTAACTGTCTCCGGAGACTATTATATATGCGGATAAAAACTACCGTAGAATTGATAGTCTGAAAATCGTGAAGCTCCAAAATTACCACAGAACTAATAGTCCAAAATAACCATACAATAGGGTTTCCTCGGTGATGAAATAATATATAGTAATATGATAATTTTTTTTATTGCAGATGTTGAAAAAGGTTGCAAAAAAAGTAGCCAAATACGTTGGCGACAAAGTCCGAAAGATTGCTAGAATCGGTCGATGTAGTCAATCTAGTGAAAGTAGATTGACTAGATCGATGACGGCGACTGTTGCTTTCACTCGGCAACAGTCGTATAGCTCGGTCGGCGCCTTTGGCTCGTCTTTCACAAGATCCAGAGCATTTCAGTTCCGTCGACTGGAGCCACAAACGTCGATCCCATTGCTTATGAGGAGAGTTGGTTTCCTGAGGATGGGACCGTGAAGATCAACACCGACATCAGTTTCGACAAGAAGTACTGTTACATCGTTATCGCCATTTGGATCCCTGGGGTAACCGGGATTTATCGAGCTAAGGTGATGAGAGTGGTGGGTAGCTCATTTATTAAGTCGTCGGACCCTGCAGACGGGCCCCAGAGCAACTATCAAGGCGAGTTGGCCGGCGAGATCGAATGCATGTTATTCTTCATCAATGATGTGATGCCCGACTTGAAGCCGGACCAATACCGCAGTGTTGTCCACCACTGCGATGATTCTTTGTATAGGAGAATTCCTGACGCTGACTCTCGCAGTTGAACAAAAAGGGTTTCGACATGGGCAAGTGCCGACATTTAGAGTTCCGAAATTTGGTTGAGGAGCACGGTTTATCGGTGAGGGTCACCCACACATCGAGGGCTCAGAAACGAGTGACCAATACCTTGGCTAACTATGATAAATCGAGTTCAGTGGAGCGACCGAGGTTGGATAAATGATTTACAAAACCAAGGAGGACATCCAGACCTTGTACCGAGATCGGAACGTGAAACGTGGGCTCTACGACCTTGGAATCAACATTTGACGAGAAGTCACCAGCCCCGGGGAATCAATTATCCAGCGGAAAGTATTAACCGGATTTAGTTCCAAATTCATATGTTAGCATAATTTTCATGATAACGCGGAATTAATATTTAAATTTGCATTTTAGTATAATTTTCATGAAGACGCGGAATTCCCGACACCGGCTTCTCGCAGAAGAACAAAAAGGCAAACGACAAGGGCAAGCGCCGACATATAGAGTTCCGGGATTTGATTGAGGGTCACCCACTCACCGAGGAATCAGAATAGAGTGGCCAACACCATGACATAATGGGCACAAAACAAGAAAAGTGGGGTGGACGAGGCTGGAGAAATAATTTACAAGACCAAGAAGGAAATGCAGGGATTGTACAAAATACGAATCATTTCACGTCAGCTCCATGCACTTGGAATCGATATTGATCTTTTACTGGACGAGAAGTCACCGGAGCAGCCCGGGGAATCATCCCATTGATGGCAAGTTAATTTCACGGCTTTGCAACGCCCGTGATACTACCAGCATTTCAATTGTATTACCAAAAGTCTTATTAGTCGAATTTAGTTACATTTGTTTAATTTCAAACAATTACAATTTTTAGATTAAGTAATATTGGTTGTACGTGTTCGTCTTTGATTAGTTACTATAAGATCTTTCTGCAGACTGCCATTAGCATACATTGCTTTCGAGTGTTGTAAAATACCGATGCTGTTATTTTGCTCTGCTTTTGTAAAGATTTTTATTATTCGACTCTTTTTAATTATAAACTCGTATTATAATACTCGCTAATTACTCGTTAATTATTTCAAATATAAGTTATTAGAAAATTTTCCCGTGCCTCAGGGCATGGATGCCCTATGTATAGTTTGAGTTAATAGAAAAACTCAAAGACATGAGTCAAGCGAGGGGGAGCCGAAGGCAAACCCACAAAATTATTGTTGGTCTCATTATCTATATATTAAAATCGGAGTCGAGGCGGAGAGGTTTGGGCCATGAGCATCTACTCCCCGGGGCATCTATGGCCCGGGGCATCTATGCCCTGAGGGTACCAGAGACTAGCTCTAAGTTATTTATACACTAATTATGAGTCGCAATAACAATTTGAACATTAAAGAATTAACATTAATGAGAGAAAATTTCGTTTAGGCATTGTTGGTTTATGTCCGGACCTTTTTAAAATTAGTATATCACCCACACTATGTGTGAGATGGATTATAATGCTATGTGATATTCTCAAAATTTATTCATTATAATACTATATCATCTAAAATAGCAAATGAAACTGACATTTTTTATGTCCGATAAAAATGTATCTTTGAAAATTATTTTCTTCCTTTTGACCAAATTTGTTGCAATTAGATTTAGTTGTTAAGCGCTTGATTAATCAAACTTATTGTAGAGTGCTTGGCTCTTGATTCAAGCAATAGAGAGATAATTTTGTTGTAAATTTTATTTGTATATCTTCACTTTTTATTATTATTTTCATTTATTAATGAAACTATGCATCACATATAATAGTAGGATTTCCGATGATTAATTGTGTACAATTTCTATAATACTATATACATATATATATAGTATATATGGTATTAATTATACGAAACTATGAATATTATGATTAAAACAAATGTTTATTACATTGTACAATTAGTCAATTATGCGAGTGGGTCAAAATTATGCTAATCACAACAATCTCCTTATAGATCTATAAATGTCGATAATAATAAATACCTCAAGTTATACGCACAAAAATTATGTGTATGTTTTCAAGAACCATTTTACAATAACTATTAGGGTGGAGTTAAAATAATTATCTTAATGAGACATGATCAACGATTAAGTTATACCTTGATTATATATACTTTATGTACATCAATATCATTAGAATTTTGATGATTTTTAATTTTTATTAGGGTTAAGGATCGAGCACCAGAATTTGGAAAATTCCCGGCCCAGCCCGAGTCCCCTCGGGATTCGGGGTCCCGAAGTCCCGAAATTTATGGGATCAGAACGAGATTGGGATTGGATTTTTGTAATATTACGGGTATCGGGAAACCCCAGATCCCGATCGGGATATCCTGATTTCCCGATTTAATTTGTATTTAATTTTAATTTTTACTTTTACTTTTACATGTGTATGATGTTCATTCATATGTAATAAGGAAACGCCTCAACTTAGTTGGAACTGCCCGAAAAATTGCAAAGCATGAACAAGTGTCTCGATCCAAACAAGACCAAAGCATGAACACATACTGATTTGGTCCATTCCTAAAATTAGATTGGCCAGCTGAGACTGGGCCACTTGGCCTCGTCGGTCTGATGCATGAAATTTACGATGCCCTAAAATATCATGTATTGTAAATAATGAAACATGGACCATATAATATAAAAATTTAAATTAAGATCCCTTTTGTGAAATGCATTAAAAGTTTTGAGAAAAAAACAAACAATTCCTATTTGTAGTAGGGCTGATTGATTGCAAATAAAATCATCACATGTGAATATGTGATCCAATCGGCAATCACAACATCACTTTTGAAGTGTTACAAAAAATCACACAATTTTGATTTGTTATATAGCTTTCCAATGATATCTTTAATTCAATGATTGGATGCAAAAACTATGTAAATGAACAGAGAAATTGCTATTGCAGAAACACATATTAACAGACGGTAACAATTGTCACGCTCTTGGCATAGAACCGCTAACTCGAGTGTATACTTTATTATTATATATATCTTTTTTACATCAAAACATAGTTAAAAAGTATTTTTGTGAATCGCTATATTACTAACTAACATAATGATTGTTTATCCTAGACTTCCAAAATAGTAGTAAATCTAGGAACAGAAATTGGTGGGATCCTGATGAGTTGTTGAGTGGGCTTGTCGCCAAAATGACTATCCATTTGCATGTGCAATTTAAATAATTCTCCATTTTTAACTCTTAAGTAAGCATTATAATATCTTGTGAATGAAAAAACAAAAAACAAATATTACTAGTTTTTTCAACGAGGCATCTTGTACAGTTCCGGTTGTCTCCTTCATGGCTTTTATTATTTGTATTTTAATATTAAAAAAAGACAAATCAACATTAAAAATTGTAGAGAGAGAGAGAGAAGGGCTGTTGTCTGACACAGACCCAATTCCTTCCGCGGCTTTATCTCCGCAGATCAAAAGAGAAGAGAAGAGTACAACAAAATAAACTGAACAACAACAAAGAAAGAGGGACTTCTCTACTCTACTCGGTGAGAAAACCTTTTTCTCACTTATCATTCTTGCTTCCCAATATTCAATTTTCTTTACTTCATATTGTTTTCAAGATATTTTTGTTTCTTTTATGAGCACGGCCCTTCTGTTTCTGATGCCAATTGATTTGCTCTGAATTCAGCAAGAATATGAAGCTGTCGGGTTGCCATTCTCTATTCTGTTGACTATTGAGTTTCTGTTGGGGAGAGAAAGAGTTGTCATTCATTCTGAGGAGAGCTTCTTATTAGAAGGGTGTTTTTGATGTGGGATTTGAGTATGAGATTTGAGGGAGTCATAAAGTTTTGATCTTGGCGAGGTTTGAATAAATGTGTGTGCTCATCTAGAGAGAGAGAGAGAGAGAGAGAGGGATGGGATCTGGGAATGGGTATTATGGAGGAGAAGAGTTTAGTTTGGACCCCAAATGGTTGGTCGATCCGAAGCTTCTATTTGTTGGTCCGAAGATTGGAGAAGGCGCCCACGCCAAAGTCTACGAGGGAAAGTAAGTTGACTTTTTCCTTCTTCTCTCTCAATCATCATCTGTGTTTTGGAAACTGTGTTGTTAGATTTGTTTCCCTTTTCCTATAAAGGTGTTTTTGTTCGATTCCATTATCAATTTGACATTTCTGTCTCCTCTCAGTTGAAAATCAAGATTCATAGTTGTTGTTTATGTGCTCTTTCACATTGATATTGCTGTTGAAGCAATCTCACCTATTTGCTTGCTCACAATCTTTCAGATACAAAAACAAGAATGTTGCTATCAAAATTGTTCATAGAGGAGAGACACCCGAAGAGATTGCAAAGAGGGAGGGCAGATTCGATAGAGAAGTTGCGATGCTGTCAAAAGTCCAGCATAAGAACTTAGTTAAGGTTGTCGTTTTTCCCCTAAATACATTCGACTTATGCGTGCCGTGTGTGTTGTCTATGTAGTTGTGGGGTAGCTGTAAAATGATAATGGTGGAGTTGTTGGCTGTGGCTCACTGTGTTCGCCTTTCCTCTGCAGTTCATCGGAGCTTGTAAGGAGCCTGTTATGGTTGTAGTAACCGAGCTTCTACTTGGTGGGACGTTGAGGAAGTATTTGCTAAACCTACGGCCAAGGTGTCTGGATATGCGGGTTGCTATTGGATTCGCCCTTGACATAGCTCGTGCAATGGAATGCTTGCATTCTCATGGAATCATACACCGTGACTTGAAGCCTGGTAATAAACTCAGAGGTTTCCTTTCAGTTACTACACTTATTATGTTGAAATTTGAACTCAACGCTCTCAAGTCGTAACTCATGATATCAGCCAAGCTAAATATTAGCATCTAAATTTTCTTATATAAGGAAGTTGCCGGCCTCTCTAGTTACATAGTTGTTAACATATTGCATTTTATCTAGCAGCAGCTTAAACAGAGAAACTTTTGGGTACTTTTTCAAATGACATAATCGTGGAACACATGCTTGGTTACTTTTGGGTACCTTGTTGTTTATTTCTGATGACTGATCGATTTTAAATCAGTCTCTGATGCTCTGTCTACCAAATTGAAAGCATACTATTCTATTGAGAGTATAGATTCTTGGTAATGATGAGGGACCACTTAGCTGTTTTAACCAAAACGTTGCACACCCAAAACTTCCCGCTTAAGTGAATTGCTTATTAGAGGTCAGTAGATCTATGTATATTCATGTTTAATGGCATCGTGATGAGTATACAAATTGCAAGTGAAATCTCGATCAACTCAGCTTTATTATACTGATATACAACATTGGACATAGTAAATACTGATATTTAGTTGGCAAACTTGATTGTTTTGTCTTGTTTTTGACATTTTGTTTTTCCTCCAGAGAACTTGCTCTTGACAGCAGACCACAAAACCATCAAACTTGCGGATTTTGGTTTGGCACGAGAAGAGTCGTTGACAGAGATGATGACTGCTGAGACTGGAACTTACCGCTGGATGGCGCCAGAGGTAGTTTACCTGATGCCTTTCCTTATTCCAATTTCCCATCCCTCTTTTTCGGCAACTTTTTTGGGTCGACAGGTTCGCTAATAGTAACTTCCGTTGCTTTCCTGTTGTTCTTGTTGTAGCTTTATAGTACGGTGACACTTAGACAGGGAGAAAAGAAACACTATAACCACAAGGTAGATGCGTATAGTTTTGCCATTGTGTTGTGGGAGCTCATACACAACAAATTACCGTTTGAGGGAATGTCGAATCTGCAGGCCGCCTATGCTGCTGCTTTCAAGGTAACTCCTATCTTCATCTGATGGCTTTACTGATTCTCTGCAAAATATTCTCATAATAGTGTGTACTTTGGGCGATAATTTAAACGCACGAAATTAATGGGTTCGTGTCCACGTGTTTGGACATATCTTGTTGTGTTCGTGTCTAGCAGAACCTTAACAGATCGTTTTTGTGTTTAGTCTCATCGTGCGTGTCGTTATCGTGTCGACACGATAACGACTTGACACGCATGAATTGCTAGCACTAATTTAGACGGATCAAATATAGGCTAATCCACCACGTACTTTGATGTATTGAACTATTCGACCTTGTTTAATCATGTAATCCTCCTTCAAGTACTCAATCTTATGTGTTTGTCAGCCTAATTATCATCCAAAGTAAACGTCTCCATAGTTAATACTTAATGCCATCCTCTAATATTTTCCTACGGGGGAAATCAGTCATGACAATGAACCCAAGTATGGTTGATTTGTATGTCAAAGAGTAGACTGAAAATCGCGCTTTTTTCCCTTGCCAGAACACGAGGCCAAGTGCAGAAGAACTTCCACAGGATTTAGCCTTAACCGTGACTTCATGTTGGAAGGAGGACCCGAACGACCGGCCCAACTTCACTCAGATAATACACATGCTCCTGCATTACCTGTCAACGATCTCACCTCCCGAGCACGCCATCCCACCGCGGATCTTCACCTCCGAGAACGCCGTCTTTCATCCAGAGTCTCCGGGCACGAGCTCGTTGATGGCCAAGAGAGACGACAACTGTGACACCCCAAAAACTCCCATGGAAAACAAGCCAAGAGGGTTTTTCTTCTGCTTTAATCACTGCTACTAATATCTAGATAGCTTTTCCTCCTAAAAGGTAAAATTCTGGAAAATTCTCAGTCAGCTGGAGATTTGAGCAGGATGAAAACCTTTAACTGCTGCAGGAGACGGGGATGGCGACGATCGAGCCTCGCCTTTAACTGTGACTGTGAGTGTACATTGTGGAGTTTGGGTTGCTGTGATGTATTGTAGGTGTAAAATAAGGTGCATCCAAAAGCCCTTGACTCCATTGATATGGTAGAAGAAAACTCAGTTACCAATAAACAAGCTGCGACAATCGCTGCTTCCTGCTATTCTCTATCAATGTAACTGTCAAATAGCTTCTTACTGTGTAATTGTAATCAACATTTTCTTGGATATCTAGTTTTCACAAAATATATCTTTCAACAGTGTCCAAAATTTGGGGTTGAGGTTTCATGTTTACTGCTATTGCACATGGTAATAATGTGTTTTTTATCAGAAAGATTTGATATATGTTTTCTCCAAAAACTGAATAGACTCTTGGATCTAAGAACATCCATTAAACTCGCATGTCTTCTCCTTCCTCAAAATCAATTAACAACGGATCCAGTACAAAGTGACGCCACTTATTCTATACAACTACTATTCAACATTTATTTTAATCTTTAGTATTTTAATCAATATAGAATTTTCAAATTGAATATATTATCGAGTTAGTATTCTATAACGGCTACATACTCTTTTATTCTATGCATCTTATCTTATTTGTTTATTGTGGAGATTAGAATTATGCATACGATGATTAGTGGTAATTTCGTTGTCTCCCACCATCCATTCAACTCTGATTTCCACAATCTCCAAACTATTTAATTAACAAGAAATATTACTAGTGTCTAGGGTATCCCATAAGCGACTCCAACCATTAAAAGAAATAAAGGTTGTCTTATATCCTTCTTTGACATGGGAAATATACAAGTTTGATTACAAAATCAGTCTAGCAGACACTATAGAAAACTAATCAATTCCTCATCACTAATTTCTTCCTATGAAGTTTTTACCAGTGCATTCGGAAAAATATGCATACTTATATATCATAGGAGTGGATCATATAATATATAGGTATAATTTTGGATCACAAATTTTTAAAGTAAGGAGACACATTTACGTTAGGTCGGCCTAACGTTAGGCCCTGCTCAATTAATATATAAAGAATGAGACCGGCAATAATAATAGGGGGCGGCAAACAACACACGGCTCCGCCTTCGACGTCGATAATTAATATATAGATAATGAGACCGGCAACAATTATGCTTTTACGGCTCGCTCAGGGTTCGCCTTCGGCACCCCCCTCGCTCGACTCATGACTTAGAATAGGAGCGGCAAATAATTGGCCTAACGTTATGCCGGCCTAACGCAAATATTTGTTCAAAGTAAAAGAGAGCACAGATGAGTGATATGGCAGGAGATTCCTTTTTACATGATTTTTCTGGTCCTCCTTCTCCTTCTTCCTTAGTTGCGTGGTGCGTCGCGGCAGATGGTGGTGGCTAATGTTCAGTGACGGCAGTGGCGGCGATACCCACCGGCGATTTCTCACGTAATGATTTGAAAATATTTTGTAGAATTTTGGTGTTGGATAACGAAATTTTGATAGAAAATCAATGAATCTAGAGTTATGGAAGTTAGGGTGATCAGTGATGGTTTATGACTATGGTGGTTTATGGTGGTGTTTTACAGAGGAGTTCGCGAGAAAAAGGAAGAAAAAGACTCCAAAATTAGTGGAGAAAAATTGGAAATGAATTATTGTTAAAAATTGTACCATGCATAATTTATAACTGAACACTGCATGATTTATAATTGAACCTTGCACAATTTATTACCAAACACTGCATGTATGGTTTATTACTGAACCCTAGATGCTTTATTATGAACACTGCATAAATAATTACTGACACCTACATATTTTATTATAAATACTACCTAGCGGAAGGATTCCACCATAGGTCCATGATCGAGTATATTTTCATGAGGTAGTTAATAAGCTTTGGGAGCACAAAGAGGACACGAGGGATTTACGTGGTTCGATCTATTGAGATAGATCTACGTCCACGGAGCGAGAAAGAGAGCTTTATTGCTTGTATGCGAGAGAGATTACAAGAGTATTAATTGGCTTATTTCTATGGCTTTAGCCTCTATTTATAGATGGGTAGACCGAGTTCTTGGAGAGTTATATCTCCTCTCGAGGTCTTCCCCTAGTAGGATTCGACTTTGAGTCTTATCTTAAGTCTTCACGTTTATCTTCAGGTGATTCGAGTCTATCCATGCTTTCGTTTGGGCTTCTTGGGCTCTGATGATTGTAGGTCACGGGTTGGGCCGAGGTCGCTGGGCCGAGGTCGTTGTGCCGAGGTCGTTAGGCCGAGGTCGCTGGACGGGGTCGCTGTGCCGAGGTCGTTAGGCCGAGGTCGCTGGACGAGGTCGTTGTGCCGAGGTCGCTGTGCCGAGATCGCTAGGCCGAGGTCGCTGGACGAGGTCGCTGTGCCGAGATCGCTGGGCCGAGGTCGCTGTGACGAGGTCGTTGGGCCGAGGTTGTTGGGCCGAGGTCTTCTGTTTGGGCTTGACCTTGATAGCTTGGGCCTGGTACTTGGGCTTGGCCTCTAGGCCAATATCCTATCATACATATTGGTCATGTTACAATAAACTAATGTATTATTTTGCTAGGACATGCCTAGAGTAGGGAAAGTCTGGGGAGAGGAGCACTTGAATATATAAAATTATTTTCCTCTTCACGTAATTATTTTCTTGAATCAGTGATATGAAAACAAAAGCAAATGTGTACATGTGGATATGTAGGAGGCGTTTACCCTAATAAAATTGAATTATCATTTATTAATACTTCATTAGAATTCATTAATTTTTAAAATTTATTAATCTTAACTAGAATGAATACATCAGGTATGTCTCAAAAATTAAAGAAAACAACAACATAATCTTAGTTAACCGCTTTATATAATATGATTGTATATTTACAACTACAAAAGCATTTCTTTGGAGTTAGATCACCGTATGTAACGCACACTTAGTTAAATTAATCGCACCTTATTTCATACAGTAAAATATACAGAGCACACTCTACGTGTAGTTCAATTACACCTTATCATATGTAGTGTACCCTACGTTCAGTTCAATCAATTAAAAGAAAAATCAATTCTTTCTTATTATTCTTCCTATTAAATCTATATATCTTTTGGAGAAAAGATTTTGGCGCATTTGATGGATTTTTACATAATAAGACCGACAAAATGTGTTTGACTAGTTTACATTACAAAGGGCAGTTGCTAAATTAATTAGCATAATTAAATTGAAATTTGACATGGGGTAAGTTACAAATGATCAAATCAACCTACATCATAGAGAATAAGGATTTTGAGGCACTCCATTTGTGCAATACATTGCCGAAAATGTCATAGAATTTGATACCAATTTGATTTTGAGTAATTTGCATGCTCATAAAACCTTGTCCGTCATAAAAGAATTTCATCTCCTTTGAGTTGGGCCAATTATACACACCCCTCCACGCCTTCGAGCCGCCTCCACTGGTTAGAAATTGAAGAGGGCTGGGCCGAATTTAAAATGGTGAATATATTAGAATAAATTATAAGCGTTAAGGCTAGTTTTCTTTAATCAAGAATATTAATTAAGTATTTCACTAGATTTATGCATAAGTTGATAACTTAAGATATATGTATATGTGTTTACCTGTCAGAACTAGAAATGTGTTCCAAGCAATGATCGTGTCCATTAATGTATAGATCAACCTTATTTGCCTGCATTTTGACAGTTTAACCCATATATATTAAATCGGTAACAATTTTAAGGTATTAATTAGAATAAAAACACTATGAAAAAAATACCCAAATACGGGAAGGTGCTAACAAATCCACTAAACAATCATCATTGCCTAAGTTTGATAGAATTTGCTCAAAACCAATCAATAATTTGAAGTTGCAAAGGGACAAGAATATATTGAGAGGAGGCTTTATAAAATAATTTCGATAAATATACTAAAACACACACACATACATACATAAATATATATATATATAGGTATGTGATATTATTAAACTTTGTGGTTATTTATATTTATTTATCACATTGTGACATAACGATGATATACTTACCTCAAGAATTGGAAGAACCTTTTGTACAAGTTCTTGTGTGTTACCATGATCACTAGCGCTTTTTATTGTGTGATGGCCTATCACGATTTTCCATGTTGCATGCGATTCTCTTAGCGCCACGTCCAAATCCTATTTTAAAATATTTAATTAGCTGTAAAAAAATTTAAGAATACACTATGTCTATGTATATATGCTTAACAGAATTGGGTGTAGAATATTTTGACAAGTCCATTTCAATAAGTTAAAAAGTTAACGAGTTGAAACATATCAACGTATAAAGAAACAAAAATGTTAGTCATGCTTATGCAGCTATCCATTAAAGAGTAGGTGACTCGTATTCCAATTATAGTGTTTTATACTTCATGAATATTTTCTCTTTATGAATAATATGACACTCGCATTCTCATTGCATGTTTAGACATTATGTGATAATGAATGTACATTTTCAATATATTTTTTCTATAAAATTGAAATAGATAATAAGATATGGATGGAGACACGAGATCTGAACTACTCCCGATTCTAACATTTTGGTAAACAAAAGGAGGGTTTAGTAAATAAAGAAAACCATTAAGTTGAAAAAATATATTATTAGGGTCGGTCATGACGTTAACCTTCTAAGATACTTATGGAGTATTCAATGAATCGTCTTTCCCTTTTCCCTTTTCAAAATAATAAATATTTAAGATAATGTATGAAAAAAGTAAAATGACATACAATTTTCATATTTGCAACGTGAGAAGAATAAGAGACATTTTGTGCAGGGGTGGAGAAATAGGCCACATGAGATCTTTGGGCCCATGCCCTTATAGCGTCCATACCATAATTGTCAATAATGCAACAAATGGGCATTATTATTATTTTGACTTCTACCACATAATGACATAAATATATGTAGTTATTTATAAATTAGTGAGAATTAAAACCTTTAAGAGAGTTGAGAGGTATATATGTCTAGGAAGGACTCCCCTCCAATCATAGACCTCATCCTCTGGATCCGTGAAGTACTTGTCTTGTAAGGGAGTTGTGTCTATGAAGAAAAATTCTGCAATATCTGTTCAAAACTAATATGATTAATAATTCACTATTTTACTACCAAAATAAATCAAGATAGCTTATGAAAACAAATAAACCTGTATTAAGAATAAAAGATTTCATGCAAAACCATCTACTGTCTCTTGCTTTGAGTTTGGGACTCAATTGTGCCAAGGCGTCACCTCTATAGTCATGGTTCCCCAGCACTGCAAACATTTTCAATAAAATAAAATAAATTTCAGTAATTCTTTTTTTTTCCCCCTCTTTTTTGGGGCGGGCTTAATTGTCTGTACGTAAGCATACACTTTTTAGTCCCATAATCTATAAAACTGATTTCTAAATACATGAATTTTGAAATTGATAATTCCAATATTTTCCCAAAATTAATTAAGATTTCAGTAAGTCGAAACTGATGTGGTATTAGAGCTTTTAAGCGAGGAGGATTTCTTAAAAATCCTATGAGACGTCATTTTTTACTTGACCAAAATTTTGCTTTGGAGAAATATCGAAAATTATCAAAAATCATATATTTATTCATCAATTTCATAGATTATATATTAATAAAAAAAATTGAAATTCACTAATAGTTTATGAATTGATCGACAACCAATTAACCCTTTTTCTTTTGCACCGTGGGCCTGAATTAATAACCGAATGAATTAATGGAACTGTAAAATCTTAATTATCAATGAAAACCGAAATGATTTTAATTTTTGTTTGAAATAATGGAAACTGAAATGATAATGAGTAACAAAAGCGTCACAACCTTAGGTACTAACATATGCGTGTCAATACTAAAACCTCAAAAATTATGAGCTCTTCATCCTTAATTCCTTAACAAATGGAGCTCTCTTTTTTTTTTCTTCCTTTATCTTTACTATCTTCATCATATTAAAATTCAGATCGCTGAATGGGGAAGGAAATGAAAAATAAATTTTTGTATATATAGTCGGAAATTTTCATACCAGTGTACCACATTTTTTGCAAGGCAGGGGAAGTGTAAATATCAGAAAACGATTGATAAAAGGCTTCATCATTCACATCGGTTAATCCACCCGGATAAAAATTGTCACCAGTTGAAATAATAAAATCAATGTCTAGCTTCTCTGCCGTCATACCCATCTGTCAAGGTTGAAAAGAAAATCAACTTAATCAAATACTATAACCCTAATTAATGATCTATAAAACGTAAGAGGGTAATAATGGTATGGAATTGAATTAATTCAGTCCACCTAAAAACATATGCCCGATTATTTGATATATCAATTAATCTTCCAAACACTAGTCTCACTAGAAGATTTAGTTCAATTTTTTTTATCACTTCATGTTAAGATGCTTTTTCTAATGGCACAAGAACCACGATATTAAAAAAACGTGGAACTTCAATAATTCACACTACTTTATGACGTGTTGTTAACTAAAGATTCTCCAAAATAATGGATATTTTATTATGAGAATTGACTTCGAATATTCTTTTATTGAATCTTATCTCTTAGAAAGGATCAGAATTAAATTTAACGAAAAATGTCTCATTCTATCCTTCCAAACCAATTTCCTTCGAGTTGTTTAGGACCAATCATATGATTACACATTTACATAATCATAATATTAATTTATACGACTGTGTAAAGAACAATATGGATTAAATAAGAAGGGCATGGTAATATATGCTTTAAAATAGAAATAATTAGGGTAAAAGATATAAATAATAGTAATATAAACTCGCTCTCCCCGGGCATAACATCTCGTGCATATATGATTTAGGAGACAAAATATTGGAACATAACCCAATTTGATCTACCAATTAAAGACAAAGCATATTGATTCTCATGAAAACTAATAAAAAACACTTATTATCGTTACGAAATTATTCTTCGTTACAATGCATGCACAAATGGATGAATATTCATGCATTTGTGCATTAAGTCGGTTTCACTCGTGTTCTCATAATGAGAATGGCATTATGGCAGCAGCGAGGTAGTGGGTAGTTTTTATTAAATTTTCATTAAAGGCAAATTTGTCCAAAAAATTGAATACTTTTTATATAATTTTTTATTAATTTATAATGATGGGTATAATTTGTCTTTATTGTAATAAAATGGATGTGTTGTTTTATCATTAGCTGGATGTATCAAGTATATATCAAGTCCAAGAAGTTGTGTGTGCATAATATATAGTCGACATGCAGCGTGAATATATATGTAGATGATCAAGTAGATCGAAACCAACTTTATTTCTTGTAGTATATCAAATTAGATTTTAATATATAGTACATATTTACTTGAGGAAAGGCTTGTACCTGACGAGCAAGTAGGGATTGGTTGTATTGGCCTTTTCTTCCCCAATCTCCAATGACCAAAGCAGTGATGGAGCCATCAGCTTTTGTTGAGGGTTGGAAACGTTCAAACTCACCCTTACTCACATCAACATTAACTACCATTACCATCAAAATAAATGTTATAAATCTCATCATGTCATAATTCTTACTCCTATCCATGTTTAATTGATGAGAAAGAGAGAGATGAGTTGCTACCAAGAGATATGGAGAGTTTCCTGTGGAACCTAAGTTTAAATAGGATCTGTGACTGTATATATAAAATAAGATAGTATTATATTTGAGTTGGAAGAGTATAGAAGAGGATGGGCAATAGCAAGCAATTATTTGGGAGACATCCACTAATATGCTACCAACTGTTACAAACCACAACTTTGCAAGGCCCTACCAAATCAAGAAATTAATATTGCTTCCACACTTGGATAATGTTGCATATATCCCATTCTTTTTACCCCATGCATGTTACATTTTTGGAATCTTATATTTCATGTTTTACATTTAACGATCAAATATTTTTACATGAAATGAGATGTATATTATGTGCATATAATCGAGCATGTAATAGACTAATTATGCATTAAATTGTAGGAAAATTTTTAAATTAATTAATCACGAACTATACCCCATTTTGTAATTGGGACGCGATTTTTTAAAGTTGGCATGAATGATTAGTTATTTGTAATTAGAGTCAAGCTCTATGTCCGCATATCAAAAATGTTAGATTAATGGAGTACTGGTTAAATCATATGGACTAAAAAAATATCACTCGAATCCATCTCGATGGCAGTTTAATCCATCTTGAACCCTAGCCTTGCCGCACCTACATCGCCTTATAAGCGTGGAAGCAAGCCATTTTCTCCAATTCGTTCAACTTCACCGACATATCTACAAATTTCTTAGATTGTATTAGCAAATTAAAGTAAGTCAAATTATAAAAAACGTAACACAAATATAGTGGCAAAGTTGTACAGGTTACTTGAGAGAACATGTTGTTAGGGGTATTTCATAATTATCGTTCTACTAATAATGCAGCTCATGCTTTTGCACAATTTGTTGTGCATTGTTGGAGTCGGAAACGTATTCGACTCATAGTTTTCTTACTCGACCTAAAACCATTGTAATAGACCTTTTCTTTTACGATTATAATATATCTTTTCCTCACAAAAAAAGAAGACAAATATAGTGGCGAAATCAGACTGGCATTTCTAGTCTTGTATAATATACTCAAGGCTAGCTAATCGATCAGACTGGAGTATTTGTTAATTAAGAATCCAAGATTGTGTCTTTTATTGCACGTTGTGATAATAATTGATTTGATTATATATAGAGTCACTAACGCAATCATATGGATTTCTCGGGATTTGATTTGTTATTATTCAATTTTGATTCAACCTTGTTTCAGTGGCAATATATTTGGCTCGATTTATCCATTTATGTTAAATTTGAGTAGATTGTTTATACTTTTAAGTTTATAAATATTTTAGCTACTGACTGTCAACTCCTTTTCCATGATTTTAATGGGTATATTTAATATTTAAAGGTGCATTTATGAATTATGATTTTTCAAATTGCTTATAGAGGTAGCTTGAATTCTTTAATTTGAGGAAATATATAATGAGCAAATGAAACTGTCAACAGTTATCAAGTACAAATATCGATCGTCTTTTAAATTGGATCTTCTATAGGAAAAATTGAATGTAAAATTATAAATTATAAGTGAACTTTGATTGTTTTTATAAATTATAAATTAAAGTTTTCTCCGAATGAAAATTTTTGCTGATTGAAACCGATGTGACATCAAATTTGTTTGACGTGACACTATTTTCCGCTAATTTGAAAAATTGACCGTAAAACAATAAACTATAGATGAATTCTACTTTTATCCACATCTATACTATAATTAAATGTAGAGCCAAATTGAAATTCAATTTGAAATTGATTTCAAATTGATTAAGAATTTGAATGGCAATTTTGTGAATTAAAGAAAATTGAAGGTTAATTATTCAAAACTATTAAAATAAAAGTGAAGCCCACTATCTCTATAACTTGAACGTGGAGAGAGAGTG
>JAYJMF010000028.1:2695350-2720986 GCA_036873715.1 Salvia sclarea
GTCTTGCAATCTTCAGCCTTGAGCGGTCTTCAAAGAACAAACTATTCTAAAGACCAAAACATGTAGGTCTTATAAAAATACTAAGGCAATACATCAGCATGGGGTTTTGGGATCATTAAAACAACATTACATACTTCATATATTTTCCCAACAGAAATAATCGATTATATGTGTTACTCTTGCTATGTGTTATTCGGTCCTTTTGTGTTCTTAAAAACTCCTTGTGAAAATGTGATTTATGACTTGATTATGCTAGAGATTACCTATGCTATTGTGTTCTTGAAAATATTTTGTTCATTGTGGTGATAATGCCGATATGTTAATGATGAGATGTGTATATGTATCTTTGTGTTATATTGGTGATGAGATATTGATGTTTATGTGTTAGATTCATATCGGTGTTGATATGTATGTGATTTAGTTGCTAAAAGGTTTTGTTCATATGAAAGATATCTTGAAAATTCATCCTTATGTGAAGTATATGATATACTTATGAATTACTACTATGGATAGTATATGAGTTATGGTTATGATATTATATGGTATTATGAGGAATGAAGTGTATATGTTATACTATCACCCTTGAACTTATATATATTAATCAAGGATTAATATTATGAGTTAAGCCTAGACCATGCATGTCACGCATGATGAAGTTATATATGTGTACATATGTTAAGACATTAATTATGAGGAATTAATGTAGGCTTAACGTTGGAGTGAACCACGGTGAAAGGTGGGTTCTTTACATTCCAAAATACTTTGATAAAAATGTCAAGTATGCTAAAATGTTTTTGTGAATTAATTATGAATTGCCGGCTCGACGAAATGTACGTCCGAGTTTGTTGTGGAAATATGGGCTCTCTACCTATATACTCTGTTGATAAGATCGACCTTGGCTCAGTATGGCAAGGTAGTGCACTGGCACCGATGTAAGGGGGTAGTCCGACGGGATGCCACTTAATCGGTTAGGACATGGTGAAAGGGGCCATGATCCGGAGGCAATTCATGAATTAATTTGACATATGTTGGTAACCGGAAAGTGTGGTTACGTGTGGTATCATCTTTTATAAAATATGTATGCTAGTATGAGATTTCCGCTTATGCTACGTCATATCAAGTATACTTGACTCTTTCTGTTGGCACGTTCCCACTGAGTACACGTACTCAGCCCAAAATTATTTCAAATGTTTTCAGGTGATGGCGTGGGTGAGGAGTGAGCGGGCGATGTTGATCACTGTGCTAGGAGAGCTCTATCTACCTATTTATTTATTATTATCTTGGCTTGTAATATGAACAAGTTTTATTAACATCCGCGTAACTTTCACGGTCCTTGGCTGTAAGATGATTATGGGCTTAAACTTATGTTATTTTCCATAATAATATTTATGTCTTTTCCTTAAGACTTCCGCTTATTTATCCTCTAAATTAGATTTAAGTAATAATTTATTGGATAACCACTGTTCCAACGTGACAATCCGGTGCATCCGCATAGGGTGGGGTGCCGGGCTGTTACAAAGGGTGTGAGCTACAGGGGGTTGAGAGGTGAACGGCTCGGTGGTGGTGGTGTCGCGGCTCAAGGTGTGGCCGAGGAGGCACCTACAGCCAAGGAAGGCCGAGGGAGCTCACGGCCAAGGGGTGGCCGGAGGATGTGGGCTTAAGTAAAGCATGGCTCGGGAAAGGATACCACGGCCGGGGGTGATCGAAGGGGATGCCGACGGTATGGAATCGACGGCCGAGGGGTGGTGTAGGGAGTGGAGTGGGGAGTGAATGAAGAGGGGATGTGGGGGTATTTATAGGTGGAGGGGAGAGTGAAGGGGTGATGTGGAGGTGAGTAGGAGAGAGAGTGAGAGGGGGACAAGAATCCTAGCTAGGTTTTAGGATAAGATATGTTAGTTATAGGTAATGATGAAGGAATCTAGCTAATGATGATAGTAGGTTGTAGGGGGTAATGATGATAGGAATCTTGAATAAGACAAAATTCTATGCGTGTGAAATGGAATACCGAGGAAAATACGACGTGATCCGGTATTAAATGGAAGTCGGATATGATAGTATAAGGAAGGTTGGAATAAACTGGACAGACGGAGATGGTCGTGTAGGACGATAATGATGATGAATGATGATGATGTATGCACACACATAATTACATATACAAACTAACACATAATTTATGCATATATGGGGATGGACGTATAAAATGGGATGGCGATGGGGATATGGAAGGTACATGCATGCGTGCATATGTGTGTTATGTGCGTTTGAGGTGTATGATGATGATCATGTGTGTGTATGATGGTGATCTAGCTATCACATATTAGTTCATGCATATATATAGTGATGTATATATATCCACATTACATAGATAGGGAACATTGGTATCTTAGGCAATCATGATGAAAATATAATGATGAGATCCCTCATAGGTTGGTTAGGGCTAGTATCATAGGTGGTAGGATAGTGATGACAAGAATCTCACATAAGACAAACATAAAGGACAAGAAGAAGAAAACAAAATAGAATGTGGGTGGGGGAAACTATACGTGTGAAATGGAAATATAGGGGAATTAATTCATGATCATAGTATTAATGGAAGTTAAGTATGATCATGTTGGGAATTATCGGGATGGAACGGGAGTGAGGTCGTGGGCGTGTAGACGTGCTCATATGCATGCATGTATTTTATAAAATATACGAATATCCAATTCCAGTCCGAAAATATTTTTATGCTCGTGAATTTAAATATGCACATGCAAATGGCCACGTAATAAAAATATAATTAAATCTCAATTTACCACATAAGCACAATCAAAATTTTAAATAGGTTACATAAACACGTTTAAGAATAATTATAATAAACACATTTAAATAAATAAATAATTTTTTTAAAAATTTCGCATTTTTGAGCAGCCTGCTCGGAGCGGGCCGCTACAGTCTACCCTCCTAAAAATCGAGTTTTTCTCTACAAATCGAGTTTTTATTCATAAAAATGAAAAATCACAAATCGAACTTTGATTTCTATATAATTTGTAAAATTAATGATGTCAATCATGTTTAATTAGGTATTAAAGATTAAAAAAAAAATGCTAATTAATGTGGCTTAAATATGGTTGATGCTTATATAAGGTGCTCACATAAGATGTGTAGCACATCATTCCTCTCTATATATACATACATGTGCATAATATTATTAGAATTTTGATCTTTAATTATCTTAATGTTATAAATTTAAATTTATTAATTTTTATTTTAATATAAAATACAATTTTCTTTGAATTTATATATTTAATAATCAATAAAAATGATTAATAATCCAAATACTTAAAAAATAATTTAATAATTGAATAATTAATTAAATATGTTGTGTGATTATATATTTGAATAAGAAATTTTACCTATATGTGTGTGATGATTAATTAATTAATAATTTGTTATTATTATTGTATTAAATATTTTGTCAAATGAAATCATCATCATATAATTTTAAAATTTAGGGTTTTCGCCACATCATCCCCAAAACCCCTCCAAGTGCTCCATTCCCAAATAATTTTTTTATGAATTTTTTCGCATTTATGATACATTAAAATTAATATATAAATCTTCAATTAGCCGCATGGAGAGACGTCTATTCAATTAGGTCTACTACATTAAAATTAGTATAATAGATTCAATTAGGAATAATATAGAATATCATAATTTCAATCAAATCTTCAATACATATGAGAAATAAATTACATCACAGTCGGGAACCAAATCTTCCAATTAACATATTTATCCTAAATTTTACATATATATATTTTAAAATTAAATCTTCCAATTACCATATATATCCTAAATCTACCATTACATACCCACCATTATAAAAGGTGGTATTCTCTTCTCTCTTTCACGCAGATATCGTTACCTTTCTCTCTTTTAAAATTAATACTTTACCGTGTCGGCGAGATTCCTTAACGTAATTCTTGATGATCTTTTTTCTTTTTCTGTTTTTTCTTTGTTTTTCGAATAATAATATGTTTCGATTATTCGATTCTTATGAGTGTTTGGCTTTATAGATTTACGAAATTTATTGATCGGTAATGGAACCACGAGTTTGAATGCTCTCGATGATGCACGGACGACAAAGAAATTGGTCACTGTAGCGTTTATGGGTCCAAAAGAAAAAAGTCGTCCAAAAGGAGAAGACGAAGACGTGAATAGAAGGGATAGAAATGATTGTTATAGATGAATAGGTAAACTTCTGTTAGATATGTAGTAACTTGTCGGGCGATTACAAAGAAATGTAGGAGATTGAGAGTTACACGGAAATAACACGAAATGGAAATTACAAAATAAATTAAAACGAAACCGTAGTAAACAAATAGCCGAGTCGAGGAAGGCCTCTTTCCGCAAGACCAGATACGCCCCGGTAGTGCTCTCGGTTTAGGCGTGTCATCTCCAAAGATAAAATGGCTTCGTCTCAACAGATGTAGCACCACAATTTCGGCGAGCTCCGACGAACTAGATTGAGGCGAGGATACAGCTTCGACACAGCAAATGATATGTATGAAATGTATAAGCTAAGAGAATTTTTAGCAAGTGTTGCAAGTGTAGAATCCAATGCATGGAGAGCTCTATATATAGGCAAGCTCACCTACATGGGGAATTAAGCACTATTAAGTGCCTTAACAATTCATCAAGAATTCATCTATACGTTTCAAGCTTGAAAGCCAATGAAGGCTATAGGCTCCTGTTACAAAAACGCATGGTGCATGATTGTTAAGTTGACCAACATTGAAAACTTAGTTTTCAATTTCAAATGCCATAAACGGCTGCACACTCTCACATCTCATTCATCAATTTAATTGATGATTAATTGGCACTTTTGCCATAATTCAAAACACACACACGTTTCATCATCAGATTTATTTGATGATTAGGCACTTAAGCTATAATCTCACAATCATAACATGATTGAAATGGGCTTTTAGTTTAAACCACCTAAACTTTGATTTAATTAAATTAAATCAAATGCTAGCCCAACCAAATCCACTAATATATTATATTATTTGTTTTGGTTTAGGGCCCAAATATGAAACAAGTTCATATTCACGACTCGACCCATTTGCGGCGATGGCGTCGACTACGTACGCGTGTGTATACGAGTGACCTAGCTCACTCCGTTGTCAACTAACTTTAGCACTTTTATTTCTCACTCACCAAAAAATTGGTTTTGAGAACTATGTTAATCTAGTTAATCAATAGATTAACTAAATAATATTTGATTTAATAAATATTATTAAACAAATTTTCCAACAACTTCCTATGACTAAGCCGTTTTAGTAATCACTACTATTACGAACTCCTTCCACAATGTTACCTTGTGTTGTCAACTTTTATCTTAAAGAGATATGATGGGATTATAAGTATAAAATATGTAGTAAAAAGTGTGGATAAACTTCAAAGAACACTTTAAGTATCAAACCTTTTCCAATTATTAGTATATATAGGTAGCGTTTATTTTGCATGATAGGATGGATTGATAAAAATAATCCAACCTAATCCATTGTTTACTTTGATGGATAAATGATGAATTGCTTAATTTTGAACTAGTTTTACAATCCTATCCTTCAAATACTCAATCCTATATTTTAACAATCGCGCTTATCACTCAAAGTAAACGAGGGAATATCACCCTAACCAAAAAGATTATGGGAGAAGTTTCCTATTGCAAGAATGATAATGAGTCCGTTGGATTTCATTAAATTTTCGATTAATTGGAAAGGATGGAATAAAATAAAATTAAAATAAAATAATAAATAAATAAATGAATGAAGAGCTAAAAGCTGAAAATGAGAAAGCTAGCAGCATTCCGATTCTAAACAGCGAGCGATAAATCATTAAAATCCGCCGACAGAATCGCCGGAATATCCTTTTCCGTAGGTTGAGATTCTCCTCCAACCTATTGCTTCGCAAACTTGTAGAGAGAGAGAGAGAGAGAGAGGGAGAGATATCAATTGCAACAAGGTAGGGTTTTTAAGGTTGTGTAGATGGAGAGGTTGGGATCGGAGGCGGCGTTGGCCGGGATGGAGGCGAGCATTAAGGAGGATCTATCCATGGAGATTGATCCGCCCTTCAAGGAGAATCTCGCCACCGCGGAAGACTGGCGGAAGGCACTCAATAAGGTTGTCCCTGCCGTCGTTGTCCTCCGCACCACTGCCTGCCGTGCCTTTGACACCGAGTCCGCCGGTGCCTCTTATGCCACCGGCTTCGTTGTCGACAAGTCCCGAGGAATCATTCTTACCAACCGCCATGTTGTCAAGCCAGGTTTTCAAAACTCGACCTTTAATTGAATTTCCAATTTTTTTCATGCTGCTCTTTAACTTTTCATTAATGTCTGTGTTTCTTGTGTCATAGGTCCCGTAGTGGCGGAAGCAATGTTTGTGAACCGTGAAGAAATTCCGGTGTATCCGATATATAGGGACCCTGTAAGTTCATGATGCTAGCAGTTTACCTTTTTTGGGGTATATCAGTAGTAATTCTTGCTGGGCATCTTATTTTTGGAACGATGCATTCTGTTCATGATGTAAACAAGCCTCGGATTGGTCTTGAAACCTACGAATTGGATGTATGAGTTCGCTACAGAGTCCTTGTGATTTCATGGCTCTGTACTGGAGTTTGATATAGGACTATCTGATGGATATGCTATGGAAAGCTGTAGAACCATAACCTTTACACCATAGCTGCAGTTGATTATTGCATACTAGCTAGTGCTGCCTAATGTTTCACAATACAATGCAAATGATTTTTCATGCATGGGATAATCTGAATAACTAGTGATGTATACGTCTATACGAGCATTGTTGTTCACTGATCTAGCACAAATTCACAAGTTGCTCCATATAAGTGATATGCTCCTTGAACCTCAAGACATCTTTCGCCATGCCATAGCTTTATATGGCTACTTTTTCTTTAACTCTAGAGATTGGAAGTTGAGTTTTTCTGATGTATGAATTGGCTCTCTGTTCCTCCAGGTTCATGATTTCGGCTTCTTCCTCTATGACCCTTCTGCAATACAATTCCTTAGCTATGATGAGATTCCTCTTGCTCCTGAGGCTGCATGTGTGGGGCTTGAAATTCGGGTGGTCGGAAATGATAGTGGTGAAAAGGTATATATTTCATGGTTTGCTACTTGTAATACTTTTAGCGAAGTGGATAGGGAAGGTCGTAATACCGGATACTGATAATTGGATTTAATCCGTCTCTTCTACTTTCAAATGTCTACTGGATGATAGGTCCAACTCCGTGTTACTTGTCTCAAACTGCCTTTTTGCTGCGATATACCATAATGATTTCTGCATATGTATTTTTTTTAAAACTTATAGCACCAGCTTCCTTTTTGTTGATTTCTACATAGTCTTGTTGTGTAGTCTTCCGGAAAGGCATTGATTTTGGGTTAGGAATATTTTTCTTCCTTTTTGTGAATTTGCAGGTCTCTATTTTGGCAGGAACTCTTGCTCGTTTGGATAGAGATGCTCCACACTATAAAAAGTACGTTCATAGTGTAATAATATGTTCTCTTGTTTTAATATTGTTCACTCACATGAGGATTGATATTATAAAGTTGGGCGTGGAGGGAAAACTCTTGTAATTCTAATTTGCATAAGCAATTTTACACAAGTTTATTAGGACATTTTTATTCATCATACATACTTGATAGTTTATTTTATCAGTAGGGTCAACGGTGTGGATGGAAAACTCAGCAAATTTTCATGCCTTCAGCAGGAGCTTGTTGTTTACTCTTTTTCTGTGATAAGAAATAAATAACTTTTACTGATTAGAAAGATTAAAGAAGGTGAATGGGTTGAGGAATCCCAACTAGGTGAACCATACAGTCCAGTCCTTGCCTAGTAAAAAAGGAGACACTTTCAAAGTCTTGTGATCTGAGAAGTGAGAACCACCAAACTGCCCCAAATTTAATCTCCAACAGTTCTTCTTGATCCTCATAGACACATATTTCTTTTTAACCAGATAAATCTAGATAGTTTCCAAACTTTGAAATCCCATAACACATGTCCATTTTTGTTACCGAGTCACAAGATTGAAGGAGACCTAATAGATTGTGGCCAAATCCAATTACATGCCCAATTTCTTTAATTTTCTGTACCTTACTCTTAGGGAGATGGGGACAAGTTAGAAAGATATAAGCCAAGTCTTCAGAGGCATGCGCCGGTTGGGAGTTATTCTCACATTCGTAGCATATTTTATGAAAGACCACCCCATGTAGTGGCGCATCACATGCTTTAGAAATTATGTTTTGTTTAGTAGGACAAATGATTTCATATGTCTGTCATGACTCATGAAAATACATTTTTTTTATGAATCAGAGATTAAGAGGTTATGTTTGTTACTTGTGTTGTGATGTGTTTTTTCGTGATTTTAGTAACATATACTCACTTTATCATCATCCTGTATATGTATGGTCTTCATCCTATAAGATTTGTCTCTAAAACCTACAAGCATGAGCCTTCTGTAGAATATAGGGCAAAAATCTTGCTATCCATAGTATAACATTAATATAATGAGGTTGTTTTCCCAGTTGACTGTTCTTTTATACTTTATTTCTCGCCATGTTTACATGTACATCCCAAATAACACTCATTTTCTATGGAAGGTCAAAGATATTCTCGTTTCAGTAATGATGTGGTATGGATCTCTTTAATGTAATTTTAGTAATTGTAGTGTAGAAATAACGTGAGCTACATTTTTCTCAGTTTTCATCTTAACTCCATGACTTGTCGATTTAGGGCCATCACTTTCTTTGGAAAATCACGGAAGCAAACTTTTTCTGGCCACATATCTGTTATAGTAACTGTTTTATTTTACCTTGGGGATATCTGTTGTAACTAAGTAACTGTGCTGATTGATTGATCCTCATGTATGCTATTCTGCTGAAGCATCACAACTTTCTTTGGGTGGTAGTCATTCTGGATTATTTGTATCATTATCAACACTGGGAATGTTCCCCCATTTCCTATGATATTAATGGTGAAATTACCATGTATGCAGGGATGGCTACAACGACTTCAATACCTTCTACATGCAAGTAAGCTTACTGATAATATGTTTTTCAGTAGAATGCTGGATACTGTGTGGTTATGTGGAGTTTCTTTAATTAAGTGCTGCGGTGGTGTCTATGGATACCTTAAGCATGTAATTTGATAGTTCATGTTGCTCTCTTGATGTATTAATCTCCTGATATTTGGAAATTATTATGCTTAAGCTTAACTAGTTTCTCCTGTTTGGCAGATTTGGTACCATTAAGCCTATTATAGCACCGAAATACTTACATGATTGGATTAACAGTTTAATGGCTGAAATTGTATCTTCATAATATATCCTCGGTTTAACTGTACGAGACTCAAGCTTCAAGAAATATAAGAAGAGATCATGTCACATTTATCAGGTTTCTTCTCTGCTATGCAGATTGACTACAAATCAACCAGTCTTAATACCCTGAGCCAAACTAAAATAGATCCCAATTGAGGTGGTTATTTAGGACCGAGCAGTATGAGAAAGTAAGTGGGAAGAACAGATATGAGCTATTTCCATATTTTCAGCCTGTAGATCCTGTATAATTATGAGACTTGGAGTGTTTTCATCTCTGTACCAAACAATCACTTGGGTACTTTGTCTTCATGTATGATAAAAGAAAAACACTAAGCAAAGGAAGGAGGTAAAATAGGACATGAAGCATACAACAAAGTCAAAACACAAGTTCCACTCTCCTTGCAGTTGAGGTGGTATATAATTTAGAATTCAAGGTGAAGAGGTCTTCAGTACTACCTTCGCTAAAACATATACTCATGTTGAATGGGGCTTTTTGGACTTTGTGATGTGTAAGAAAGGTTTCTGTAATAGATGGGGATGTCGATGTCGATTGGAGGATGTCTGAACTCAGTAAGTTTCTCCATAATCATTAAGGGGAAACATAGAATGAAATTTCAGGCCTCCAGAGTTTTGATGCAAGTGATTGATCTCTCCTTTTCTTTTAACTCTGATGGTGGAAATCTTGAGCAGGCTTACTGAACGAGCAAAAAAGCATTACATTACTTGATGATTTGGCTTTGATGAACAGTTGAAGACAGAGTTGAGATATCACATTCACAATTTTGTTTGAGATAAAGAATAAGACGTATGGTAGTTTACCAAGATCCTGGAAACTATGCTGGATGTTAGGACTAGGGATTTTATATGGATATAAGCATCTAATTAGGCTTCAATGACTGGAATTGGCTATTGTCTTAGCTTACACAACCTTGCTAATATTCATGATATGCTGGGCAATGGTCCATAGAGAACAGTATTGCTAGGTAATGATTCACCCCCCAAAATTTTTATCTGGGAGGTTGGAAGAAAGCCTCTCTGCCTAGAGGTGATTGCTTGATGCTATTCAGTTGGTTTTGAGTGCTATGCCTATGTATTATCTACCACTTCCCCCATTCCCTTAGGAACAGGTATAATGAAGATGTCCATGAGAGTTTTTGTGTGAGACAGCCCAGATGAAGACAGTTGTTCCCACTTATTCCCATGAGAAATTGTTTGTTGTACTAAGATCGTGTTGAATTTGGCATTGGTAATATATATTTTAAAAGTAAGGCTTTGTTGGGTAAATAGAGATGACATTTTCACATTGAAAGGGATTTGGTGGGGTGAAGTTGTTAAATTGAAAGATGATTGGGTAGATGATTATCGGGGTGGCAGGTTTGCAATCAAAATCCCTTTCTGAAGTCAAAGTTCATCTACAGAGTGTACTTGGATTTCTCTCGTTCAAAAGAGCCCTAGTAAGGGAAGAAAACAGGTATGATTTTGGAAGGACATTTGGTCTCGGACTATCCTTTTTGTGGGCATCCTTATAATATATACCTTGCCTGCACGATGAATCGTTTCCTTCTTTTGTTATCCTCAATCCTGATATTCCTTTTGATTCTTCTATCTCATAGGATTTCCATTTCATTTGTAGCACACATTCATTATTATTATGGCAGTTGGGAATAGTTGGACTGGCTCAAAACGCAGATCATTTTATGAGCTGGGAGTTGAAGTAAAATAGGTGTTCTCTTGCCACTACCCTTCCCTTTTACAGAATGGTTTGGAGTGCACCTGTGCTAGGATTCAGTTCTTATAGTTGATAGAATGTTCTCATGTCACTATATTGGTGCTATCTAGGCATGAGTCTGAAGATGCATATAACTTGTTTCAGCTTGTCCTTTCTCTCTCAATATGTGGAAGACAGTGATAAAGAAACTAGATTTCCTAAGTGTTTCGCTGCAATAAATTGATGATGCCTTCTTGTCAAACCTTGTAACGTTAGGAGACACCTGAAAAGGAGATGTTGCAGATGTGCAGTCTCTACTGTGTTGGTCGACATGGTTAGAAAGGAAACGAACAAGAATATTTGAAAACTTGGAGGAGTGCTGGAGAGCATTACTATTAGAGTCGTTGATGGCTGTTGAACCACAATTGTTTTGAATCATTTAAGTTTTTCTTTTGTTAGGATGCGGAGTACTTCTCTTTAGCTAGTCAATTCTGTTCATTCTTAGTCATTCTTCAACCGTTAGTATATTACTCCCTCCATCCCTTAAAAGTAGAGGCATATGGAAGAGTGGCAGGGGTTTTAATAAAGCTGAAATGATGGTCTTGTTGAGTGGAGAGAGAGTATCACTTTATAGAAAGGAGGGGTATGCAAATAAGATGAAAAAGATGGGGATAAAATAGAAAAGAGCTTTTTCTATAAATGGAATGTGCCTATTCTCTGGGGATGGACGAAAAAGGAAAGATAAGCCTATGCTTAAGGGGCAGAGGTAGTATTATTTACAATTGATAAAATTTTCTAGAATTATATGATAGAGTTAAGGGAATTGAGATAACAGGAACGATGAAATAGAATAGAACTCTATTGAAATAAATAACCAAGAACGAAAAGAAGAAAGAACTCTCCTCTTGCGAGGCCCTACAGCGAGAACGCTGTCCTAAACTCCTCTAAACGAGGGTGCTGAACTAAACAGTCAAATCCCTCCTAACCCTAACTCAATTACTATTTAAAGACCTAATGACTTAAGGCCCAAGTAATAGTTGGAGCCCGCCCAGAATACTGACCCAATACTTAACTCTAGACCTAAATAACATACTCTAAATTACTAAATAATTTAAGAAATAAAAGATAACTATGACTGATCTTGATCTCTATCATTATATGTGCAAAAATTGAATTGGCTGTATCTTCATAAAGAACCTGGTTCTCTTTTGAGAGCAATGACTTGTGCCTTGGTCTATATGATTCTTGATCATCATGTTTCTGTGGTTCCCGTGGCACCCTAATTCTCAATTGAGCCTTTTCTCGTTACCCTTCTTCGACAGGCAGCTTCTGGGACGAAAGGTGGTTCAAGTGGCTCTCCTGTAATTGACTGGCAAGGTAGAGCAGTTGCCTTGAATGCTGGGAGCAAGACATCCAGTGCTTCAGCATTTTTCTTACCTTTGGAAAGAGTAAGATACTTGTTAGAGCGTAGAAACAATCTTTTCAAAACTTTCAGTACATTTTTGTTTTCATTTAAAATTATTTTCTATGTGCTTGAACCTCATTCTCGTTGTAATTATGCTCCTGTATTCTCTGTGCACTACATTTAGACTACATGTTAATTATTTTTTACTGTTGTTTTGTTTTGTTTTGTCGTTTTTTTTTGTTTTGTTTTAAATTTCAAAATTGGCTAGTAGAAATGGCAGCCATATTGATAAATTAGTACTTGGGCTTTGACTCCCTAGGTATTTAGATGATAAATCAAACGACAAGGTCAACTTTGCAAGAATCTAGGTACAGGTTTTGATGTTTTGTCATTCATTTGTCTAGCTCCGCCGAAAGGAGGTTTTCATTGACTGCTTTCATGGTTAGCTTCATAGCTTCTCCATTCACTGCTTGTTATTTAGCTCACAATTTTTCCCTTACTAACATTTTTCTGATAGAACTTAGAAGCAGTTTTGCTTGGTCAATTTAAAAACCCTACTTCAAGAATGTTGTAGACCTAGCTGTTCTTTATTTTCAGTTTTGTGTTATGTTGACACCGTCTTTAATTGGTAAACTCAAGGGATGCATATAAAGTATTGATATTTCTTTATGTTTGGTCTTCTCTTATGCTAATGATTTTACCATGACCATTGGTAATCTCTGTATGAAGGCATGCCTTTTTCAACATACACAAACTTGAGCTTGTCCTCTAGTATCTTGCAATTTTATATTCTAGTGAATTGATTTAGGATATAATATATCTCCCAAAAAGTTTAAAATTTTCCGACAAATAATAAGACTACCTTCTCTGTAAATACATGTATTATACATTTAACTTCTGTTAATTATAGAGCTGAAATGATTTGGATACCAGGTTGTGAGAGCCTTAGGATTCTTGCAGAGAGAAAGAGGATCCGTTAACAACAGATGGGAGGCTGTCACAATTCCCCGTGGTACGCTTCAGGTTTGTTGGATATTTTGGAACGGGTTTCATGTTCATTTTTCATTTCGCTCTTTATTTGTTGATGACTTGTGCCATCCTCTTAAAACTCAGCAATTATACATGATACATCTAACTTTTTTGTCTTTCAGGACCTGTTTTCTGAACCGAAAATTTACTACTGCAATTTTTGGTTCTCTATCATAAAAGAAAATGATTATTCATATATGTTGACATTGTTGAGTGCCAAAAAGAAAGGAACATATGGTTTAAATTCTCTTTAAGAAGACTATTGTACATGGTATGAAAACAAATTTGATAAGCTTTTTCAACAGTACCTTCAGAGTGATGGACTTTCATGTGAAGTATCATTTGTATTTTCTTCAAAATGGCTTATTTCTATATTTTCATCTTCTACAAGATATTAAAATGTTGATAAAAAGCCTTAGTAGATCGTTTGGGCCTGTCTCGTAATTTTCAGCAATAGGATGTGTTCTCTTCTTCGTGGTGGGTCTAATGCTCTCTGTCAAAACTTTAGACTTGTCTTGTTGCATCCAGAGCTAAAATTTACATATTTAAGAGAGTGCATGCAGGGTTGACTTTGATGAGAATATGATTAGAGCTAGCCCCATGAAGTAGGCTGTGAGCTTGGTTAGTGGCCTTTGAAATATTTTGGAACTCATTAAGGAATCTACTTAAGGTTTCTCTTCGGGACCAGTTGTAGAAAAGATTTGCAAGAGTTGGCAGATGGAGAATTGTGATTTGGGGCAGTGAACAACCCTCATATTCTCCCCCATCCTAGTTGGTGTGTCTTGTGTGTGCACTCAAAGTTTGGATACCTAGGAGCATGATTTTCTCCAGACAAATATATGGTTGATTTGATTTAGGATGGTTCACAGGGAATGGGGAAAGGTTTCTTAGAGAGACATTGTACACGCTGTGCTCTGGTCCATTTGGTTGGAAGTAGGAACCTGTAAAAGAGTGTTAGGAAAAGAATAGTTTGGGCTCGCTTCATGGATTCAAATGTGTAAAGAACGGCACGTGTTTGTTTCAGGTTCTCTTGGAACTATAAGTATAGCTGTCTTGTGACTTGTCTTGTCTTTTTGTCTGGTCTTTTTTTTTGGGGGTTTCTCCCTGTATTTCTGCTCCATTATATTAATTTGTTACTTTTTTTTTCCTCATGAATGTATTTTGATGATATCAATTTTCTCAAAGAAGATAAATTTATGTAAACACCTCTGTTTTCTTCTTCCATATCTCTGAATTTCTGCATTTTGCTTGATTTTTTACATGATAAAGGCAACATTTCTTCACAAAGGATTTGATGAGACACGTAGGCTTGGACTCGGAAGTGAAACAGAACAGGTGTCTATGTCATCCTTCTTCATTTCTCATGTGCTCTAGATTCCATCTCCTGGGACCAAATCTGTGCTTATTGTTGGTTTACCATTCACTCTAGTAGTCTGAGACTCTGAGTGACTAATCCACACCTTTTTTATAATATTTGTTTCATATTTCAGTTAGTTCGCCTTGCTTCTCCACCTGGGGAAACTGGAATGCTTGTGGTCGACTCGGTGGTGAGTGAACTTTTCTCATTCTTTCATCTTCTGTTTTTTTTTTCCAATTAATTTTGACAGCTATGCCATCAGTAATTAGTATTCTCCCTTATGTTCATACCATGGGAATTCAGCCACACTCTGATTGCTTGATACAGGTGCCAGGTGGTCCAGCCCATAAGCATTTGGAGCCAGGTGATGTGCTGATTCGATTGAACGGGGAGGTAGTTTGTCCTTATAGTTAGTGAAGATGTTATACATTGCATGTTACTACATGTTCACTTGTGATTGGCTTGATCATAATGAAGGAGAGATTAGATCCAACTACTAGTCTAGTTTCTTTATTATGTTGATTGATGAGATACTAAAATTGTATTCAGGATGCTGGTAGTTGTCAGTCTCTGTGAAGTCCTGAAAATTAGAGGGATGAGAAGAGCATTCAATTTGACAGATCTTTTACAGACTACAAAGTGTTTTAACATGTCTGCTTTAGTTACATTTCACCCATGATTATTACTTACAACCTTCTGTTAATATGGTAAAAATGCAACCGATGATTTTTGCCAATCCTTTCAAATTTCCGGTTATCTCTCCAATGAGTTAATTTTAGAACTTTGATACAGGTGAGCACCCAGTTTCTGAAGATGGAGACGCTGCTTGATGACAATGTCAACAATAAAATTGAACTCCAGATTGAAAGGGGTGGCAAACCTTTGACTGTAGATTTGACGGTAAGAATACAAATTTTTCCTTTTAAAGCTAGCTGACCTAACTACCTTTTATGCTTTAGCAGTCTTCTGGGTTTATTCTTGTTTTGGTTCAATGATTTAATCCACTTTATCCTCTAAAGAAGATTTTGTTCAAACAGTAATTTTGTTAATATTCTTTTTGGTAGAATATTGTCATGAAGAATTTCTTAACTGGGTCTTAGTGCAATAGATCTCCATATTTTGTAGATTGGTCGCGAGTAGCTATTTGATGACATATTTTTGGTACTCGTATGTGTCATGTATCTTTCTGTTGTATGACTGACGATAGATAGTTTTTAGTCTCCTTGGAAGTGCAGAGTCAGAATTCATCTTGATTTTTTCTGAGATAAAAACCCATGAAATATCAAGTCAAAACTTAAAGGTCAATGTTGACATACTGTTGCAATTTTTCCCATTCTTCTTAAATTTCAGGTTCAGGATTTGCACTCTGTCACACCTGACTATTTTCTTGAAGTGAGTGGTGCAATCATTCACCCTCTGTCTTATCAACAGGTTGGCTACTAACTTTATACTCTAATTACTTGGGTTCTCAAGGTTGCTTTTTCTTGCTTTGATGCCATAATCTTATGCTCTGAAGTCCATGCATTTTGCTGATACTGTTTATATTCCCCTTCAAAGAAGTTCATTCAGTGGATTAGTTGCTCATTAGTGCTTCACGTACCGATTATCAATTGGAATTTTCTGTCTTTCCTATTAATTGGTTTCGGCTTTTCTGTTTAATAACTTATAATACAAAAAGTGAACTTCTTGATGGAAAAATATTATGTTCAAAAGAAGACCTATTCATAGCAACTCATATTGCAAGATGGAGATAATTCCTTCATGATCGATATAACTCTGACATTGTAGTAAGCTGAACTTTTTTTTTGACCCTTATGGTTATGGAAAAGAAGTATTTGACACTTTGACCTTTAAATAATTGAAGGAGCTACATTGGTATCTGGTTTGGCCTATTGAAGAGTGTTAGAACCACATGGTCTTTTTGCCTTTGTGGTGCACAATGTCATGATGTTCGTTATGCATCACATCTTTTTATTTGTCATTTTTAAAGGTCCTCTATTAGCCTGCTGCCTCTTGGAAAACATTCCGGATGCAAAATATGTTGATTTACTAGATATTATGAGAAAGGTACTCAAAGGTTCAATAACAATGCCTTTCCTTAGTAGGGAAATTAGACTTCATTGGTATATCACTACATTAGCTTTTATTTGTGTTTGGGACCCAGAATAGTATACAACAAACTTTTCTCAGGATGAGGCGGATGCCTCGAGGCGCGGCAGCAAGGCTTGTGGTGTTTTTAGGGTTATTTAGAGTTTTAACTTTTAAGGGTGTTTTGGGCCGATTTCAAGGGCCCAAACTTAATAAAATTAAACTCAGCCCGACATTACTAAACCTTAATACTAAAAAAATTAATTTCTAACATAAACAAAAGAAAGAAAACTAGAATCAGTTCACAGCAGGCAGCATTAGCGACATTCTCTCCCTCCCCTTCAATTTTTCAATCTATCTAACTCTTCTTTATGCACATTAGGTCTTTAATTTAATGCTTTTAAGACTTCCAAATCCTTACATTAAATGTTGTTATTGCTATCTATTTCTTTTATTTTCTATTTTTTTTAGTTTTGCTGTCTTCATTCCGAGGCTTATGCCTCGCCTTGCCAAGGCAAAACGCCTCAATTCCCGCCTTAGGTATTTTACGACATTGTCTTTTGTGCATCTATTTGATTGAATTGAAATTAAATGATCTAATAGTTGTTAATGACTAAAGAGTAGGCTTCATTAATAGCAACACAAAGATGGATTTGACATTCAAGTTACTCATAGTCTAGCCAATGTCATAGTTCATGCACTTTTTCTGCATGGTATTGGTTATTTGAAGCTATCTCTTTTATATAATTTTTGAATTTATTAATTAGAAATTGCATAATTGCTAAGAGAATGAATAGAAATGATCTCAATGGTAGAAAGGTTTGATATCCAGAATATCTTTTGTGCATATCTTTGACTGAATTAAGTTTAAATGATTATTAGTTGTTAAAGAGTATACTTGATTAATAGCTTGGAGTTTGAAGATGGATTTGATATTCAAGTTGCTTATTATGCTCTAGGCCAACATATAGTTTCTGTACTTTTGGAAGCATGGTCGTATTGGTTATTTGAAGTTATACTGTTAATATATATTTTTAAATTTGAATTGTAATAAAAAATCGAAGAATTGCTAAGAGAATGAAGAGAAATGATCTCAATGGCATTAATCTATCTGATTTGCTGCTGAGGCTTGATGATTTTCTCTGAAAACATGGTTGCATCTCAGTTAGCACACCCCTTCCTTTTCTACTTCAGACATATATGGTGCTCTGCTCAAATGTGGTTTTGAATAGTTTCTCACTCTTTTGACAAACTAGAGAATTACAATGAATGTCATGATGATCAGAACAATCCCTAAGAAAATCAGTTCAAATTGAAATTTTATCATTTAGGAAATAGAAAGTCAATCTTCTGTCAAATATGTTATAGAGACAACATAAGAGAAGCATATGGTGCAGAAGGGGAAAGAGTGGAAAAGTTAAACTTATAATGAAGAGGAGTAATTGATATGGCAAGGGAACTCCAGCTGTGATCTTTTATACTGTGCCCTTAAGATTAATATCTGTTCATGCCTGAATGATTGAGTCTCTAGTAGTTGGTTTTGTAACTTATTTGGACCTTATTTTATTGATCTTAATGTTCAATGTTTTGGCTGTACACTTCAGTAGTTGCGCATTGTAATGACCTCTTAATTGATCTCTTGTGTGCAGGCCAGGAACTTCCGTTTCCAGTGTGGTCTTGTATATGTTGCTGAACAAGGGTGTGTACTTCTATTCTGTTTGTTCTGCATATTGGTTACTTTAATTAAGTTATGTTGCAGCTTAACCAGATAAATTACTGGATTATTGGTTCAATCTAGATGGCTCAGTGTAGAAAACCGTCCACACCAGATAATTATAAATATATATACATGAAAGGAATATAATGTAATTATATCAAACAATACACTTCTCGAATCTGTTATTCAATAATGCATTTTATTTTTAACCTTGGTTTATACCAAGTTAATTACTTCATCTATATTTAATTAGTACTAAAAATATTAATGAAAAGAAGAAGATAAATTTGTTGATAGCATCAAATAAAACGCCTCGAAATGAAGAAGAAAAAGAACCCATAAGCCAAGGAGATTGCGGATCTGTTTTCTCACAACAAAAAGATATTGAAGAAAATTATGCAAGCTCGAACGTGAAAAAGGGGAAAGACCAATGATAATGTTATTTAGTTAAAAAGTGTAAGATGTGATATAATTAAAATCATAATTTTCTCCTTTAAGTCTTTTGTTAATCTTCTACACTTACCTTATTTAATAATAATCATAAAGCCATTCATGTTGTGTAAACTTCTTAAATGCTACAAAAATATAGTCAGAATTAGTATTCGGTTCATGAAGTCATTTGGGTTGATGGTTTAATTGGTTTTACCTGTTCAAATTGGGTCATCACTAGATTAACTGTTATTAGATACAATTGGACCAGTCTGGACTGGTTCAAGGGGGAATGGTTGGATCAAGCCAATCTAGTCCAGGTTTATAAATTATAACATTAGCTGGAATGCAATTCTCCTACTTGAATGATCATATAGATGGGATACTGCATATACTCGTATAAGCTGTAGTCCTTTCTATTAAATGGCATAGTTTCATTGTAGGTACATGCTATTTAGAGCTGGAGTTCCACGCCATGCTATTATTAAGAAGTTTGCTGGTGAAGACATAACAAAACTTGATGACTTCATTTATGTGCTATCTAAGTTGTCGAGGGGCGCAAGAGTACCACTGGAGTATATCAGTTATACTGATCGTCATCGAAGAAAGGTACTCCTGGTGCCTATGAAGTACATTGTCAGATGTAGCTTATCATGTCTCTTAGATAAATATTTTCCATGTAAAGCTGGAAATATGTGTTCCCCACTTCCTTCCACTGTTTCATGGTTCGCCAATATAATAAACTTCCTGTTCAGATTCCTTCGCGAAATGATATTAATCAGCTAAACTGTGGACCATATTGCTGGTGGCAGGCAGGGGGTGTTCCAGTTTGTGATCATCCTTTGAGAAAATTATAATATTAACTCAAATATAATGCAAAATATATGAAACTGAAAAATAAGAGGAAGAACTTGTGGAGGTGACCCAACATATATGCGTAATGATCAATGGACAATTAAAGTTATAATACAGTCAACTGCTGTTTTCCTACCAATTTTGAGATTGCACCCGTACATGTTGCTTCACAAAGATATCCTAAATGAACTGTTTCTTTTGTTGCACATAGGTTTATTTCATCCTTCAAAGTTGCATTATTGTATTCTGCATACACTATTTCTTCTCCGAGATGCATGATCATATATACATGTTATTTGGCTGCAGTCTGTCCTGGTCACAGTTGATCGCCATGAATGGTATGCCCCTCCTCATGTTTACACTCGTAACGACAGTACTGGTTTGTGGACCGTGAAGCCAATGTTACCATTAGACTCTTCACTGCTGTCATGCGTTAATTCAACCGAACAAGCTCTAGCAAACAATATGGTTTCATCGTGTTCTGCTGAAATTACTCCAATGGAACATGCACATCAATGCGTTGGCCAAGAAACGATGGATGGTGTCGCTAGTATGGAAACTAGTTGTGAGCAAACTGATGATGGACCACATCCTGTGGATGAATCTGATACTGGAACCAAAAAAAGGAGGGTGGAGGATGATTCTGCAGATGGCGTTTTATCACCTGAATGCTCCTTGCATGAATCTCGTGAGGTAAGATTGGAGGAGACTGGACCAGAAACTGAGACAGTTCCAAGAGATTTTCAGGGTGCAGCAGCTGCAGCAACCAATGCTTCAGTAGCCGAGCGAGCGATTGAGCCTACCCTGGTGATGCTGGAGGTAATATAGTTACATGAATAACTTCTCCATGTAACATTACTTTTGGCCCTTTTTTTCATTACAATAGAAATAATATCCATTGGATGAGCTATAATGAGTGTGGTTATTTTTGACTGATGAAATTGGAGGGACTGCATGACTAGGAGTTAAGGTGTGGATTAAGTTGGTATATAGGAGATTCATAGATAGTTCATAGTGGGAAGGGAAGCTGAGGCCTGGGATTTTGATATTTTGAAGCTTTCTTTTCCTCAGTGTAAGCCATGTTACAGGAATGTTTTCCATGAATTAGCATAGGGGATTACTGAAGACTTATGTTTCCTAGATACTAGCATTAGTTTCTTAATTGTGTTTCAAATAAATTCTCTTTGCTTTTTTGAACATGAAATTTCTCAATAATATTTTATAGAGATAATATTTCAAAATTTAGTCTTGGAGAAAAGGAGGGAAGGTTTTGTTAAAAGATTATTTGGGAAAAAAGTCGCCCAGGTGGTGGCGCCTAGCGAGGTTTCTAAGTTCATTGGCAGGGGCGGCTAATTTCCGTGAAGCAATTAAGGGCTCTGTCAAGTTTGCTAGTAGACTGATATTGGGTGTGGTTTGGGGGTTGTAGTGGTAAATATTTTCATCTTTCTTATTAATAAAGAGCCTGCTAAGCATCAAACCATGACTTAGTTGTCTCTCTGGTTGCTTCACTGTACATGTGAGGAAGAAAAATATTCTAGTAAAATATGTACTACTTACGGTACTATTTAGTATTTACACAAGTTAAGCAGAGATACTTTGTCCTTAGTGAATAGCGATCTTGATTTAATATGTCACTTAAATGGACCTCTGCTTTAATATGTCAGGTTCATGTGCCATCATCTTGTATGCTTGATGGCGTGCACTCGCAGCATTTCTTTGGAACTGGTCTTATCATTTATCATTCTCAAACCATGGGATTGGTTGCTGTCGATAAAAACACAGTTGCGGTGTCCGTATCTGATGTCATGCTATCTTTTGCTGCTTATCCAATTGAAATTCCTGGCGAGGTAATATTTTATCTATTCTTTATCTTACGTGTTACCAGGTGATGTTAAGCACTCTACAAATGTTTGCAGGTTGTTTTTCTCCATCCCGTGCACAATTTCGCACTTGTCGCGTATGACCCTTCTGCTCTTGGTCCTGGTGCTTCAGTAGTTCGAGCTGCTGAACTTCTTCCTGGTAAGTTCCATGAATTTGTGCTACCAGATATGTGTCTCTCTGTATTCTAATAATTTCCATCATTTTATGCGGTGTCTCTCTTTTAAGTGTCGTGCTTAATTCATGCAATGCTATAAGAGCTTGAAGAGTTGCTTAATTAATGTTTAAACGACCGGATGGAATGTGGAATAGTTTGGAAAAGCTGTTGGAATGTTTTCTACTGGTTCTTTCATTTCAGTCTCTTACATCTCATGGAAGGCTCATCAGTTGTGTAGTTAACCTTATTAGGAAATATCATTTCACAGGGCCTGTCCAGAATTTGCATTTTTTCTGTTAGATATTGTTGCTCATCATGAAAGTTTTCTAAATCAAAAAAAGGAAAATTAAAAATACTGCAAGGTTTGATGATTTTCTTAACGAATCTTACTCTATCTCCAGTGATTTTCTAAATGCAAGTAAAACATCATCTAGATAAAATCAACTTAGCAAATGAACTTCTTTTGGAGTGGATTAAGGTATCCAATAAGTAGAATGAGACCGAGGATCTAGAAATCAACAGATTCAATCACTGGTTTTATGCTAATATTAGAAATGAGATACTTGTGAAATGTTAAATAAATAGATCAATTCTAGGATCAACTTGTTTTCTCAATATGGAAAGATTTCAAGTTGCTTCCACTGATGTGGCTTGCTTCTGGTACTGATTAATTTAAGAGTAACCCAATACTTATAGTACTAACTTTGATTGGACATTATCGTCAATCAAAATTTACCCCTCTTGGTAGTAAATGTTTTCCAAATTTCCAATAAGCTACTTACCACTGGATTTATTGAATACAATATAAAGTTATATTCAAAAGTGTTGTGATATGGTGTCAAAGTCCTGTATATCCTATATAGCATTACATGAACCATTCAAGTTTATTCAAAATATTCATGTTATTTTTGGTAATCCGTACATAATCTAGACAAAGACAAAAGATATTACATCCTGGTACTGATAGGAGTAAGAAATGTTGTAACTACTGGTCATTTCTGAAGCACCAGGCGCTCAGCTTGATACATGTAAAATAAATTATCAACTCAATGGTAGGATACCTCAAAATAGTTAGTTCCTGCTGAAAATTAAATAAGCGGGTGGTTGCTTTTCCCTTTTTTATCTTTCCCTAGGTTACAAGAATCATGAAAGTTGATGATAGAGATCTCTTGGGGTTCAGTGGTGATATCAAACTTTCCATACTGTAGCTTCGATGCCAGAGACTAGGATAGCTAGCTGCCATCCACAATTGAGCATTTTCTCCTGTGAGATTGTGGCTAGGCCACACTGCCCTCCAGTGTCCAGGTTTTGGGTATTTTAACACATTGGCTTATTCTTACAGAACGCCGATGCTGGCCAATTTTACTTTTTTCTCAGTAAACTTGTGTTTGGGTGCAGTCCTTTCAATCATTTGGCTCCTTGTTCGACACTCTTTGTAGGTTAAATGCTATAAACACATACAAGACACATCTGAGAATGACAAATGAATAAATTATTCATTGAAGCTATAATGCCATCATGAGAAAAAACTTTTATCCTAAACAATGCTATTCTATATGATAAATCATAAAATGCTACACAAAATAATTTATATGTTCTTTTTTTCTCAATTGCTTCTCGAATTGGCCCCTTCTACTGTTTATTACCAACTTTTCTCCTCCTTCCTCACCTGACAATATCTGATTATACATGTTCACAGAACCTGCACTACGTCGTGGAGATTCTGTGTGTCTTGTGGGGTTGAGTAGGAGCCTGCAGGCAACTTCTCGGAAATCTTTTGTTACCAATCCTTCGGCTGCTCTGAATATTGGCTCAGCTGACTGTCCAAGATATCGGGCAACTAATATGGAAGTAATTGAGCTTGATACAGGTGGGTGGGAATCAATATCTCATCCAATCTTATTATTGTCCATATAATGCTTGGTTTGGCTTATCCCATTGTGTGCTGCATCCTGATTCTTCTTATTTCATGTTTAGATTTCGGAAGTACATTTTCTGGTGTTCTCACAGACGATCTTGGAAGAGTTCAAGCTATTTGGGGAAGCTTTTCAACCCAGGTTTGACCTTTCTGCTGCTTGTATCTGAGCTGCTTGAAGAAAGCTTGTTCTAATTGCAGTGTGCACTTGAAACTTCCAGCTCAAATACAGTTGTAGTTCATCTGAAGACCATCAGTTCGTTCGAGGCATTCCAATTTATACTATAAGTCATACACTTGACAAAATAATATCTGGTGCCAAGGAGCATGCTCGTCTCATAAATGGAGTTAAGAGGCCGATGCCACTTGTTAAGATACTGGAGGTTGAACTTTATCCCACTTTGCTCTCCAAAGCTCGTAGCTTTGGCCTCAGTGACTCTTGGATCCAGGTAATATGCCCTTTATGCATTTAATAATCTTGCATTTTTAATTCCATCTACTGAAACCTCTAAATCTCAAGAGATAAAAGACACGATGAACCGGGTTGTACATTTTCTTTATGTTTTACCTTTGATGTATTTTTTCAATTTTCAATCTTATTTGAAGAGATATTGCATGAGTTTCTCCTTACCCTTTTCTGAAGTATCTGACATGAGAATTATTTATGTAAGGATAAAGTTTTAAGTTCTTGTGATATTAAGGTGCTTAGAATTTACTAATTGTTTTGCTATTTCCGTCATTGTTTGTGAATTAGGCAAAGAAATGGATTAAGTTTTTATTTTAATTGCAAATACTTGAAGAGAATGTATTTATTGTACTAAATTTTTCAAATTAGGAAGCTGTTTTATGTTTCTGCATACAAAATTTTCCACTGTAGGACATTTGTTCAGAATATAGTTAGATTTTCCAAGAGAAATCTAAGATCTACAATAAAAGTTCTCAGGAATCAAGTTATAAAGTGAAAGAATACATTTCGATTTATTTAACTATTTATTTTTATGCAAAATGGATGTGTTTACATATGATGAGACTTTGATCTCTCTGTTTGCAGGCACTGGTGAAGAAAGACCCTATTAAGCGTCAAGTTTTGAGGGTTAAAGGCTGCTTAGCAGGGTCTAAAGCTGAAAATCTACTGGAACAAGGTGACATGGTTTTGGCAATCAATAAAGAGCCAGTTACATGTTTCAGAGATATTGAAGATGCTTGCCAAGAACTAGATCGGTGTACTGACAATGACGGGAAGCTCAAAATAACAATATTTCGACAGGTTTTCTTGTGAAGAATGTCTTATCAATTTTTTTTTTCTATTTGTTATTTTTCCATCGTTGGACTAATATTAGCTAAATTATTTTGTCTGGATGCTTTCTTCATTATCAGCGGAATATCTTACTATACTGTTTTTCAGGGTCGTGAAATTGATTTACTGGTGGGGACAGACGTGAGGGATGGAAATGGAACCTCACGTGTCATAAATTGGTGTGGTTGTATAGTCCAGGATCCTCATTCGGCTGTACGAGCCCTTGGGTTTCTACCTGAAGAAGGTCATGGCGTGTATGTAGCAAGGTAAGACTCCTATCTATTGGTTTTTTATTTTATTTTAAATATGAGGTAGAGACAAAAGGGATTTCACTCTTTTTTTTTGGGTGGTTTTTGGCGGGGTGGGATGGTGCGCGGGGGGGGGGGGGGGGGGGGGGGGGGGGGGGGGGGGGGGGGGGGGGGGTGGGGGGGG
>JAYJMF010000028.1:2721086-2735159 GCA_036873715.1 Salvia sclarea
TAATTCTCTTTAATTATTTAAAATTTCTCGAGATTTTTCTTAATCTCGTAAATTCATATCTCTTAAGGATGCAATGCTCTAATTGATGAGCCCATAACTATACTTAATTACACATTAATCCCTGCTACAGAAATTAGGGATACTACAACATAACTAAGATTAATGATAGTTTTCTATATACTTACTTGTAACCTAAACCTGATAGTTTTTTTATTGTATATATTTTGCAAATGAAATTATATAATTTTGAAAATAAATAAATAAAAAGAAGAAATAGAAAATGATGGAAAAATATTACACAAAATTTACCATAAATAACGTAAAACTTCTTAAAAATAACCTAACAATTTAGGCGGTAAAATATTTTGGGAAATAGTTTTCCTTTTAGATATGCATAGATGTATGTATAGATGAGCATTCACGTTGGGCGGTGTTTAAACGTTATGTATGATACAGATTTAGGACACGAGGGAACATGAATGTTCGCTCTTACGTAGCGCCATTCCAAGCCATGGATTCGATGATACTAAATCCCTCCACTTTATAGTTCTTGTTCAATCTGGAATTGAAACCGTTGCCTTGGGTTTGATATGAGCTCCACTATCGAGGAACAATGAGGATGTCAAGAACACATTCTTGCATGAGAAAGATCGCAATTTTGATGAACAAGAAAGCGAGATTAGCATCTGGGTCAAGATTGCTCTCTGTTGAAAGTGGCGAATTTGTCGAGGTATTGAGCAGAGGCAAGAGATTCGCAGCTGTTTGGGGCAATGGAGATTTTGGGAGATTGGGATTAGGCAATTTGGAATCGCAGTGGAAGCCTAAGCCTATTCCCGCATCCACTTTTGGTGGTCAGAGTCTGAAGGAGGTCGCTTGTGGTGGTGCTCACACACTTTTCCTCACTGGTAAATTTTAACATCTTCTGATTTCTCATTTGATCGAGTATGACCTTGTCTCTCTCTCTCTGTGCTTTGGTGTTCCTTTGTAAAATGTTGGTGTCAGTTTAGATTAGATGAAATGGAGGGCCAATTAAAGTCTGGAAAATATGACAGTTTATGAGTGAATCAGCATATAGCTATAGCCTCATTTTGGATAGTGCAATTTGTATATATTATAGTATGTAAATTTGTCATGCCTTGGCGCCACAAAAATGGGAATTTCTGTCGTTGATATTTCTAAATTATCTCCAAAAAATGTTTGCTGTATTAGCTCTTCTGCCGAAATTCCTGGCTACTTTATTATTCCAGTTTTGGTGTAATTACTAACTCTCAAAGCATATTTTTTGCATTGCTGTGCTACTACCATTTCCTAACTTGGGAAAGTTCTGAAGGAGAGACAAAGCTGACCTTTAACCTTTTGGGAAGACACATCCAGTTCTGTACTTTACCATCATATCATATTTTAAAGGGGAGTAGTAAATAGTAATTCTGAATGCTTGCTTCTAATGAATTGTTATGACCATTCATCTTACTTGACCACTGTCAAATGAAAAACTTATGTGGCTGTAGAATAAATGCTAAGATGTTTTAATTATTTGGATATTGAAAATACTTTGTATTTCCTGATGCTCATGTTTCAAGTTTCTTGATCTGCAGAAAATGGAGATGTTTATGCCACTGGACTCAATGACTTCGGACAGCTAGGCATATCAGGGACAGAAGACTATTCAACTGTATGTTTTCCCAATTTTTAATGTTCATCACACTTTTGACAGTCAAATTACGACTTTTGAGTTATTGTCTTTTCATAGGTCATAATACTGGCTTTTACTATTTATTGTTAGATGGCATCACCATTTGTTGAACTCGAAGCTGAAATGATTTTAGCATTTGTTATTGTTCTGTTTTGCAATTATAATGGGCTATTTCTATATATTTGTTCCACCCTCCTTCCTATCAAATAACGTTTTGATCATATGGTACCTTGAACTTTAATCTGGCCATGGATTCTGAAACATGATAGTCCAGTGCACATGTTTCCCCTCAAATCGACATGCATTTCACCAATCTAGGTCGAGCCAAAGAAGGACAACCAGAAGATTATATTGGCCAATCAATTACCTAATTTGCTGCAGTATTTGTTTTGTTGTTATTACAATAAAACAAGAATGATATTTGATGGAAATCATTGAATGTGTGCATACTCATTGGTTGAACTTGTTCTGCTGAATATGAATTATTATAATATATATTAAAATTAAAATTGAATACAGAACTTATTGCCAATAATAAATCCAGTGGAATAACTTGTCACTTATTCAAGATCAGTGCTCATGTTTCATGAAAATTGATTTCATTGCCCATAATACAGGAGCCTCACAGAGTTCCCAGTATTCCTAAGAGGATTGTTAAAATCTCAGCTGGTTACCACCATTCAGCTGCCATTACAGGTTCACTATTATGTATTATTTTTATCTTCCATCTCCCAAAGTTCTCGACTTTCTTATCTTCCATGGAGGGTTCGGACATCCATCTTGTTTGGTTGTAAAATATATGAGCAAGCAGAGAGAATTAGCTTTCTCCAGTATCTGAATGATAGGTTGATCTTAAAGTTGTTACTTATATGTCTACTGCTTGGTAGGATAGTTCTTCAAACCTTAATGTGCTCGAATTTCCATTGTAGTTGTATCCTGGAATTTCTTCTTCATTTTGGTGAACTGAAATAGATATGAACCCAGTGAATGTCTTTCCTACTCCAAGAGTATCCTGTAATTTCTTCGTCATTTCTGCTCAAAATGTTTTGCCTACTCCTAGTAGCTAAGTCACTTAGTGTTTGGTGTTTAAATATCTCATTGTTAACTCCAGTTTAGGAGACCATATACCTAAGAATGCCAATGTGGGTTTTGTACGACAGAGTAAAGAACTACTTACCACATTAAGCTCCATCACTCGTCACGCAAAGCTTTTTCTGGAGCTTGGAGCACTTTTAGCTAAGGACTTATTTGTCAGAATGTTCTGGTGAGAATTTTTTAAGAGCTAACCTTTTTGGCTTCTGAATTTCATTCTGAATGCATTAATTTCTTCCGAATCTTTGCTTTCTACTTCAAACCGATTCTGACCACAGTATAAACAGCGGTCATCTGCATTCTTTTCTAGTTTTACTTTAGAATATGTTAAGTTAGGCTCTAAAACCTTCTATACCATATTGGATTCTGAAAGAAACATCTCTTAGTGTTGTTTTTTTCTTTTTTTCTTTTGGTTCAGTAGTATGGCCATGCACCAGATTTCTAAATAACTAAATGATTCCCACATATAATGATGAGCTTCTTAAAGGTGTCTCACTACTCCAGAATGGCAAGCTAATAATAAGTTAATCCAACAATGGTTGATGACACCAGATGTGCTTAAATTGAATTCATTGTCATATGGCAAAGAATTTATATTATATACCATTACATGCTTGACTTATCCTCTTAGGGTGTGTTCTCTTTGATAGAAAAGGGTGTAAAACAAATACTTTTCCACTCATTTTTACCTTTCCACATGTTTTGTAGAGTAGATAATTTTACCCGGTCATGATAACATATCATGAGGGGATTGGTGTGATAAATTTTTTCTACCCTAGAGAACATGATATTGAAAAAGTGGGAACCTCTAAAATGTGATAAAATTTTACCATATTTTCTTATGATATATTTGCAACTAAAGAAAATGCACCCTTTGACTAACATAATAAGTGAGACCATTGGTGATCCATGGCTCTAACAGTATCGAAAGTAAAGTTTTCAGTTATTTATTCTCTCTGTTGCCGCACCGAGCATGGGATGAACTGGGTTCTGATCCTTCAGACCCTCATATAATCATCATTAGGAAAAATGATTATCCTGAACACTTTAGGGTCAATCTGAAATTTCATGTTAAAAGGATTTTTCTAATTTGCTTATATTTCGTGATTAGTGAAGGTTACTTCGAAGTGCTTAGTGCTGCTGCTGTAATTAGCTTATGAAGTTGTCCATAGTAATCTCGTCCTCTTTTGGCTGGTTTAGAGAGCTTCTTTTAACAGTTAATATTTCATTGCAATGCTTTTCTGTTAAGGAAGTGGTTCACATACTTTAACTTCCATATTAACTATGTTCATTTCTCCTTTTGCAGAGGACGGTGAACTCTATTTATGGGGAAAGAATACAAATGGGCAACTTGGCCTTGGAAAAAGTATATTAATTAGCTTCAGTCCTCTTATATGTCTCTAATAGTTTCCATCTATACAGTAGTTAACTTACAAAAAGTCTTATTCTTTTTTAAACTGATGAAACAGTTAGATACAGACATGTCTTTTGGGTCCGTTGGAATGGTGACTAAGATAAATTAAAAAAATGGTATATGATTTTATTGTTTATCATTCATTGGAACCAGTAGTAATCATGAAAGAAAAAAATTGATAGTATAGTGCTTCCTTTATTTATGTTTATATTGGATAATTTTCATTTTTGTGATGAAATATCATAGGAGAAGAGTTCTTTGTAATTTTCTACAGCTGATCATACAGTAATTAATAGAGGAGATTACAAGAGGGAAAAGACTAGTACATGAGATAATTCCTAAATCAGAAAAGATTATCTAACCGGCACTCCTAATCTATTAATAAGTCTTATGCAACTTGAGTCCCCCATTTAATTAATTGCGAGCTACTGTTGATTGTTATGATCCATTTGCTAGAGCTAAAGCTATAAAACTCTTGTTCTATAAAATTTACAACTATCGAAAGGAATGCTGTTTAAAATCATCACTTACCAGTTACCATTTGCATGAATCTGCAGAGGCACAAAAGATTATTCCTCTTCCCTGCAAAGTTCATTGCTTGGATGGAGTCACCATTAAAACGATATCTTTGGGGTTTGAACACTCAATTGCTATCACAGGTGGGTATGTTCTACATTTGGGAATCTTCCACAGAGTTCATACTATCCTATTGCTTCATTGACTAATTGCCTTCCTTGGTTGTTTGTATCTGTGGCCAGATAATGGTGAAGCTCTGAGTTGGGGAGGAGGAGAGTCTGGAAGGCTAGGTCATGGACATGAATCAAGCATTTTGGGGTTTCAAAAGAGCAGCAGGTTTTTTTATAATTAACATAACAGATGTAATCATGGGGTGCTAATTAACATATTCCAAATTTCCAACATCCTGCTTATCAAGATGCTAGTTAGTAACTACCCACGTTTTATTGATTTCAGTAACTTCTTATATAGTTGCAATTTTGTTTCTCAAAAAGTAAGCAAAATATAAAGTTTGTCCAGATAAAAAAATAGCCAAACATAATTTGATTAATTTCCTCAGTTAAAACCAAAAGTTCTAGAGGTTCAAGTTTTATTTTACATTGGATTAAAAAGTTGGCGCTGCTCCGCTATGGTTTTTGCATAAGCTCGATTATGTCCTGACTTTAGGCTTTGATGTTGGACATAGGCATGCTCTTATGCTGAATATACTGTACCCGAATAGATGATACAGAATGAGAATTTTACTAGTCTGTACATGCCGTGTAGCCGAAAGTGGCGAGATCGTTAAGTGAGTAGCACTTTAAGGCATGTGATATTTGGAGAATATAAATCTATGAAGGTGTGTTAGATGATCTGTAGGTGGATTATTTGTCACCGTATTTCTTGCTCTTCGTAGATTAAAGGTAAGATAGGTACCAAATTTCTGACATTACGGGCACGAGGTTTGTGCTATAAATCTTCTGTGTTAGCTCTTATATCATGTAGTTGATGTTAGGAGAGCATTGCTTAAAAGGGATGAGACGTGTAATTTTCCTTGTGATGGAATGATATTTCGAGCAGCTCAATTTGGCAAATTTCTTCTAGTGCTACTGCTATATTAGTGAGGCTCCCTTTGGATGATTAACATTGCATCTCAACATTAGTAGGATCATTTCACATTCTCTCCTTGCAAAGGAAGTCAAAATAAAATTCTTATTCTTCTGCCAACATAGTCATCCTTTATTATTAGCCAAATATGCAAATTAATTGGAGATATTACCAGATAGATTGGTTTTTCAATCTTTTGATTTGTATTTTATAAACAAATATCTGGGATTTTCAATCATTTGAGTTGTATTTTATAAACAAATATCTGGTATTTTAATTAATCATTTTGTTGCTGGTGTTGAATGCAGTGAGTATACACCACGTCTAATTAAGAGTCTTGAGGGAGTCCAGGTACATCACTTATGCCTTCTTAACCTTATTGCTTGATCTTTATCAGAATGTTCACAACTTTGGTTTTGTAATATTAGGTCAAAAGTGTTTCTGCTGGAATGCTGCACTCTGCCTGTATATCTGGTATGATCCCTAGGCCTTGATCGTTCATGTGCTCTTTTTGTTGGATATGATAGCAATAGCTTCCAAGCTTACCATTTGTTTGAATGTCACAGAAGATGGCTCTGTTTATGTTTTTGGTGAAAAAGAATTAGGAAAATGGGTAAGATTTTTCAATTCGTCAGGTTATGAAGTGGCTTTTAACTTTGAATCAGATATATTATACAAGGTCATTTTCCGGCTCATCCCATAGTTTTATTCCAAAATATCAGGGTTTTGGAAAAGCAAAGAATGTGACAACACCATCTACAGTTAGCACAGTGCCATTTTCTGATCAAGTCGCTTGTGGAGCTTATCATACATGCGTAATTACAAGTAATTATTTATCCGATTATATTTTCTTATGAACAGAAAAAACAGAAAATCTTTCTAGTTGGGCATTTGAAAAGTTTTTCTCTTACATATGCTGTGCCAGCTACTACATGTATTGTTTCCAATTTCTAGTTGGGCATTTGATAATTTGATTCTTAGAGCTGGAGCTGTGATATTACACATGCATCTTGAGATGTTTTCCCCTGTATTTGTTCTCTCACTTCTAATGATTTTTTTCCTTTTCCTTCATTATCTCTTTTGAGTTTGAGTTTTGTGCTGTACCTGGAGATTGTTATCATGACATTATATTGATCATTAAAATAATAATGGATGTAGGAGTCATGGTCTCCAAAGTTTAGTATGTTACGGATACAACGTAATGATTTTGTTGTAATATACATTACTGGAGTATATGCTTTGATCAAACATCATGGGCACGAACAAAACATGCCATTACACTCTTTTCATACATAAAAAAGTGCAATATGGTACCAATGCTGGCCCATTCTCCAGTTCTAATATTTCTGTATGTGACTCTTCTGTTACAAAGATGGTGGGGAACTGTACTCATGGGGATCCAATGAGAACGGCTGTCTAGGCATTGGGTATATTTCTTCACAAAAATGTTTTTGCAAGAGCTACTAGTACTTCATTTGGTTGACATTCTATATATCAGGTGCACAAATGTCAGTTATTCACCTGAAAGAGTCCAAGGTTCTCTGTTGACGCAACCAGTTATCAAGGTTTGCAATGATAAACATTATCATATGTATAATCGCTGCATATGCACTTAATTCTTCTATAGCTGAAAGATAAATGGCAAACGAGTGTGTAAAGGCATTTTGGGCATCCTTATGTATGGTGCATCCACCCCAAATTATGGTTCATCAATCCCCAAATTAGGATTTATTAATCACAACTAGGGCGAATGCACTGTGCATCCGGATGTACCAGAGTAATATGGTCACATATGAGAGGCCTTTTTAGTTTTTAATGATATGTTTTCTTTATTTATTATTTAGTTACAATTTTTTAATAAACAGGTGTCCTGTGGTTGGAAGCACACTGCAGCAGTTTCTGGTAAAAGATTTTTTTACTAGCACCATGCGTTTCCATTGTACGCCTTTACATGTGCAATCTAAGTATGGCTTTTAATCTTCTTGTGGGTGGAAAGGTTCATTTTGATAATATATAGTTCCTAGACTAGATGGGCTAATGTGACACTAGTTCAAAGAAATTAAGAACAACTATTTCTTTTTACAAGCATTGAAAATCTTGGCCTTTCAATCTATAACTATTACTTTTGGATCTTATGTAAGTTAGATCTAGGGTTAAATTTCAAGAGATTGATGAGTGTAAGACTGTCAGCAGAAAATATTAATATGGTTTAATCAATTACAAGTATGTTTTAGAACAAAAAGACATGAAAACAAAACAAGACCTAAATAGTAAGCCACGATATGTATTTTACTCTCTTTTGCTCTGAAATAAAAATTAATGGTTGGTTTTGGAATGTGGTGGTTGGGAATAGACAAAAGACATGGTGCACCTCCTTTTGTTTTCTTCTCTCTCTTTAATTCATAATGTATTCAATTTTAGTTTTTAAGATATTCATAATCTAGCAAGTCCTTTCTTACTTATCTTTGTATTTCATTAGGAGATGTTTAAATTTATAATTTAAAATTACATCGTATTGGATTCTTTAGAGTTTGAATTCAAAATTCATGTCATTCAGTAAATATAAACTCTATTATATGCTATCTTCTTCAGGGCTATAATGTTTATTTATTTAGTGGCAAGTCTCGTTTTGCTCATAATATCATCCCTGAAAAACATGAAATGATGAAAATGTTATCGCAACTGTTAAAAGATAACATTAATGAAAAAATGGAAATTGATTTGCAAGAAAGCTAAATAAAGTAAGAATAATAAATTTCTTTGACTTATGGTTGTATATCTGAATCTCAACGCATTCTTGAAATTTTCTTTCCTTGTGTGGGTTGCAAATTGAAGTTAATTTATTGTGGGTTATGCTGTTATCCGACAATTTGTTGCTGAAAAACAGGAGGCCATGTTTACACGTGGGGCTGGGGTGGTTCGAACGGAACTTTTCAAGATGATGGACATTCACCAGGAGGACAATTGGTTAGATTTTGTTCCTTTTTTGTGTTGAATTTTTTGTACCCAGTTGGTCAATTTTTATGCTATCCATCTTGAAAATACTAATTGATTCTATTCTTTTAAATTATGCATATACTTGTGTGTTATTAGATTCTTGGGACACTGCATGGTCTTACAAAGATTTTGTTTGTATTCCATATACTGAGATAATAATATGGATAGTCCTAGTTGGTATTAGAGTTTTCTGAAGTTTAATACCTCCCTGCATTGAAAAACTTCAAGGGGGTGTTTACCTTTAGTGATGGGATGGGTAGATAAAGATAACAAATCTAATCCACCATTTAGTTTGATGGATTGATTAATTTTTAACTTGTTTGACCATCTTATCCTTCAAATACTATATCCTATGTTTATCAATCTATCAAATCACTCAAAGTAAGCGCCCCAAAAGAACTAATTTGCCCCTAAGCGCGCAGCCCTTAGTGCACTCTCTAGGTGTAGACTTGAAGCTGTTAAAATCAGTCTGAAATATTTTGTAAACTTAATGCTACTTAGAGTGATTGTTTCTTTAGGTGAGAACAGGGTCGGTTGAGCCACAACACATTTAGTAAACAAAAATCACTATTTCGTAATGGTGCATACTTTTATATTTGGCTCGAAAATGATGGTTTTATTTGAGAATTGCTCCCTCCATCCCATTCTTCTTGTCCGTTTTTTTCTTCTTTCGGGCAAGGAAATTAAGAACACAAAGGTGATGAGTGTGAGATGGTGCGTCCCACATGCTTCTTGTGAAAGGAAATGAGACAAGAACAATGGGATGACCCAATAAAGAAAGCAAGACAATAAGAATGGGGCAAAGGGAGTACTTATTAGAGAGTGTTTGGAAGCTCCTTAAAATAACTTATAAGCTATTTAGGAGCTTATAAGCTCTTGGGAAATGTTTGGCGAAATAAACTCCTAAACAACACATAAGCTGTGAAAAGAATCTCTAACAACATACAAGCTTCCCAAAAAAACTCATCAATACCCCAACTTATACTTTTATAATCTTATACTCCCTCCGTCCCACAAAATGTGTCACATTTTGACTCCGCACAGATTTTAATAAAATATATGGACTTTAGTGGTAGTGGAGAAGGGGTCCCACAAAAAAGGTATTGGTAAGTTGAAAAGTGTATTGGTAAGTGGGAAATGTATTGATAAGTGGAAATATTGTAAATAAGAATAAAAATAAGGGTAAAATAGTCATTTATGATATAGGTTATTTCCAAAAAAGTACTGTATCTAATTTGTGGGACATCTCAAAATGGAAAATGTGTCTAAATATGTGCGACGGAGGGAGTAATAAGCTATAATCAATTTCCAAAAATATCCCTAGCATGGTTTTGTTATTTCCAACATTTATCCTTCCAATTTCATTTCTTTGTAATTTGCTCTCTAACTCATCATTCTCTTTCTAACTTATGAACTCAATTATCTAAACAATTTAACAACTTATAAGCTCTTGACATTACATCTTATAAGCTCTTCAAACATCTTATAAGTTGTTGGAGACCCTTATAAGCTCTCTCTATAATAAGCTTAGCCAAATAAGTTCGGGTTAATCATGTTTGTGTTCCCAACTTTCAGCATTTTTCAGATCTCCCAACTTACTTTTTCTAAGAAAAGAACCCTCGTCTTTCAATGTTTTCGTTTCCTGAAAAAGAAAAACCCCACCATTTAGCGTTTTCCACAAAATATTTTGCATCACAAAATCCTGTAATGAGATGAGAAATCACTTAGCCAGATTATTAGGTGTGTAATAGGTTAACTGAGGTAGATTTTTTCCAACCCAAGAATCCCATGAGGTGATTCATCACTCTGTTTCCGAATTTTGAGAAGGTGGGAATTTTGGTGAAAAATGTTGAAAGATGGGGATTCTTTTAGAAAATATAAGTAGAGGGCATCTTTTGGAAAGCAGAATGACTGGTCCTTTTTCTAGAAAATGTAAGTTGGGAAAAATGCTAAAAGTTGGGGACACAAATAAGTTTCAATTGAAACTCATTTTCTTATTTCTTCAGAAGATTTTGGACAATATAAAAGTCTGCTTTTCGTCTTATTCTGTCCTCCGTTTTAAACAAGATTCGATACGTTTTTCATTATGGTTTCCATCATGGTATATTACTTCCACCTGCAATTGCACTTTTGGGTTTATAATCTTGGAATTACTTTGCCAGGGTCAAGGTGATGATATTGACTATGTCGAACCAATGCTGCTCAACTTTCACAAGAACATCAAAGCTTTAGAAGTATCTTGCGGTTTCAATCACACTGCTGGCATTTTCGAGCTCTCAAACTTTGAATAACGACATTTCGTAAATCATCGCAAGATTTTGAGTTTTTTTTTTATTGTTTACCGTCTGAAGGATCATGAAAACCTCCTCCAGATCATAATATCTGCTCAAGCAGACTCCTGTGGATGAAGCAGAATACGCAGTTCGGGTCAGTCGCTCCGTTTTTCTATGAATTTAGATAAGACTGATTATTTGACTTCATATATCATTTACATGTTTATAAATAAAAATTAAAGAGAAATAAAAAGTAAATAAAGGTGACAGATTTGTTATATGTTTATGAGGTTAATATGTATAAGCCATGTTGTATACTTCTTCATGTTGTATTGTATTGTATGTTAAGGGCATGTTCGGTACGGTAATTTCGCAGGTTAGGAAAGGTAACTGGGCTTATATATGTGTTTGGCAGCTTTTATTATTAATTTTTTGGCCCGATTTAAAAAGATGGACCATCCACTTTTTACTGTTTCTCTTTATAAAAGGTAACTCATAAAATTGGTGAGTTTCGTTTAACAAAATTGACCGGTAGTCTTCTTTATTCCTTTATGCTAAAATTACCCCCAACTCATGCCCAAAACCCTTCTCGCTTGCTTGTTTTCCCCCTGTGTGCCACACCATCTCTCTCTCTCAAGAGTAACACCTCACTCCGGCAACTATTGGATTTTGTGTCACCTCACCGGCCGTCTCTGGCCTCTCTCTCTCTCACTCTCACACCCTTTGTCATTCTCTCCCGATGCGTCGCCTCCTCCACCTCCACTCCCCACCATTGCCTCAGAGGCTACATGGGCCGACGCCATCCAACAACCCGCCTCCTCTCGTCTCTCAAATCGTCATCCCAAAATTGGCCAATTCATTGGCGTCCCAGATTTAATCCTCGTACTGCAGGCATCGGCACCCTTCTCTACCTCTCCGCCCCTCAATTTGGCGCTGTGGTCGCGGCAACGACGACTTCCACCTCGTGGCCTGCCCCGCCTGTGACTCCAGCCAGCCCCTCATCAACGATCCCCTCCTTCATCGGATTGCCGGAGTTCAAGTCTTTTTCATTTTCGCGGTTGGGGAAATTTGAATAGCGACAAATGAGTGATAGCTTGATCAATCTTCATTTTAGATTGAATTGGGTAAACTTTTCTTTCATTTGGTGTAATTTGTTTTTGTTGGATTGGTGAAGATTGACGAACAATCATTGAGGTTGGTTGTGAATTGATGAAGATTGATGGACATCCACGCCTCTATCATTGAGATTGATGAATATTTTTTGGAACTGATGAGTCGATGAGTCATCTATTGAATCTGTTGTTTTTTTTATTAACACTAGCAGATAGGACGTGCGTCGAACGTCTTACGTGTCAATTAACATATTATTTTGTGTTATATGTCAAAATAGAATTGTAATCCGGTTAAATAACTTGACATGGTTAATTAACAATTTACATGGTTAATTAACAAAGTATATATCAAATAGAATTGTAATAATTTACATAATTATCCTTAAAATAATATATATAATTGAAATAAAATAGGCAATCCATATTTTGCAAAACCCACACTTTTATTGTTAGTATAGATTAATGGATTGATAATGGATGAATAAGGATGAATTGGATTAATCATTGAATTTGTTTTTCTTTTTGGTTTCTTTAGTTAAGATTAATGGATGAATCCGATGAATACCCATGAAAGATGAATCTTTTCATTTATTTATTTGTTAAGCCTGATCAATCAATGAATATGATGATGATTGGAGCGATGATGATGAATATTTGAGGTGTTTTTGGCACTAATATTATCGATAAGGGTAAAAAGTAATTTTACTAATTTATCTAAGAAATATAGTAATATTATACTTTTTCTATCAGACACCATAATATTAAACCTATATAATTTTATCTCATAATAACTAAGCCATCAAGTGGGGCCTCAATTAATTTTAACCTGCCTTGATGAAACCTAACTAAGCTACCGATCGGGCCTAAGAGTTGTACCACATGCTTTCTTTGCAACCTTTCATGTTAAGTATATACTAGTGTCGTACCAGTGCGCTGCACGGAATGCAAAAGTGAAAAGAAACATCAACTAAGAAAAAGAAATATTCAATAAAGTGTATCGAATATTATTAAATATCTCCTTATACACAATATTCCTGATCATGGTACAACCCTCATTGTGGTCTCCCCAAAGCAAAAATTTTAACCACGACGATTAGTAACTCTAGAGATGGCAACGTAAAATTGACAATGAGTAAAAACGGGTGTTTTTAGATACAAACCAACATTGGAGAGAGATTGACCCTGACTTTTATTAATTGTCATCGCATATGACACAACCAACTGAAACTGTCGACGTTGGAACTTGAACGGTAATCTTGGATCCGAATGCGTCAATGACAATCGAGGAATCAACACTTTCTCTCCAGCATTATGTCCACCCAACAATTTTGCTTCCAGAACACGTGTACCAAGACGCGTGATTACCAATCGTGTACGGTTACAAAGTCCATTAGAATCACCAACAATAAAATTATTAATCTAACTAACCCACGACAACAAATATTATTTTAGGGCCCAATCTATATGAATTTGAACATATTCTACAGATAATAACTCAATCTATATTGTTTGGCGGAGCATTAATTAATTTTAAGTTTTGGATTTGTCTTAATTCCTTTTTTTTTTTTTATCAAGTTCATTGGAGAAAGTTTAAATTTTCGTAAATTCTTGATCCGCCATTGGTGAATGATAGGATATGGGCCCAAAGGCCAAGCCCAACTACCAGGCCCAAGGACAAGCCCAGACAAAGGAAAGGATATCGGCCCATCGACCTCGGCAAGACGACCTCGGCCAGGCGACCTCGGCCAGACGACCTCGGCCCAGACGACCTCGGTCCATCGACCTCGGCCAACCAACCGCGGTCAACCAACGCCGGCCCAACAACGACGGCCCAACAAGTAACCTAGAACCATCAGCGCCCAAGAAGCCCAAACAAAGCATGGATAGACT
>JAYJMF010000028.1:2735259-2745270 GCA_036873715.1 Salvia sclarea
AGATTGAATCTTGGCCCTTCAAATATCTACATTTAATGGTTAAGATTGTTTTCAAATGAACAAATACAAATTACGTATGCACAAATACAGATTATGTATGCACAACTCAATGTATTTCATGAACAAGAGATTTCGGAAAAAACAACCAAGTTCAAATCCTGGAAGAGGCGGAATTTTTATTTTTATTTCGATTTCCCCTTATTCGTACGATTGTATGCGCTTGTTCATAGATTTTGTACCCTTGTTCATATACACTAGGCCAACACACACACGCTATGATTTTAGTTAGTTAATCGTGTCTATAGTAGGTAGGATATCAAGATTGTGCTTTTATAGATCGACTATAATAAAGTAACGACTTCAGTTACTTTTAAGGAAATTTGCTTCATTATTTAAAGATCACTAGTTTATGGCCCGTCGAAAATCGACGGGGATCATTTTATGTTACCCCCTCTGTCCCATTAAGCTTGGCACAATTTTTTTGGGCACGAAGATTAAGAAGGTGATATTTTTGTATGTAAAATGGTGGAGCCCATTATGAAAGTGATAAATTTGTGTGTAAATTTTTTGTCATTTTGAGTAATGCCAAGACTATTGGGACAATATAATAAGGAAATTGTGTCAAGCTTAATGGGACGGAGGGAGTATTAATTATGATCATTGTAAACGCAATAATTCAAGGTGATAGGTATGACTTTAATAGGTATTAATTATGTAAGTTTTTATAAAAAATATTGCATGGTTGCATCGCCTCACCGAATCGATGCGAATCTACATGGAGGCTTTGAAGAGCTTTAAGGAATGATGTGGAGGCCTTGGCTCCAAATCTTTTAATAAAAAAGAATAAAAATGAATGCCATCTTCGAGAAAAAGTGAAACATAAGATAATAAAAATGGATTATAATAGGAGTAGGCGGATAATAAGTAAAGAAAAGGTAAGTTGATTTTGTTGGTGGTAGCCGTGGAACCAAAACAGCCACAATTGACAATACACTACTGACTGCTCCTTCTCCCTCCGCCTCATACAATACAAAACAATACAATGGCGCACGCAATTTCTTCTCTTGCATCATCATCTATGCTTTTCAATCGTAAGCTCTCCCTCCCTCCCTCCCTCCATCCCTCCTTCTCTCTCTTTCTCTCTCTCTCTCTCTGTTAAACGGCAATGAATTTCAGGCAAGCAGCTCCACTGCCGAAATCTCTTCCAGCGGCATTCGCGTAAATATGGGTCTAATTCAGGACTCTTTTCCAGCTCCACCCCAAGGCAAGGACTCCGCGTCTCAAGCGCAGGTTACGACGCCGTTTCTGAAAATCAATCTCCCCCACCCACTTTCGCATGGCCGCAAAACAACAAGGTATTCCCAAACCCAAAAACCCCTCTGCCTTTTACATTCTCACACCTAATTGAGTAGAATACCTGATTATTGTGACGATTAATCATTACAGAGACCAAGGGTGTGCATACTGGGTGGTGGTTTTGGAGGGCTCTACACTGCATTGAGATTGGAATCGCTTGAGTGGCCCGATGGGAAGAGACCACAGGTAACTTCTCTATGCTATTGTTGCTGCTGCTTCCTCACTTTTATTCTTACTAGGGTATTGCCTATCTCTTGTTAATGTATTCTAAGTTTCTGTGGGAAATGAGATGCAAACATGTTCATACTATACTAATGACAAGGATGATAATGGAAGAACCAGAATGTACTGATGCTTTTTTTTGAGGACATACTGCACTCCAAAGCTTTGGACCAATATGTTCTTGGTCTTGTATTCTAATTTGATACCTGTTGTGTAAAACAAATGCTTTTTCATAATGCAACAGGTAGTCCTTGTTGATCAATCTGAACGCTTTGTGTTCAAGCCCTTACTTTATGAACTCCTCTCTGGAGGTATATTTGGTTTGATGCACCACGGAAATTCTTGTTGTTCAAGCTAGACAATCATAATTCTCTATTATGACATTGTTACGCTAATTTTTCCAAGTGCAGAAGTAGATGAATGGGAAATAGCCCCTCGCTTCTCGGACTTGCTATCAAGCACCACAGTGCAGTTTTTCAAAGCTAGGGTGCAGGCTTTACATCCTTCTGATCATTTGGGAATGGATGCTGCTGCATTGTCTCAATCTGCTGGAACAGTTCATCTTGATAGTGGCCTTCTTATTGAATATGACTGGTAAACTTCCTTGTAATTCATAAAAATCTTGTTGTTTTGTCTTATCTAATTTCCTTGCCAGTTTGATGAATTCATTCCTTAGTCTTAGGCAACCATTATAAAGTCCAACAAAATTGATGCGGGGATATATTCTAACCTGAATCCATTAACATTTTCATGATACTCTAAAGAAATTGAGGATTCCTTTGGTCATTTTGTCCTATCAGATGCTCTTTGAACTGTTCTAAATTCAATTTCTATTGAAAAGTACTTATTGCTATATCCTTGCCTTGGTTACTCTTCACGTTCTCATTTTGTTTCTCTATTCCATGCTGTTACATACGGCTTCAGGTTCTATAGAGCTCCAAATATTAGAAGCATACACATTTGGAAAATATTGATGATTTGAAAGAACTTGGTCATATATAGCTTTTACATCTGTCCGTTAGTCATGTATGAAGCTTCATCTGGATGAGACATGAATTCTTTCTAGTGTGTGCTTTCATATATTGGCACATGGTTGACCCTTTTAAGTATGAGAAGAGTTTCTTTTTGTATATTGTCTTGACATATCTTGAAGTAAGTATTCCCAGTTGTTACGGTTTATTTGTGTGCGTATAGAGATTCGCACATTATTCCTGTTCTCAACTTATTATTTGATAAATGTACAAAGGGACAGAATATTTCGCCAGATTAATTGTTAATATGAGGTATGTATAACATGGCTTGTATTCGTGAAGCTTTTACTGGGTGCTTTGAAATCAAATTTTCTTTTGTGACTAATGACTTCTGCTGATATCATTCATACTGATCTGCCAGCCAGGTTGGTACTGGCGCTGGGATCTGATGCCAAACTTGATGTTGTGCCAGGTGCAATGGAATACGCATTACCATTTTCCACCCTTGAGGATGCTCGTGTTAGGATTCGATTTCCCCATACAAATTTCATCTTGAATAGACTAGTAAAATTCTGTGTATAGGCTTCCTAACTACCACTACTTCTGTTTCTTGAAATTGTCCAATGCAGAGGGTTAATGAGAAGCTAACAGCACTTGAACGGAAGTTTTTTGGTAAAGACTCTCCAGTTCGTGTTGCCATTGTAGGATGTGGTTACTCTGGCGTTGAATTGGCTGCCACAATATCTGAAAGACTGGGTGACAGGGGAGTAGTACAAGCTATCAATGTTGAGAAAACAATCTTGCCTAGTGCTCCACCCAGTAACAGGGAATCTGCATTAAAAGTAAGAGCTCAGTTATGTGATTGGATAATAACCATCTACTACGGTGCTTGTTAAGTTGATTAATATGTTATATTATCAGTTTCATCATCCTAGATATTTCGTAAATTTAAATATATAGCCTGCATTATCCTATGTTCTAGCACCTTGATTGGTGCCTTTTTATCTTTTCAATGCAACCTATGTTGAAATAACAATCTTTCCTAATGCTCCAGCTGGCAGTGGAGAAACTACAACTAAGATAAGCCAAACAATTGTTTAACAAATTATCTTACCACGTGAAGATATTTTAATTCTAGACATTTTTTAGCAGTTGTGCTATTTTTCCGAGAAGTGAAAACATAAAAAGATAATACATAGTATTTGCTAGTATAACCCAGTCCTTTCAACGAATAGGTTACAGTAGGGATTCAATAATATTTTCATTCTTCGATATATATTCCTTTTCAAATCTTGGCTTACTATACAATTTAATGAGAAAAACCTAGACGACTTGCCTAATAACTTAATCTTGTTAGGTATTTGTTATGAATTTTGGAGGTTCAATTTTCTATAAAGATAAATTGCAAGTCTGTACAAATAACTTCAATGATTGACTGAAAAGAAAAGTTACAAAAAGTGCCTCTCTCTTTTCCCTAAGCTTGTGTAAAATCTTGTTCCTTGTGAATAAGTTTGACGAAAATAGATATTCCCTGCTGAAAAAGTAGTGAAGGCTATGTGATGAGCACCTTTCATGCATATTACTCCCTCCGTCCCGCCGAAAGTGAGTCGTATTCCTTTCCGGGGTGTCCCACCGAATGTGAGTCGTTTTCTTTTTAGGAAAAAGAAAACCTTTATTACACACACAACTTTAAATAATATATATTCTTATCACCACTTTATACCATTTTACACTACTTTTCCATAACTCTTAATTCCCGTGCCCAAAAGAAACGACTCACTTTCGGTGGGACGGAGGGAGTATTATTTTCTTATGCTGATGAATGAGAATAGGTTTAGTTGATGACTCTGACCTTATTTATTTGACTTGACTTTTTTAATTGAGCTAAATATGTTTCTATGCTTCTAACATTTATATTAGGAGCAAAATAATCTTTTGCTTAGAATGGTTGTACGACGTAATGAATGTGCTTGTATCATATGTTCTACATCATCTTAGAAGTAGTTTTCAAAAGCTTATAAGGTAATCGAAACATCCTTTTAGTTGAAACATGAAGCCTTTCTTGTAGGTTCTCTTATCAAGAAATGTCGAGCTTTTGCTGGGTTACTTTGTCCGTTGTATGAGAACAGCTGAGTTCAGGAGCTCACCTGAACTCGCAAATGTTCAAGTTGCTCATGATGCAACAGAACATGATCATGAAAGACTTATACTGGAGTTGCAGCCTACAGAAAGAGGCACAGAAAGCCAAATTGTTGAAGCAGATTTAGTTTTGTGGACTGTTGGGTCTAAACCTCTACTTCCTGAAATCAATGATAAACCCATTGGTCTTCCTCTTAATGGTAGGGGACAAGCCGAAACAGATGAAACTCTTCGTGTTAAGGGCCATCCACGTACATTTGCCATTGGTGACTCATCTGCTGTAAAGGACAAACAGGGACAATTGCTTCCAAGCACTGCTCAGGTAGTTAATTCTTTTGATTTCAGCGCAGGAATTCTTTACTTCCCCTGTTTAGAACGCAAAGTTCTCATCTGATTGTGATTGGGATTTCTGCTGCCATATTTTATTAGGTGGCGTTTCAGCAGGCAGATTTTGCAGGCTGGAATCTGTGGGCTGCGATAAATGGCAGACCTCTACTGCCATTTAGGTTTGTTATAAATGAATTATATGAGACATTCATTGATGTTTCACAAGTTGCTATCATGAAAGTGCACTGTTATGTCATTTTCAACCAGTTATCTCTTAAACTTTTGTGAAACTCAACTATTTTGAAGATGTAAAATTGTATCACATGCACAATGCAAGAAAAACACTGGTTTGCTTGTAGTGCTGTTAAAGGGTTTAGGGTAATGAAGTTTTTGCAATGGCTAATAAACATTGTAACTACGGGTCGTTGCTTCTTGCATAGCTCTTCTAGTTTCACATATGTTGCTCTGAAACTTCCGGTTCTCAGCTTACCTTAATGTGATCATATATTATCAGATTGCAATATGTGATCTCTGATTGGCGTTGCCTTACCATGCTCTAATTCACACATGAGAAGTTGTAGAAACATATGTAATGGCAGCCTAACCTGGGTGTTGTTGCTGCAGGTTCCAAAATTTAGGTGAGATGATGACTCTTGGGAGGTATGATGGTGCTATTACACCAAGTTTCATTGAGGGCCTAACGTTGGAGGGTCCAGTCGGGCACACAGGTACGGATACCCTTGTCATTGCATTGCAATTGTTTTATATCCTTCATTCCTTCTCACACTCTGAATCTGCAGCTAGGAAAGTTGCTTACCTACTGAGGTTACCGACAGACGAGCACCGGATTAAAGTAGGTATAAGTTGGCTTACTAAAACTGCTGTAGAGTCTACAGCACTGCTACAGGATACCTTCACTAAAATGCTTTTCGGGTCGTAGAAGGCAGATCACATCGACTTGTCGCTTCTCTGCTTGCTTTGAAGGTATAAAGGTTTAAAGAATGTTTTATGCATACTAGCTAAATGGTATGTGCGATGTATGTAAACTTTATGAATTTAAATGATATATACGTATTTCATAAATTTCTACTAAACTATAATATTTCATATAGATTAATTATAATACAGTTGTATAATATTTCCTTCAACTGAATCTTCTTTATAATTTGATTTCCTATAAAACACGCCAACTAAGGCCCCAATCTCCTCTAGCCATGCAACGTCAATTTTCCTTAATTACTTCATCCGTCCCGAGGAAGTTGTTACGCTTCTTTTGGGTGTGGAGTTTTAGGAGAATTGAAAAGTAGTGTAAAGTGATGATAGGAATATATTATTTAAGTTGTGTGGGTAATAAAAATGTTTTAAAAAGGAAACTTTTCAACTTTGTTGGGACAACCCGAAAAGGAAAACATAACAACTTCGGTGGGATCAATGAAATATAATTTTATCTAAATTCTTGATTTAATGTATGTTTTAATCTATATGTTATTTTTAGTATATTATACAGTCATTCTATCCCACGTCGAAATTTCGTGAGACTCCACCGAATGACCTTTATAAATAAGATATTTTTATTCTTTCAACCACATGGAGTGGTTTGGATTCAAATTGCAACATCAATTTAATTTGGATAAAATTATTTGAATAAATAAAAAAATATTTGATTTAATTAAATTACTTTAACTAAAATAAATCCATTTAGTTAAATTAGTTTCTGTAGCTATTAATGTATCGGGAATATTAAATTACCGATTAGAATTATAATTTAGAAGAAAGATGTGTACGTAGCTATTACAATCAACTAGTAAGTGGCCCGTTGAAATTCGATGGGAATTATTTGGTTTATTAGTTAATACTCCCACCGTTTCATTCATATGTCCCATTGTTTTTGGGCACAAAGATTAAAGAAACAAAATTTATGAGTGTAAAATGGTGTGGCTCATATTGATCCACATGTTTTTGTGTGTATTTTTTTTTTGGCCAAAAAAAGGTATGAGATATTATGAGTTGGACAAACAAAAGAGGTAAGTGAGACATCATGAATGAGACGGAAGGAGTATATAATAGAATTGAATAAATTTAATAAAACATGTGTTAGTAGTATAGATACGACAAAAATAGTTATCATATTAATGTTCCAAATTTGATAAAATTAATTGATGTAAGGATCAATACGAATTACATAAAAAATTTATAACATTTATTATTATAAATTATTGTGAAATTTGTGTTGAACCCGCAGTGGGTTTATTTGTACAAAATAGTCCTTAAATTATTTGAATCACGAATAACCGCATAGTTGTCTTGCCTCGTCGAACGTTACACAATTGTCTCACCTTCTTGGAGCACTGAATAGTTGCATCGTCGGAATACTACACAATAGTTTCGTCACATCCTTATTTACTTCCAATGCACGGTAGTATAGCCTCACCTCGTTGGAGCATTGCATTATTGTTTATTGGGATACTGCATGATCGTCTCGTCTCGTCTCGTCGGAATGCAATATGGTTGCCTCCAATCTAACCAGTACTATCGTCTCTCCTTGTCAGTAAGCTATATAGTTGCCTCAAATGCACAATAGTCTCGTCTCGTCGATATGTTGCCTCGTCAGAATAACGCACAATAGTCTCGTCTCGTCACAAAACTAGTAATACACGCTAATTACTCAAACATATATTCATGGTTATGACCAGTTTGAATTTATAAATATAAGTTGTAAAAAAGTTTATTATCTGTCTCGATAAAACTGTTAGAGTGTTGCATGGTTGCCTCATCGAAATAGTGCATGGTAGTGTCGTCTCGTTTCGTCGGTATGCAATATAGTTGCCTAAAAAAAATAATTATTGAATCAGTTCATCCCGTTGGAAAGTTCCGCGGTCACTTCACCTCTATACGATTGCATTGTCTCGTTGGAATGCTCGTAAATCCTATTGAAAATATAATTTTGCTATATTTTTCGTCTCAAAACCATATAGTAATACCAATTAATTATATTCTTGACAAATTTGATAAAATTTCTCCAAATTTGATTAAAATGTGGCTTTACTATCAGTTCCTGCACAAATCCACATAGTTATTTTAATAACTCTTATTGTCTCAATACTAGCATACTGATACTCATCGATACTATACCCAAACTCTTCTTGTCTCGCCTACTTCAACAACTCATCAAACAATGCAAAACGAAAATAATCTTGTGTCATAAGTCAACAATAGTAATTATTAGGAAAATGATTTTAGTGCACCCAAAAGATGTAGTACAATAGAAACAAATTTACAAATCTTCCCTCGCATGTCTCACGGCAAGACCTTCTATCCAATTTGACAATAATTAAACTGTCCATTGACCGGTTCAGTCTGACCGATCCGACTTGACCGATTTGGTTCAAACCGGTATTTTTTTAATTATATTAAATACTACTTACCAGCGGAAAATAATTGGTACTTTAACTTATATGAGTTGGTACTTTTTGACATAATAGTTGGTACTTTCACTTATGTGGTGAGTTGGTACCTTCGATTATGTGAATTGGCGCAACTGCCGATTTGCCTATCGGGCTCCCTGTCGGTCGACAGCTAGACCGACAGGACGGGCGAGTTTTTTCGCCGAAATCGAGTTGCCTATCGACCCACCTGTCGGTGAGCCGGGGAAAGTCTCCGAAAAGTGGTCAAATTGCCTAGTTTGAGTCCGATCCGGTTTCCTTCTTCCACGATGATGTTAGGCACGAATTCTCAGCTATAAATAGGCCTCTTATCAGCCCTTGTATCATATCTTTCATATCATTCCCTAGCTTTAGTTTACTTTCAAATTTAGTTTATTTCGACGTTGTTCATTGTTCGACGTTGGATTCAAGTTCAAGTGTTGTTCGTTGTTCGACGTTGGATTCAAGTTCAAGTTTTATTCAAACATTCTTATTTTCGTCATCAAGAGTTCTTTCTTCCCTTATCTTTTAATTATGTCTTTCCTTTATATTACTTTGTTTGTTCCTAGTATCATGAGTAGCTAAACTACTCATGATTCTGGGTATGTATGAACTAGTTAAACCTATATAAGTTGTTTATTAAATCTTTTGCCTTCCAACCTATGATTCAACTCCCTTTGTGCTTAATCCATGCTTTCGTAGTTGACCACTAGGATTGCGTGTATCTAATTGTGAGATTAAACTAACCGGTTTTACCTCATAATAAATTTAAGGGAGTTTGATATAATCTTCGATTACCTTACCGAGGAATTGAGATTATAGGAGATTAAAATACTTAGGAGCTTTTGGTAACTAGTTTAATTCTCTAGAGTCCTACCCAAAGATAGAGTATAGACTAGCCCACTATCTAGGGTTGCCTAATCAAGGCCCTTAGATTGCATTAGAGAGAGTATCCCATCATAGTTGGATTAAATTGGTAAATAAATTAATAAGATTAACAAATATAGAATTGATTAGGGATTGATATTCTGGGATCGTGTCTTTCATACCTTGATTTAGTTCATTTATTTAATTGTTTATTTTCTTCCCAGTTCTCTTCACCTAAACCTAAATAAAAATCCGTCTAGATAATAGAGAGCTTTGATAGGGAGAATTGTCATAGTTTCGCCATATCAATCCCCGTGGATACGATACTCGACTTACCCTATTACTATCGCTATTTGTGGTAGGAAATAATGTGATCAATTAGTTAAGAATCTTATTCTATATAGGATTATAATTCTAGATCTCTCCTTAATTTTAGGTCATATGTGGCATTACCACAAGTCTCTAATTCTATTTATCTAAATACTTTAGTTATATGTATTTTTAATGTATTTCTAAATTCTTTAGTTATATGTATTTTTAACGTATTTTAATTCTATATTCATTTATTTTTATCATTATTATTGTTGTTATTATTGTATATGTTTATCTTCTATTTCTAAACGTGATATCCTTATGGAGAAAATAACTAAACAAATTCAGCATATAGAACTCTTATTTGATATTAACAAATTCAATTCTTATCTAAT
>JAYJMF010000028.1:2780976-2795149 GCA_036873715.1 Salvia sclarea
AAAGTGAAAGTATATTTCTTATCAAAATTCGTCTGCTTACAAAAGCCAACAAAACAGATATAAATACTAAGCTAAAAATTCGAAACTGGGCTTAAACAATTAAAAGGTCCAAAAGCCCAAAACACTAACAACTTATGATAATTGGGCTTTATTTAAAAACCCACGAAAATAAAAGTAACCCACGAAAATGGGCCTTCAACTTGCACGACTTCACTCTTGGATCACGGTCCAATTCACGAATTTGGGCTGCTTAACTCCAACATCTTCATCGTCCAATTTCTTCCGGATAATGCACTGAAAATAGCCTTGGAGCTGCTTGGCTCTCAATCTCGTAACTGGGCCTCTCAACTGCAACTCCGGGTTCGAATCATCAGTGCTGGACCTCGGCTCATCAAGTTCGATTTAATGCTTCGATTAAAAATGCATAATAAAGTCCAAATACCGTTATATCGATTAACCTAAAAATCTGTTATGTTAACGGACTATCCAAGTAACAAAATAAAGTTATACCTTTTATAATAAAAATATATAAGTACAAATAGCAATTCCAACCGAATGATCTTAAATAATAGTAATCTTTTAATCCTCTTAAACTAACAATCAATTCATCTTTAATTAATTAGGAACATGTTATAATTATAAATACTCAAAAATTGACAATCTTCTTCTATAATAATTAAACAATAAAAGAATATGTTACTAAATATATGCAAGTATAATTATCAAATAATATATGAGTGGAACAAATTTACTCAAGTTCATCAATTATCTTTTAATATATAACTAATATTTTTATAATTATTTATGTATATCAGGTCGATTCAGTTAAACACGATTTCTTATCATTAAAAACTACAATCAAATCACTAGCCTTGATTTTTTTGAAAATTTTAGGAGTTCATCGTTGATTCAAGCAGTAGTTAGAGATGATTACAAATTCAATAAAAAATATTTTATTCAAATTTCAACTAAAATATAAATCATTATTAAAATACCCCTACTATTTTCTGAAATTGGTGGGAGGCCCATGCCCCCCCAGCCCCAGGGCCCTTAGTGGCTTCGGCACTGGCTATGTTAGGAGTTTTTGTACTAAAACAGAACATTTTAGAAAATTGGATTCAACTCAATTAGATTCTCAAATTTTCATTTATTTAATTTAATTAATTTCTAAAATAATTTCAAAATAAATATTAGGTTCTTTATATTAAAAATTAATCTCAAATTATCAATTAAAAGTCCATTCCATAGAAGTACTCAAGATAAAACTCTAGTTTATGAATTTCTGCAGTTTTCTTTTTCTAAAGCTCCATACTTATTTACTAGATGTTCCGGAGTTGTGGAATTTTCCTTCAGCCAACAAAATTTTGTATTCTTTTTGAAAATTTGAAAAACCAAACACAAAAAAATTCCGAACCTCTGGAATTTTGTATTCTTTTTAAAGAAAATCGAATTGCTAAAATTATGGATAAGAAATATAGTACAAAGTGATCAAACACTTGATCCTAGTCATGCTTCAAAGAAAAAAAATCAGACTATTGAAGAAAGCAAACAAATGGTAGTGAATAGCTGAAAAGAAGCTTTACAGAACTGATGAAAGAAACTCAACATCCATTGCCATTGGTATCATGAATTCATCCCACTACATGCTTAGCAAAATATTACATATATTTAATAATCTCATAATTTCCTTGGCCTTCAATAATATTCCTCTAATACAAAGCTATAATATGTACACAAAGAATATGAGATTGTTAAAGCCTAGACCTAATGTTGCTAGTTAGACTAGTTTAATAGTAAAACTGTCCAGTCCTCTTATACATCTGTGCATGCTCTGTTAAGCTTCCTGCGCGACGGGTGATTGCAATGTTATCCTGTGCTTCGAACAATGAGAATGTTCTCCTGCAGATGGTGAAAATGTTTTAAGGAATATCACGGTAGACAACCTATATCATGTATCGTTAGTTAGTATATGCTCGAGAGAACATCATGGAAATGAAAACAAGCTTGCTTTTCTTTCATCCAAATCAGACCAACACTTTATCCTCAACACTCAGCTTTTAGATGAAGTTCAGAATTTAACTCGCATCATCATAACAAGTACCTCAGATGATCTAGCTCACGTCAAACCGTTTAAGGGTGGGTAGAGAAAGTTCCTAGATCAAGAGTTTAGAGAAGTTCAGGAAGAGCCTAGATAGGATTCGTTTCTTTTTTAACTAGGGCAAGCTTTCATGAGCATCTAATGCTGCAGAATTTTTATTTTCTCGGATTCATTTGATGCCAGATTCACTGTATGCTTCATAGAATGAAATAATATACACACGCACAAGTCTCTATAGCTTGTGAAACAGATCAGATAGATATATTACCTCCTTGTCGATTCCCTCTGAAGGAAACCAATGCATAAGAACACCTAGATGCATTAGAGCAGGTATCAATTTGAATAAGATGGGAGTTGCGACCTGCATTGTAATTGATTCCGCTTTAGGTAAAAGTATTTTTAGGAATTTTAAAGGCAGTTAGAATACTGAAATCACTTACAAGACTGAGTGCGGTTGTTCCCAGAAGGAGAAGGTACATATTACCCTATATTTTGTAAAATTCACAATCAGAATACCATTTCTTAAATTTTGTAAAAAAAAGCATCAGCTGAACAGATAATGCTTAGTGAAGTCCACCACTAATGGGTGGGTACATCATATGCATAGAGATATTATATAATAGAAAGTGAAGAACTCACCTCAACAATATGCAGATTCGAGGCACGGCTTAAGAGAACAAATGCAAACTCTCCAATTTGTGCCAGCAACACTCCGACCTATGAGTTTATGAAAAGTCATAGATCATACAACTGATTTTCAAATGACAAAATTAACATTAATGGTAAAAGCACAAAATACACTAATCTTCCCCCCAACCCTGAACATCCCTCTGTCTTCTAATCTCCATCACTGCACTAATGCCGGCATCACCAGTCCTTTCCACTACCAACCACCACCTACTCCAGCTTTCCCCTTATAGCCACAAGTACAATACAAGCATGCACAGGTTGTAGGTTGTAACAAGTTAAGGTCATTTAGGGTTTTGGAGGTTGTATATAAACATTTTGAAATTCTAAAAAATATATGGTGTTGTGTATGGTAATTGGACTGTATTCATAAAAATTTGGGTTTTGTAACAGCCCTCAGAACAGAGATTCTCAAACTTACAACAAGTGATGCCTTAAGATTATAGCCAAAGGCCTTCGTGATACCAGCCGCAACTGTTGTCTTAACTACAACAACTAGTATTACCGATACAAGCAATATATCCACATGTGCCCAGAGGAACTGCACGTGTATGAGCATTCCAATACTAGACAGGAAGAGAGCAGCAAAGAAGTTACGAACCGGCTCCACCTACAAGAAACACTGATTATAAAAGATCACGCAATACTCACCTCAATACACTTATATATTGTTTTTCTGTACTACACAAACTATCATGTCAGACTATATGAAATTTTCAAAAGCAGAAAAAACAACTGAGAGGGAATTATTGCTGTTAAAAAGCATGTTGCAGAGCTCCGTGCCTGGTTAAAGTTTTAGGACATTATCTGTCATAAATGTGGAATATCTTTCCACCTAATAAATATGCAAATAATGCCATCTAATTTGGTTGTTAAATATACTGGTTCAGGAACCTTCTTCTTAGTCATATATCCATCTTCAAGTTACTACACAATTCACCGCAAGCAAAAGTATGTAGCGAACACGTATAACCCATGTTGTTATGCATATATTGTGTTTCATAACAAAAGATGGAATGAGCAATAAGAAACCAAAAGTTTCCAAAGGCAGCAAAAGATATGGGACAAACACAGGCAGGCATAGTGAAAAGTTAGTGTCAGTACTGTGGATAAGTCAAGGATAAAGAAAGAAAGAAAATCTGTCAGTCATAGAATACCTGGTTCAAGGTGTGTTGTGTAAATTCTGTGGTGGATATCATGATCCCAGCCACAAATGAACCCAATTCAAGACTGAGTCCCAGTTTGTCACTGCACTGAAATATGGAAAGCATAAGATAACCAGGAAAAGGCTGAACTTCTGTTAAATATATGTGTCTTACATCCACAATACAAGCAACCATCACTTATTGTTGTATATTTTGAAACCATTTTTTCCAATTCTGAATGGCCTTAATAAAACTTCTAGATCCAATATTTAACTTCTCATAAAAAAAAGAAGTTAATTTTCACATGCTAGTCATCATATTGCTCTATGAACTAGCAAACTACAAAATTGACAGACAAAAGATCAAAATGAAAGGATTGAAAGAGAAATCATATAAAACAAATGTGGGAGATAATTTATCGTCTTATCCTTACCCATGCCGATATCAAGCAGAATGCCACAGTAGCCAGCTGATAGAGCTCATTTGTCTGAACATCAAACAAACAAAGTTTCATCAGTAATAATGTACAGGCATCCAAGTTCTCTAATATTAACTATTTCAAGATACATAGACATGATGTAGAAGAAAAAAAGGGAAAAAGCTTTTGGGATATATTCTCTTCATTTCTTTTTCATCATGCAGTTATAAGACAATTCAGACAGGAGCAAAACCAAAACCAGGAACCAAGTGACGAACATAATTCTCAGGAAAGGACTATATATCCAAGACTCCGACCTAGACACAACTTTTTATTTGTCATCTCTTTATAGGCATCATCATATTAGGAACAAAATTCATCAGTTTTAGATTGTTTAGGTGGGATATCGTATCCTTGATTGTTGCTTCACCCCCACTTGGAGATGTTACATAGTAAGACGTGTAATGGTTTCGTCGGACCTATTGATTGCATTCATTGTCCCTTACATTCTGAAAATATTGATAATCTTTATGTCCACTTGATTGGGAAGCTTGGGTACTTTATTCGTGATATTACAAATTCCTTTGGAACTTTCTGGTAGTGATCAGCTCTTTCTCCTTGCTTTGGGCTGAAAGTTCAACTCTCAATTATGATACTGTGGAGTTTAATTTGGTTTATTTTGAATTCGAGGAACAAATGCACGTCTGATAGCAAGCAGCGGCAGGTCCATTATTTTCCTGTCATGGTAAGATGACTTACTTGGAGGCCCCTCGAGCTTACAAGAGTCTTGATTTTATGGCTAACATGGTTAGGGGCCTCTTTTATTCTTCAAGACCTTGGAGGGGCTGGCCAAATTTCTATGGCTCCTACTTATACCTAGGGGTGTACACGAACCAAGCTGCTCGTGAGCTATTCGGAGCTTGGCTCGAAAAAAGCTCGTTCGGAATTTGTTCATTTTCTAAACGAGCCGAGTTCGAGCTTCAAATCGAGCTCGAGCTTAGGGGTGTTCTGCTCGCAGGCTTGCGAACATGTTTGGCTCGATCTTATACGAGCTAGCTCGCGAACGTGCTTGCGAATACGTCTATGAACGTGTTCGCGAACACATTTGCGAATATATGTTTGTGAAATAATTAGTTTTCTTAAGAATTTAAATCAGTAATAAATTCCAATCCATATGTATATTGATAATTAAAAAAATTATATTATTTTCATTGTATATAACATATGTTCTAAGTTGCTAACATAATATTATAGAAAGTTACTTATATAACTATAAATAAAATTACTATTATAAATATAACAATTTTTTAAAGAATATATATAACTATAGAAAAAATTAGTCAAGCTCGAGTTCGAGCTTGGGCTCGAATATACTATAAACCAATAATTATTGAATCGAGCTTGAACCGAGCTCGAGCTTAATATAAAGTTTTCGAATCGACCTCGAGCTCAATATAAAGATTTCGAACCGTGCTCGAGCTCAATTTTAAGCTCGAATCAAGCTTCGAGCCGAGCTCGAGCCCACTAAAATTCTAACGAGCCGAGCTCGAGCTTGCTTCTATTCGGCTCGGCTTGGCTCAACTCGTGTACACCCCTACTTATACCCTTGTGGTTTTGTGGCATCCCCCTCGACACCTTGGCTCTGAGAGCCCCAAACTGTTATTTCGTGGGTTGGGGTGGAACTTTTAGTAGTGATTGAGGTTTTGCTCTCTTATGAGCTGAGTTAATAGTTGCAATTTATGCAATTGAGATAGCTTTTGCTAGAGAATGGGTCATGTGGCTCTAGTCTGACTCCAAATATGTGTTTTCATTTCTTTTCTTCTAGCAGTTTGGAGGTTTCTTGGTGGCTTAAAGGTCGCTGGTGACTTTCTCCTCTTCCTTGTATTGTTTCTTTAAATTTTAAATACTTTCATGGTCCGGATTTGTTTGCATTTCTTTAGCTAGAGAGGGTTCTCTTTTTCCTACTCAGGATTTTACCATTGGGTTAAATGAGCCGTTTTACTTAGGCCTGCGCCAATACTTTTCAACAAGTGGTTTCCTTGGGGCTTAGGTTACTTGTAAAAAAGTTCTCAATGACAGGCCTATAATAAAAATTGCATACGCATATGCTAATTGCATCACCTAATGACGAGAAGTTTATAAAGTATATGGTACAATTGGACTTTTGAGCTGAAAACATCGTATAATTTCAACAACTAAGCAAACAAATAAAAAACATATTAGGAAAAAACATAATGTAGTAACCTGGGATGATAATTGCATCATCAACTTTAAAAACCGAGGAACGAAAGACCAAGTCAATATGGAAGCCACAACGAGGTATATTGATAGAGTGAGTAGCCTTGAAATTAACAAGTACAAAATCGATTAACAAAAGTGAAGCATATCTAATAGGAACTAATAAAGTACTTAACCGGACTTACAATTTTCCCATGGAGACCATTCCTCGGAGAAGGCCACTATTGCCACCTAGAACAGGGAGTAAAGCAAATAACAACCCCACAGCACAGTCCTAGATGGTTACTCAGATAGAAAAACAATAACAATATTCACTTACTATAATCTTTGAAACTTAAGTTTAAGAAATAGTCCTCTTTGTGTATTGCAAAAGATTAGTACCTGAAAAATAAGTGTTCCAATAGTCACTTGACCATGAAGGGCAGTGCTACTATTCTGCTCAACCAGAAATTTCACTACCTATGAAGTATATGACATAGAATAATGTTAAACATATTTTATTCACCAATTAGGTGTTCGCAAAGTAAAATTATACTTATACTGAAAAGTATTAGTTACCACAGCAGTTGAGGACATTGACAAGAAACAACCAACAAAGACACCCTCGGACAACTTGGCTCCACATAACTGCAAAATAACATAATCTAACTAGTGCAAATTGATAATCCCAGGCATGCAAAAAACAATTAACAGGATTCAGAAGTGTACCAATGCAGTCATGCTGCACAAGCAAATAAGAATGATTATCTGAAGCAATCCACCAAGAACAGCAACAGGACCGACAACTTTAAGCTGTGTCAATAACACACAACAGGAAATCAAGAGAAGCAATATAGAAAAAATATGTAGCATTGGTTAAAGGATAAACTACTAGAATACCTTTGATAAAGAAAACTCCAGTCCCAAACCAAATAGAAGAAAGACAACACCAAACTGTGCAACAGTCTCAACCTGCAAAGCCGATGGAACAATGTTGAAACTAAAAAAAACATGAAATATCGAAATAAATAAAGATAATAGCCCAGTTCAATTTTAGAAACAACATACAATGAGTTAAAACCTGTACACCACTGAACGTATCCTTACAGTTCTGATACCATCTGTCTTACTAATTTAAAACCTTGTAAGAGATTCATAGCCTAGAAATTAGAATTACCTGCTAGGATAACTAATTACATAAAAATAAAAATGGGGATAATTCATAAATAACACAAAAGGTACACCTATTTCAGATTCCAACATGGCTTTTAAATGTTGCAGTGTTAGAGCTAAAAACAGACAAAGTGCTAGAACTGAATGGGAACGATTCACTAACGAAGATCACAAACCAAGATCAAAAGAGAAATCCCAATAGAAGAAGGAATTTCTGCACCCAAGTGCTAAATGCCGCTCGTATCCAGAAATCATGTCTAGACAGTTTCGCTCTTAGGGAGAAGAAACCCTTTTATTTCAGAAGCTAGGCCAAAGCCAACCAGTGCATGTCCTAATAATTAATAAATAAAATAACATAAAATAATAACAAAAAAATTGCATCAGGGGCTAGCCAGGCCCCTGATCCATCTTCCGACAACAGTAAACGCCTTCTCGAACAAATTATCCACCCTTCCAAGCAGCCTTGTTGTCAAGGCTGAAATCTCGGAATTTACTCATGAACTCTCCTTCCTCCACCCCAGTAGCCTCATCTTCACTCTTGCCCTGTCAGTGGGCTCTGCATATGGCCCAAAGCACTGTCCCGGTTCAAGCCTTCAACAATGTATTAGACTTATCAGAAGCAAAACATCTCAGGTATGTTTCCACACTTTGATTAACCACCTCGGTTTGGTTGTCTATCTCAGGGTGGCATGCCAAACTCATTGTTGTGCATTTATTCCATGTTCCATGTGTCTCAACAGAAAGAATTGGCGAGCTGCCTGGACTCCTCTAAGACTAATTTGACCTACTGTAAAATAAATGTGCTGCAAATGGACTTTGCATTCCAGAGAGATGTGGAGAGATGATGGCTGTCTAAAATAGTTTATTGTGCAGTGGTGCAATAAAAGCATCGATGAGGCTGACATCCAAGTCAACTCTTCCTTGAGGACAAGGCTTTCTGGAAGGAAGAGGAAGTTGATACTAACTAGTCTATGCGCATGACATCAGGACTCGACAACAGCCAGATGAGACTACTGTGTGAGAAAGGCCTAATTATTTACACTATTCATGAAAGAGATTATTAGTTAGCTATTTTTATTGTAAGCTGCCAAATAAAGGGTCATGAGCATAGGTATTTAAACAAGAAGTCTTGTGTTAGGGTAGGTGTGGAAGAAAATTACTTAAGTACCTAAAGCTTTGGCAGTAGAATTTCAGGAACTCATTCTGTGAGGCGTTTATCTACTTTATTTTGTCAGTAGAGGTTCATATTATTATCATTTGTTCAGATGCTTAGGACTCTATAAGTAGCATTATCTCATCTAGGAGCACGGAAATGAATTTTATATGAAATAAAACAAAATTACAAATAACAATTCTTAATTATGTAAATATCGTCTAGAAAGATAAATAATAAGTAATGGTATAGTCATCACTTATTCCCACATCAAGTTGAAGATTAAGATCTTGATTAGGTATTCAAGAGGTCTAAGGTCTGAGCCAGTGACTTGCACCAAGAATATAGATAAATTATAACATTTCCAACTTTTCAGATCAATAGGATTTCTATACACAATACCAGTTGGCCACCGGCCCACCATTGTACTAACACCAAAGTGTAATTTTCAGTATCTAATTTTGAGACGAAGATCAAAGAAAAATTTTGTAAACAAACATATTGGAAAAATAAACATGGAAGCATGTACTTAACTACTTTTAGATCTAAATTCTCTACTATCAGAAGCAGCCTCCACTGCAGCAAGCACATTCTTCTATTCTTTTTAACCTAAGAAATATCTCAGAATCAAAAGGAAAACTAAGACATAATAGAACACACCTGCACCATCTCACTAATAAATTTCAGACCACCAGGTCCAATAATTGATCCAGCAAGAAGATAGCCAACAATAACCTGAAATGAATAGCCAATCAATAGGACACATAAACTCTTTTGGAAATGAAATCTTGGGATATAAAACAGCAAACAACAAGAATAAAAGGTCACACAAGTGAAGATTGCAATGATCAGTAAGTACAGACCGGTTGGCCTAAACAGGAAAAGATTATTCCACCAATGGCAGCAGAGACTATCACAACCACCAAATCTGAAATTAGCCTACAAAATTCAAGATGCTAGGCCATCATAATAGACTCAAGTTGAAAATGGAAATTTAGAAACGGAAATATTCAAATATACGCGTATATATGTGCAGGGAGAAGATCAAAGAGAATGGGGTTATTATATGAGAAATGAGAATACATGCACAAACACATAAAATTCATGACACGAGATGAACAAATCAATGTTGTGCATGTGTTCCATTGATTTGTTCTCAGTTCCTGGATTTATGTGTTTGTCCATTGTTCTCATTTCTCACTTATACCTCATTCTCACTATATTTCACCCCTATATATATGTATTATGTATATATTTCATAAAATTGTTGTCAATAATGGCTGGAGAAAAGAAAAGCAAAACATGAATCAATGTGTATAGTTCCATAAAAAGATTAAATTAAAAAGAAGGCTTACCTGAAATCTACTTGAAGCACTGGATATTTTGATTTCTTGTTTGACATCACAAACACATTATCCTACAGTTGAAAAACTTAATCAGGAAGGCCTTGTTTTTAGAGCATATAAACTTCTCTGTGAATCTACTGCACGAGTTCCCCCTATAATTGTTTGCAAAGAATTAGGCCTTACCTTTCTGTCTATTAAAGTTGCCATGTCATCAGAATCTTCATTTTCAAGAGAGAACACGTCTTGAAATTGGAAAGGTTTGGTACCACTGTTGAATGAGTGTGAAAGGAAAATTTGCAACAGTACAGTTAAATTTCTTGCAGTTTGAAAGTAACTAATTTATTTGGCAAGAATCATCACTTCCTTACTTAGCCTCATTACTCTCATTTTTCTTTATCTTCTCATGGGTGATTTTAGCAACAGTCTCCAATTCAGCCTGTCATAAATAGTATAACCTTACTTTAGAAAGTAAATCTAGAGGAAAGATCTCGGAATAAGATGAATGCAAAAGCCAATAATATTTAGTTATGAGAGAACATACATTCAGCCCACAAAAAGTAGGTGAGAAGTATCACCCATTATTGTTAGGATCAATAAGGAGACAAACCAAGATCTATGACGGATGACATAAACTTCATGAAGCACATCACCACATATTACCCTTAGAACACCGTGATAAATATTCAACTGATACATAGAAATCATAATGTAGAAACAATAATGGGATGGAAATATCTGGTCTGTTCAACTACAGAGCTTGAAAAAGAACTGACTCCATCACTATCCATAACTGAAGAAGTTTGCGACTTTAAACGATTAATATCAGTGATATTAAATAACTAGTATAGAACAATTTAGATACCATATAGCTTTGACAGATAACTAGAGTTGGCTGGTTAAAAGGAGTGGAAGTGGATGCAACTCGATAAAACAGACAGATATACCTGTTGGTCTGCCACGCTACTGTTGAAACTGCTTTCCCCAGATCCTTTAGAAGATGAGAATGAAAAGATAGCACTATTATGATGGACATAAGTTCAATGAAAAAGGATAGGAAAATATAAAATCAGCATTTAAACTTAAACAATCATTAAATCTCCACTTCCAAGAGTTCCTATAGTGCATAATTACAAGCACGTGCGGAGGGGGAGGAGGATATGCAAATTACACAGGATTAATGAATTTTGCAGGCAACATTAGATCTTATTGTTTGGGCATACTGGCAGAATATTAAAAACAATTTAAATAACTTAGCAGGGAAGAATAAGTATTTCACTATATGAGCTGAAGAACAAGGAAAATTAGCAGTCTATTTGTAGAGATGGTATAGTGTAACATTCAAGAGTGCCATTGAAATAAAGGAAGCACAGCCAAGAAAACTAATTGGTAAAGTAACAGGCTGAGCTACTTTCCAAGAATGAAATGTGTGTCTCCGTTCCAACCTATGTGTAACCTCTATGCCAAACATACGGTGGTTTCTTGAAAATGCTTGCATATTTGTAGGCTCTTAAGGTCTAGCATAATTATGTGAAATAGATAAAATAGAATCTTTATCCGTTTCACTTAATTAATTTACTTCCTATACACAGTTGATGCGTAAACCTGAATAGTATAAAAAGAAAAAGTCACTCATGTACTCTGGATTGACATGATTAATACTCCCTCCCTCCCATTAACAATGTCCCATTTCCTTTTTTGCAAAAAGTTACAAACACAAAGCATGTGGGCCACACTACCTCACACTCATTAACTTTTCTTTCTTAACCTCCGTGCCCAAAAGAACCAGGACGTTATCAATGGGACGGGGGGGAGTAATACTAATGGTGTGAAGAAGAGATCTAAAGAACAAAGTTAATGCTAGACTAAATTAGTAACAAGTAAATGTTCTATGGTGGAGCTTTACACCTAGTTTCTCTAAAGAACGAGAATAGATCAACCACATTATTAGCATCATGTTCTGCCAGAGCCTTAGAGATCTTAATTACCACTTTACAACTAATCGTGAAAACTACCCTATGTATAATTACAAAATTGCCTTCACTTTGGCTTCAGTTAGAACAAACCAACAAATAGCTAGCAAATTCCTATCTCCTCCTTCCTATTAATCTAATCATTCCAAAAACTTGCAGCAGATCACAGCAACATCAGCAAATCTACCCTTCCGTAATGAGGAAACAGAAACCAAGTTCTTAAAATGTTGACTTCTTGTTATTGCTCATATGATCTGTTTCCAATAACAACATATGTATTTCAGCTCATGACCAGAACCCACATGTAGGCACCACTCTATAACCTCCCAGACTCCCAGTTCATATTTACCTTTTTTGGAAGTAAAATGCTAATTAATTATTTATATCTTGGATAAGAGAGAGTTATGTTATTGACACTCAATTAGTCGGTTGAGCAACTACTGAACGAAGCAAAACCCAATTTGAGCTGTGAGTCAGACTGCGAACTAGAGAACACAGTTTTTGCCTTTTATATGCTCTATAGCTACTTTTACAGGCTGCCACATTGCAGCTGCACAATCTAGCAAATGAGAAACAATCTGGCTAGTACAATCTTTCTGAGGTCAAATTGTGGTAGTTTAAACTCAAGAAAAAAGCTGAAATGATTCTCTAATATAAGAATATCAGATCCATAAAATTAAAAATAAATATAAATAAGGAAACCACCTCAGAACATACCATAAATCTATAGTTATAAATTAATGAATAACTAACCGATCAGAAGTTCAATGCTAAATGGAAGTATCTATCTACACTTGATATTTTACTCACTTCTTTATCTTTAACAACTGAATCTAAAATTACGAAATCCAGCTTCTTCACTTATTAGCTAGCTTTTTCCCCCTAAATGTACTTAGAAAGCAAATTCTCTTAGAATAAAGTGTTCCGATCTACAAAGTACTCTTGTCTGTAAGATAGCAACTTCAAACAAAAATATACAACAACCAACGCAAAAATAAATAAATCCAAACAAGAAAAGGAAAAAAAGATGCAAAAATTGATTGAACTAACCTTCAGGTTGATCATTCTCTGAGAACTCCTTCTCCAATACACGATCAAACATCTTGGCGATACTAGCTTCGCCATCTTCCGTCGCCGTCGTATTAATTAGATCGCCAAAGAATTCTTGCCTGATTTCTTGCTTCGATCTAGCCGAATGACTTGTTTTTGCGCATAAAATGAGTATTAACGAAATAGTAATTAGAATTCCGTAATCCTTTCTCGTCCCCATTTCCCTGAAACTGAAATTTCAGCAGAAATTTGAGATCTTTCTCTATGTTGAGGGTGGGGGTTCGAACCCGTAAGGAAAAAGGGGAAATGACTTTAAAATTAATACTCCTAGCTATTTTGATATATGGCGCGAATGAATTGTCGTTTTTTTGCATTGTCAATTTAATTTGATATAATATAAGTTTATTATAGTTTTTATTCTATTTTATTTTATTCCATCCTATTCGATTCTATTTCTATCTAAGTTGATTTAAGTTTATAATTAGTTTTTATTAAATTTTCTTTAATTATAATAACTGGTAATTATTAGCTGTATTTATTTTTAAACAATCACATTATGAAATTAAGCCTTTTGGAATTGGGCCTAGAGAATGAAGCACAAAACCATTTATCACATCAATACATAATAATTTCTAAATGTGTTTAGCCAAAATTAAACTCATTCATAAATTGGAAAAAAGAAAAGAAAATTACACATAAAGTAATCAAGTTAATATATGATATAAATTAATCCAACTTTTAAAATAAGCCACTAAATATGAATTTTGATGATTTGTATTAGTATGAACTAGGTTGTAACCCGTCGAAATTCGACGGGAATCATTTTATGTCATAATTTGTAAATATTTTTATTAAAAAGTAAGTTTCCTCAAATTTTAATAATAACATTACTTGTTAATTGTCAAAATTCATTAGT
>JAYJMF010000028.1:2802866-2826383 GCA_036873715.1 Salvia sclarea
CCCAATTTTCTATTTTGGGAATTTTTGCATTTTAATAATTTTATTTTATATTTGTATTAATTAATTAATTAATTAATGAAGTGTATTACTTTATAGTTTTGAGATAAAACGAGACTAGCGTGCATTGGAGACATATAAGTACGAGACGAGACTATTATACATATTTTGCAACATGTTTAAAACTATATAATAATAATAATAATAATAATAATAATAATAGTAATAATAATAATAATAATAATAACAACAACAACAACAACAACAAGCTATTTTATACTATAATTTTTAAAACATATAGCTAAAAAATTGAAGAAATACTCTTCTCAACGTATTTTTTTTAGAATTTATATAATTAATTAATTTATTATTATTATTTAATATATATATATTTTCTTTATTTTTATATCATGTAAATTGATTCCCCGTCGAATTTCAACGGGCTACTTACTGGTTTATTTATATATTAAAATGGGAATCGATAAGCAGGGCTCGGTTGAATTAGTTGTATGGTCGGGTTTTAAAAGAGACAGCATTAAGTTAATGGGATAGGCATAGGATTAGGGATCTCATCTAACACCTCCGTCTAAAATGATGACGTGTCCATTTTTATAATCGTGTAGCGAGGACGGTGACGAATCGCGGTGTTTGTGTGCGCGCGTGTGCAACGAATATGCCAATTTTGCTTCCTTTCCTTTTCTTAATCACTTCAAATTCTCCCTATTAAACCACGCAACGCCAATCTCTAACCATATTTCTCGATTCTCTCTCTAAGATTTTCAATTTTAGCGCGGCATTTTTCAACTTTCTCGGTTGCCCTCACATTCAGGGTTCGTTTGCCTGCAATTACAAGCTTCGTTGCTGGGGAAGAGAGCAGCCGCCATTCCTGGATGTTGGTTGATTCCGAATTGCTTTTGGTTTTATCGAAGGTGAGTTTAAGTCTTTAGCCTAATGTCACTAGCCTTTCTCTTCGATTTTGTTCGTTTTGGGGCTGTTTTTGATAGCCTTACTTCAGATTGTGGTTGAACTGGTTGAGAATGTGGTGGTTGCTTCGAATTGCGGGTTGTGGTGTTGTAGGATTGAGATAGTCTTCCTGGTAGTTTTGACTTATGGTAGTCTTAGTGTGAGGAGCGCTGATTTTCAAACTAAAGCAATCACCATTATGAAATCTAAAATGGATCAAGATTGTCGTATCAGGTATGAGAGAAGAAACTGGTGATTATTTTTACACGTATGTTCCAATACTACTTGTTTTGACTTGAATATAGAATTCTGTGATGAATAAAAATTTCACCTAGAGGAAGGATCAACATAATAGATAAACAAGAGATTAGTTTGAATTTTTGAACCAGAAGCCACCTGAAAATGGATTCGTTTGCTCATATGGATTGACGTTTTCTGCTTAATTACAAGCCTTACATACCTAATTAGTCCATTATCTGGCCTCTATACATTACAAAGCTGATACTCAAGTAGACAATTCTAAGTTTTGAGAATTAGTCACTTATTTGGACCAGTTAAATTAGGTACACCATAATAAAATTGTTTGTTAAATTGAAAGTGAACTTTTGAAAGTTGTCTTATCTACCCAACAATTGTTTTACTTTGATTTTTGATGGAAAAATGTCAGGATTCACTTGCTAGTTTTGGTTGTGCAGTAGTATCTTTTTCTGGCAAGAGAAGACCCTGCAATATCTGAACAAGTGACAAATATATAAAGAGAGTACTATGGGCTCTGACAAACAGAACTCTGGTTTATTGGAGACTCTAAAGATGGAGACAGTTCGGACTATATTCACTCACACATATCCATATCCCCATGAACATTCACGGCATGCTGTCATTGCTGTTTTCATAGGTTGCCTATTTTTCATATCATCAGATAACATGCACACCCTTGTTCAGAAGTTGGACAATAATATTAAGTGGTGGTCTATGTATGCGTGCTTGCTGGGGTTCTTCTATTTCTTTTCTTCCCCTTTTATCGGCAAAACGATCAAACCCAGTTATTCAAACTTTAGTCGCTGGTATGTTTCCATTTTGAATAGACTCTATCAATTTCTTTTTCTATCTATATTAACTGCTGTAGAAGAAATGGATCATAAGATTAGGATAGTGGACTTCAATAATTGAGTGTTTCTGCTTTCAGGTATATAGGTTGGATATTGGTGGCTGCTTTGTACCATCTTCCCAGTTTTCAGTCAATGGGAGTTGATATGAGAATGAATCTGTCTTTGTTTTTAACCATCTACATATCCTCCATTTTATTTCTTCTTGTGTTTCACATTATATTCATTGGCCTCTGGTATATTGGCCTTGTTGCTCGGGTGGCAGGAAGAAGACCTGCAATTCTGACAATCCTTCAAAATTGTGCTGTAAGTCCCGAATTAGCCTACTGGGAAAAGTCAATCTTCCTTGTTTCTTATTGCTACCATTATCGTTGTGTAGGTTATAAGTGTAGCATGTTGTGTATTTTATAGCCACTGTGGCAACCGTGCTAATATGAGAGAAAGGACATTTGAAAGAAGGAGTTCTGGCTGGTTTACACTGTGGAACAAGGAAGAGAGGAATTCATGGCTTGCAAAATTTATTCGAATGAATGAGTTTAAAGATCAAGTTTGTAAATCATGGTTTGCTCCAGTTGGTTCTGCTAATGATTATCCATTTTTATCAAAATGGGTCATTTATGGAGAGGTATGGTCTCTGTCTGCCATCAATCATTGTTTTCATATTGACATGGTAAATAAGCTTATGCTTTTATTGCACATTTTCAGCTGACCTGCAGCGGTGGATCGTGTGCAGAATCACCAGCTGAAATTTCGCCTATATATTCATTGTGGGCCACTTTTATAGGTCTCTACATTGCAAATTACGTTGTGGAGAGATCAACAGGGTGAGAGTTAACAAGAAACCATCTGTTGTACTTCAGATTCTTTTTGTTTGCTTGGGTCCTTGTTAAGTAATGCATTCTGCCTCTAATTGAGCTTAGTTCAGTGATGAGTTATTGGACAAATCATGAGGCCTGTTGGTATAGTTATCACGGAATTCTGTTTCATTCATTTACTTAAGTTTCTTTCTTTGACTATAACACTGAGATGCCAAACAATGAGTGACAGGATATTCTTTTGATTATTGATAATCTGGTTTAGTAATTTGTTTAGCCATTTCTTACAATTCAAGTAAATCTTGAGGTTGCATGTCCCTCAAAACATTGAGAAAAAGTGGCCTTTTAAGATGTCCCATCCTCATTTCTTGTTCCTTATTCTAATTGGTGATGTTGATTGACATCTAACTCTTAACAGTTGGGCTCTTACTCACCCTGTTTCTCAAAAACAATCCGAGAAGTTGAAAAGGAAGCAAATGAAGCCTGATTTTCTGGATATGGTGCCTTGGTACTCGGGGTATTGTCTTACACTCTCTCATGGTAGCACATGGACAACCATATTATCTGGTGGAACCTTCAATCATTTTAATCTTTCTTCTGATATGATCCAGGACGTCTGCCGATTTATTTAAGACAGTTTTTGACTTGCTGGTATCAGTGACTGTGTTTGTTGGGCGTTTTGACATGCGTATGATGCAGGTATGCTGACCATTCTAATTTGCTTATTCCTTTCTTTTGGTCCCATTACTTTTCACATAGCAAATGTAATAAAATTGCTCCTTCAAACTTGTTTCAAGTTTTATCATGTATCTTTTGAATATTTGTTTCTCGTGGTCCATTCTTGTAGATAAGATACTTGCTTTTACTTGTTATATTGGTTTCACTGCTGCATTTTATTATGAAAACTGCAATATGGTATTAGGTTTTAGTGAGTGATTTCATACTGAACAATTTTCAAATATTAGGCTGCAATGAGCAAGGTTGAAGATGCAGCTAAGCAAAATGATCTTTTGTACGACCAATTTAGTGAACACAAGGAACTGTGGTTTGATTTTATGGCTGATACGGGCGATGGTGGCAATTCTTCTTATAGTGTGGCACGGCTTCTTGCTCAGCCTTCCCTTAGGGTTCACAGTGATGGTTCCCTGATTATTTTGCCACGAAGTAACTTGCTACTTATTGGGGGTGATCTTGCGTAAGCTCAATGAATTCTCTTTCTGTTATAGATTTTCTATAGGTCTCATATTCAAGATTTTCTTGTATTGCTATCCATTGTATTTGTATACTAAGTAGGATGTAAAATTGGGTTTCAGGTATCCTAATCCATCTGCATTTACATATGAGAGACGCCTTTTTCGTCCCTTTGAATATGCTCTTCAGCCTCCTCTGTGGTATAAGGAGGAGCATATAGCTGCAAATAAACCAGAATTGCCTTGTGGGATGACGTTACTCAAGGAGTATGATGGGCCACAGTGCTTTGCTATACCTGGAAATCATGGTTGGTTTTAGTTTTTGTTGGTCACCCCTAGATTTGAACTCTCTAGTAAACTAGCATTTGGTTCTATTTCTATCACTCTCTGCTACTTTGAATTATTTTAATTCATTTGTGATCTTTTTACTGGCTAAGTCTGATATGGTATGGCATCCTCTTCTCATTCACAGATTGGTTTGATGGGCTTCAAACATTTATGCGGTATATTTGTCATAAGAGTTGGTTAGGCGGATGGTTTATGCCCCAAAAGAAAAGCTATTTTGCCCTCCAGCTGCCAAAAGGATGGTGGGTCTTTGGACTTGACCTTGCTCTTCATTGTGATATTGATGTCTATCAATTCAAATTCTTTTCGGAACTAATTAAAGAGAAGGTATTATTTTTTAAGATTGGAGTTTGTGTCAAGTGGTGCTGATATACTGTTATCATTCTTTTTCTATTTGTATAAATTTATGGTCGTGCTTTCTCTTCTAAGCTAAAATGCCATGCATCTGCAGTTAGGGTTTTTGAGATATTTATATTCATTTATAATTTGGAAAAGTATCTGATAGTTAATACAAGACACAAAGGCTAGATGCTTAATGTATTCGCAAAAATTGGGGGAAACTTGATTTACTGCATTAGTTTGAGGCTTAGAGCCCCCAGCTTAGCTGATATGCTTTCAAGTCTATATATGTTGACCTTTCATTAACAGTTAGTATAGTTCTGTATGAACATTTAGTAAATAATCTTCTTAATTTTGATCTGGTATTGTGATATTGTCTAATCTAATTCTGTCTTTTTTATCTACCTTCAGCTCATTTTCATCTTGTATTTTATTTTGTTGTGCGACATGATGTTTATTTGTCAAGTACTTTTTCCAGGTGGGGGTTTGTGATTCAGTTATAATCATGACTCATGAGCCTAATTGGTTACTTGATTGGTACTGGGATGATGTCACTGGGAAGAACGTTTCGCACTTGATACGTGACCATTTAAGAGGGAGGTGTAAACTACGAATGGCTGGGGACTTGCATCATTACATGCGCCATTCTCATGTTCCGTCAGAGAAGCCCTCATACGTACAGCATTTACTTGTTAATGGATGCGGTGGAGCATTTTTGCACCCCACTCATGTTTTCAGCAATTTTGACAGTTTATATGGGGAACCTTATGAAAGCAAGGCAGCTTATCCATCTTTTGAAGACTCGAGCAGGGTATATCAACACTTTTACGTTTGATGCACCAGCTTGTGAAATGCTAATTTTCTAATGATATGTTGAAAATCTTGGTGCAGATTGCTTTAGGAAACATATTGAAGTTTCGGAAGAAAAATTGGCAGTTTGACTTCATAGGTGGCATTATATACTTTTTACTCGCCTTTTCCATGTTTCCACAGGTAAGTATTTTGTTGGTCATTGCCATCAGAAAAGTTGTACTTTGATTCAGTAGTCAAGAAGCGAGCCATCCCAACTGCTTTTAATATCAGATTGAACTTCAGAATTTACAGGAAGATGACTAATTGCTTTCTCCCTTTTTTAGTGTAAGCTGGATCACATCTTACAGGATGATACATTTTCTGGTCACCTGAAAAGCTTCTTTGGATCAGTATGGGATGCTTTTATATATATGCTTGGACGCTCGTATGTATCTTCGGCTGGTGCTTTCCTTTTGTTGGTCATTGCTATTACCTTTGTGCCTTCAAAAGTGTCCCGCAAGAGAAAAGCATTAATAGGCATTCTCCATGTTTCTGCACACCTTTCTGCTGCCTTGATTCTAATGCTGCTATTGGAATTGGGTGTAGAGACTTGCATCAGGCATAAATTGTTAGCAACTTCAGGTTAATCTTTGTTAGACCTTTTTTCCTTCTCATATATATGATCACCGTGTTTGTGATGTTTGTTTTACGCTTGTTCCATAGAAAATGCACTGCATCTTTTCAATCTCTTCTAGATATCTTTTAATTGTTTTATTCTTCTTACAAGACAAGGATTAACGTTTTGTTCTGATGCTCATTGTTATGCTGTCATTGTATGTAAAATCAAGATTTAACGACCACTTCGCCTAAAATAAAAGGATTGAATCACATCTTGATTTCTCTTGCAGAATAAGTCATTCTTGTCTTAGCCTTTTGGTTTTGACTGCATTCATTTCTGCCTGATGCTTCTTGGGGTTATCTCAGAACCAACTTAAACTTTCATTTCAGGCTACCATACTCTGTATGAATGGTATCGATCTGTGGAAAGCGAACATTTTCCCGACCCATCTGGCCTACGACCACGTATTGAACAATGGACACTCGGCCTTTATCCAGCCTGCATTAAGTATCTGATGTCGGCATTTGATGTTCCTGAGGTAAATAACGGTACACAACTTTATTTCTTCTGCTTTTAAGACTTTCACTTTCATCTTTGTTAAAACATATTTTTCAGGTCATGGCTGTCACCAGGAGCAATATCTGCAAGAATGGGATGGACTCAATTTCTCGAGGAGGCGCTGTGATTTATTATGCTTCAGTCTTTCTTTATTATTGGGTCTTCTCAACTCCTATCGTTTCATTAATTTTTGGAAGCTACCTATATATCTGCATTAACTGGCTTCACATACACTTTGACGAGGCTTTCTCTTCGCTCCGCATTGCGAACTACAAATCATTTACTCGGTTCCATATTAACTTGAAAGGTGATCTTGAAGTTTACACCCTTGCCGTGGATAAGGTGAGAAATGAATCGGTTCCAAACAACGTTGTTGTTGCCATGTTGTGTGATAGGGTTGTTGATTGTCTGTGTAATGTGAAGGTGCCGAAAGAGTGGAAGCTGGATCCAAGCTGGGAAGGTGAATCGAAGCTACAACCTAGCCTTAGCCACCAGAGAAAATATCCCAGCAAATGGAGATCGATCTCGTCTCAGCATGACCCCGTCAACACTGTAAAGATCGTCGATCAATTTATTATCGAGCGAACAGTAACACCCGAATTGGAACCAGTAAACGGAATAGTATCTCATTGATCGCGGGGTTTAGTGTTGTAACACTAATGTAAGTTTATGCCTGTAGTAGTTCAGGGGAAAAAAAGGAAGAAGGAAAAAAGAACATAGTATAGGAAGGGATGAGCTTACTCTAGAATTGAAGTGAATATACACAATCAAAAGTGAAAACGTTTGACCCAACTGCCTGCAATATGCAACTCTCGTTGCTCCTTTTACTTCTACACTTGGATGGCGGATGTTCAGAGAAAAGAAGATCAAAGTATTTGGGGATATGTCTTATCAACGTTGTTTATATGTATTAATTAATATGTCATAAATTTTACGTAGGTTACCTTGTAATTATTTATACATTGGGAGTTTAAAATGGTATTTTAGCAAATTTCATAGACATGAATATAGGTAAATTGTGGATGCTATTAATCACCAAGCTAATAGTGGTCGGATAATTTGCAAAAAAACAAACTTTTAATCGACGATAACTTTCTAGCAGATTTTCACCCAATTTTTTTTATACCAAATAGTTAACTCGTAATAAGTTTTAAAACAGAGTTAATTTATTTGGTAAAAAATATATTGACAAAATGATTTATTTCTAAATAGAACACTAATTGATGCATACCATATTTTTGTTTTTTGAGGAGACTGAGAATTTACAATGTTTGAGGCCAGTGTAGATCTAACGGCAGTTAACGAAGATCAAAGGCGCGCATCTGATCGTACTGCTGAAGTCTGTTGAAGCCTATAAATTAGCAAGTCAAATGGTTTCCCGCGTCTTCCTTCTCTGCTGCTCGCTCGCTGCATACTGTAGAGAGAGAGAGAGAATCTGAATACGAAACCTCTGAAAAGAGGAAGAAAATGGAGAAGGCTGATGTTCCGGAAATTTTGGATGACATATCTCCACGGAGAGAAGGATCACACAGACAAAGAAAAAGTCCAACCAAGGAAAAAAAACCAAAAAAAAAAAAAAATACTTCACCATTTTTATACAATACAGGTGGCCTCCCAAAATTAGGACGAGAGAGAGAGAGAGAGAGAGAGAAAAACAGAGTGAGAGGAGAGAGAGAGAGAGAGAAGCGAAAGGTTTTGGAGATCGAGGTATGATGATGAAGAGGAGGAGAGGAACCAATGCAGTTCGGAGATGGGCGAGCCCATGAATCCAATCAAGAAGAAAATATGAGGTTCGACAAAAATACCGAGGAGGAGGAGGAGGAGGATCCTAATGCGCTGACGAAATTCCGGATTTCGAAGGCGTTGAGGGAGACTCTCAAGGACAAGGGCATCGAGTCGCTGTTTCCAATTCAGTTTATGACCTTCAATACTATTCTCGATGGTTCTGATTTGGTCGGAAGGGCTCGAACTGGTCAGGTTAGAGGATTTTTTTTTGTATCAATGCTTATGAATCATGCAATTTCATTTTAGAATCATGATTTTGATCTGAGCTTCGTGTATGTACGGAAGATTTTCTTCGCCTTCTTATGCCTTATAATTTGATTTATTATCGTGGCTTCTTGCAAATTTGATTATTTGCAATTTTGCTTCCTCAGCTTGGTGTTAGGATGGCAGTCATGTTTCTGAATTGAATATGATAGGCGTATCAGTGTAAGATGGTGGAAGTTGGGTCAAACCGATTGCTTTTCATCGGAATAAGGCTTTCATTGTAAAAATGTGGGGGGGACTGTGTTGTCATCTAGTTGCTGATGCACTCAGCAGCTGCTGTTATAGATTCAGTTAGTCATTTGATTTCATTAACATGTATGAATGTGGATAAAGTATTTCTGTTGTCAAAATGAAGTATAGAAGCTGTGGATTAATACTCTGATCAAGTTGGTTTAACTGTTGGACCAGTAAGTTGTAAGAACATTAGGCAACCCGGATTATCTGAGCAGCGACCATGTTGCTTCCTACATAATTTGGACTTTTCTAATATATCCATCTAACTTGCTTGTTGAATCCTATCAGGGTAAAACATTGGCTTTTATGTTACCCATATTGGAATCATTGACAAATGGGCCTGCAAAAGCATCAAGGAAGACTGGATATGGAAGGGCACCAAGTGTTCTTGTGCTTTTACCCACTAGAGAACTGGCCACTCAAGTATATGCATCCATTTGAGTAGATCATTTCATAATTCCTTTTATTTTCTCGAATGTTTTGTCTATGCTATTCTTCACAGTAAAGATATACTTATCCCACTTCATTTTCTGACATGGCCATAGGTGTTTTCTGACTTTGAGATATATGGTGGATCATTAGGGTTGAAATGTTGTTGTCTGTATGGGGGTTCACCATACCAGCCACAACAGATTCAATTGAAAAGAGGCATTGACATTGTTGTTGGTACTCCTGGTCGCATTAAGGTTGGCTTTTCTTAACTTCTATTAAGGTTGAAAAGGGCCACATGCATTATATTATATATGCTATTTGTTATTTGATTCCACTAGAGAATGTGCCTACTTATGGAGCTTGTAAACTCGATGTACAGGATCACATAGACAGAGGAACGATTGACTTGACTGCATTAAAGTTCCGAGTACTTGACGAGGCTGATGAAATGTTGAGGATGGGTTTCGTTGAAGATGTTGAACTAATCTTGGGTATGCCAGGAGTGAATATATGATGAAGTTGTCTGTGCTCTAAATTTTATTGAGATAGTCATGTTGATTTTGCATCAGAGATGAATTTCTTGGCTTATGTTTCTAGTAGCATGTTGCCATGCATGCTTAGTTTGTGATTTTTGTTAGTATGATGTTCTTGTAATTCACTTTTCATGATCATATTTTTTTGTTATTGATTTGAAGGCAAGGTAGAAGATGCAAGTAGAGTCCAAACACTTCTTTTTAGTGCTACTTTACCAGAATGGGTGAAGCATGTATGTCTTTTACTCCCATTGAACTTTTGCATCTATACACCACCTTCATGATTGCATCTCTCTTTCACCTGCAAGTTTCTTCTCTTACTTTTCGTTGAGCATAATAAATACTCTCTGATGCCAGATTGCAGCAAAATTTCTAAAACGAGATAAGAAAACTACTGATCTTGTTGGAAATGAGAAGATGAAGGCTAGCACCAACGTGAGACATATCGTTCTTCCCTGCTCTAGTTCTGCCAGATCCCAAATTATTCCCGACATCATTCGCTGCTATAGTAGGTTGGTCAGCCTATTAACATCCTTGGTCCTACTACACTGGTTAATATTGCACCACCAACATTCTCTAATGCTTCCTCATGCTTCTATAGTGGAGGCCGCACTATTATATTTACAGAGACAAAGGATTCTGCTTCCACACTAGCTGGATTACTACCTGGAGCACGTGCTTTGCATGGGGACATACAACAGGCTACACGTGAGGTAGAAGCTTATCCTGAATTGTTATGTCTTTGTCATCCTATAAGCTTTTGGGTTAAATTAATACATATGCCTTCGTCACTGTAGTTTGTGGTGATGCTACTACTGGTCTTATATTCTATTTAAGAATTGAACTGCATTCCAGTTAGATTCTTAGTTTGATCTTTTGAGACACTATAGAAACAATGTCTTAATATTTCTTGTGTGATACTTTCAGGTCACACTTTCTGGATTCAGATCCGGGAAATTTTCAACCCTTGTGGCTACAAATGTAGCTGCACGTGGATTAGATATTGATGACGTCCAGCTAATTATTCAGGTGTTTTATTCACTCCTTTCTTTTAATGCATATACATACTTACTACTTTTTGGTACTACTCATGATTATGTTGATCTCTGCTGACATGTTGAATACATGTATTTTTTTGCTCTAGTGCGAACCACCTCGTGATGTAGAGGCATACATTCATCGCTCTGGAAGAACTGGGAGAGCAGGTTATCTCCTGATATATTACCCTCTGCATTTGGACTTTTCTAAACATTTTCCTATAGAGAAAGCATAATGGTGCTTTATTTAGGGAAAAATGGCATCGCTGTAATGCTTTATGATCCAAGGAAGTCAAACTTTTCTAAGATTGAAAGAGAATCTGGGGTGAAATTTGAACATATGTCAGCTCCACAGCCAGCAGATATTGCTAAAATTGCTGGTGCAGAAGCTGCTGAGAGATTATCTGAGATATCTGATAGGTATATTTGTATGCATCTTTTTTAGGAAGTCTTTATAGCAGAACTAACACAAGATATCGCTATATGCTAAAAACATGTAGAGTCATACCTGTATTCAAGGCTGCTGCTGAAGAGCTAGTGAAGTCATCTGTTCTATCCCCAGCAGAACTTCTTGCAAAGGCACTGGCAAAAATTGCTGTAGGGTCTTTACTGACATGTGTTGTGGTTGAAAATCAACTTACCTTAATATTTACCTAAGACCTCCTCTTTTGCAGGGTTATACTGAAATCAAGAGTCGATCACTTCTCACTTCAATGGAAAACTATGTGACCATTCTCCTTGAGTGTGGACGGCCCATTTACACACCTTCGTGAGTTCTTAAAATTGATTTGGTATACTTGTATATTAGTTTTCGTTACTCCTGGTGCGTTTTCGTCATATGGACATGATTCTATCAGAATACAATGTGTTGACATGCTTACTTCTTCAAGAGGCTTTGAAACTATAGCTAACACAAGACGTCAATGATATGTAGCATTGATGATTTTGTTAGGCTTGTTGGACAGATCAATCCGAATTTCATTAGTAAGAATACATAAGCTATTTACATCCATATTTTGAATACAAACCAATCTACTCTGGTGTCTTCCACATTGGAATCTGATAAGTGAGATCTCAAGTAAGTGTTTCAATAATCTTCTTCTATACAAGGAATTGGTTCATCGAAGCAACATCCATGTCCACTATTACCAGCTATGGAAAACATAACAAGAAGGATCTTTTTCCTCCTTTATTCTTGCAGTCGTTTGAGTCTTTGCAATTATACACTAAAGAAACTGCTTCCCTAATTAAATTTCAGCTTTTGTAACAGCTGAGACATCATCATTCAGATGAGGAGCTGAACTATTGGTTATTTTCCAGTATAAATTGAATGTCATGCAAAACATTTACTCTTCTGAGTAACTTTAATTTTCTTGAGAAACTCTTTATGAATAATTTAGTCAATATATTCTCATTTTTTTCACTTTTCTCTCGTATATTCTTTACCTTTCTAATTTCTTCAATTTATCACTCGACTTCCTAAGTTAACATACACCTGATGGGAGAATTATATTGCGAGTAACCATGAGTGCATGCACGTTCTTGGTAGAACGGTAAGCTCAGGTAGACGTATAGTGGTTTCCTGCTTTGAGCACTCTGCATCAATTTTATGTTTTGTCTGTTTGTATTGTTGATGATGTTATTAATAATGACTTGAAAATCATGATGTGCCAGCTTTGTCTATGGTGTTCTAAGGAGATTTTTACCTGAAGAGAAAGTGGAATCAATCAGGGGCCTTTCTTTGACCGCAGATGGAAAGGGTGCAGTGTTTGATGTGGTTGCTGAAGATCTGGACCAGTTTATTGCCGGTTAGTTTTAGCTGTGAACTTCCTGCAGTAATTAGTTACTGCTGTAAATTGAAGATATGTTGCAAATTAATTGTGAACTCTCATGACTTGGCTGCATCATGTGGTTGCAGGGCAGAAAAATCTTTCTGGGGTGAGTCTAGAGGTGGTGAAATCATTGCCTCGCTTGCAAGAAAGAGAGCAGGCAAGAGGAGGGGGAAGATTCGGAGGTGGAGGTGGAGGTGGAGGGCGTGGTGGTGGTGGTGGTAATGGTTTCTCGGAAAGAAGAGACGGTAGGTTATCTGGTGGAAGAGGCGGGAGAGGGGGATTTCCCGATCGGAGGGGCGACAGATTTCCTAGAGGTGGAGGTGGTGGTGGAAGAGGTCGTGGAAATAACAACCGCAGATGGTGAAGCATTATGCATTTCTCTTCCAGAAACATGCAACTGCTTGAATCTGGGTAACACATGCATGCCATAGGCATACAATTTTTGGTAATTATATTCATTTTTTTTCTTTTTATTGAGGGAAAAGTTTTGGTGATTATGAAGAAAAGGACTTCCTCTCTTTTCCCCTATTTGATTTGTCTTTTCTATTTTTAGTAATTTAGTTAGATCTTGCTTTTCGCTTGTACTCATGCAAGATTTCTCAGCCAAATGCTGAAATGTTGCTTTGGAGCTAAGTCACAAATACTTCAATTTTAATTGTTAATAATTTGGTTGTATTAATTCGGAATCCACCCATAATCAATTTTCATTATCTGGTACGGAGGATGCTTGAATAGCTAGGAATTTAAGACCAATTTGATTGTTCGGTGACAAAAAATAGAGAATAATGTAAATTTTAAGGTAACTTCTATTGTAATTTATTGATGTTTAGAAATTCCTTGACCATACTCTCCCAACTGCATAAGGGCCAATACATGCCCTATTTAGTTCATTACTACAATCACCTGTTTTCTTTTAGGCAGTCCTATGAAGTTCTTTATAGTGATGTGTTGTTGTAAAAGGTTGTAAAAGGTCAGTGAATATATGTTTCCCCTATTGCTTTATTCCAGCTACAAATCTCACAAGATTGCACCCATAATATAATATCCTTCTTAAAGGTTATGACCATAATCGCAGCTAGGAATTTTCTCTCATAAATTGATACAGCTCAATGTTTAGAGCATATTATCTTTACTCGTGTAGACAACATGTCTACCTTTATGTATTAAGACAACCCAATAAATTAACACAATTATTTTTTTTTGATAAATTTGATGTAGAAATTTTAAAGGCTGCGTCACGGAGGATTCGAACCCGAAATGTTTGAAAACTCAAATGTTTAATGCGTAGCAATTAACCAATGATAAAAAAAAAAATAGGGGGAGGGGTCTAATTTAATTGCAACAAGTTCAAGAATTTGCAATAATGCCCAAGTTTTGAAATCTAATTACTCCAACTTGAGTCTTGAGAGTTGATTCCAATGTCATAAACTTATATGCTTAATTCATATTTCCTGATTTTCTAATTCTTTCTCGTGTGTGCAAAATATATTTTATAGCCCAACAAACTTATGCTCAAATTTAGGGATTACAATGTGGAAAAATGATAGTTTCCACAATTAAGGCCGCCGATGTTGAAATATCTAGCTTTCAGATCCTGGTCGACTTTTTTCCTCAAAGAAAACGAAAAAGAAATGGGTATCAACTTTTAATTAACCTCGTCGTTTTAAAACATCCAAGTGGTGAGAGATTTAAATACCAAATTCGAGTATTCTACTTCCACCGAAATTAAAAATAAAACTATGGTTAGAGCATAATTAGTTTGATACTTCGACTATAAGTATAATAACATATTAATCGATTAAGATGCAACGTTGACCGCTACTTTTGGGCTGCTTATTCGGTAACGGGAAACGGGAAATTACCGTACCGACCCAAGACCCGCCTAGGAATGGGTTCCCGAAACCCGTAAATTACGGGAATGAGAACGAAAGTCAATTTTAGAGTTTTGTAGGAACGGGAATTCCCGTTTCCCAAACAAAAATACCCAATTTTCTCGATTAATTAATTATTTATAATAATTAACAATTATATATTATATATATTAATAATTAAATTAAAATTTACATTATTCAAAGTTTAGGACTTCATTTCTATCCTAGACTTTGGATTAGAATATTATATTTAGATTTAAATTAGATGATTATAATTGATTATGATTTATGAATTATATGAACATGATTATTGCCTAAAAAAATTGCCAAAGTCTACCAATTCTTTTACAAAATTCGGAAAATTCGGGTTCCCGAATAACCGCCGAATTTTCCGAGACGGAAATTGGGAATTTTCGTTTCTCGAATGGGAACGGGAAGTATTTTGGGGGATAATCGGCAACGGGTACCCGCAATTCGGGAACGGGTTTTCCCAACCAGTCCCGATTCTCACCCCTAGCTACTTCTAAGTTTAAAGTCTTGGTCTTCTACCTTTTCTATGCAATTTTTTCCATTTTTTCTTCATTGATTCGTCACTAACACGTACCCAATATGAACATGTATTTCATTTGTATACATGTGGCGCGTCGCGTGCCTATTTATAGGGGTCAATATCGGTTCCTAGTCCAATTTTTAACACTTTATTTTTCTTTGGTTTAATTGTATCACAAATATAAAAAATGTCGATTTAATTGCCTACAAATATAGGAATTATGTAAAAAAAAAAACTAAGCAAATTTAGAATTTTAGTAAAAAAATACGGGAACTACACAACTTTTTTTGAATTTGAAATAAGACTAAAATTTGTTAACTAATAACTCAGTTATCTGAAGTCTTCGAAGTTACAATTGGGAAGCTCACGATAATAACTTTTTATTAATATATGTGTTATTGGGTTTTGATAATTTGAAATGGTTAGAAAATGGCTCGATAGTTATTGTCCTTAAAAATTGATTCATGTGTCAAAACATAATTAGAAAGCTATCATCGAGCTTTTCAATGATGGCTTCAAATTTTTTATCGAACTCTAAATAGTTAAGTTATTGACTAACAAACTCTGACCTTATGCAAAATTTTGAATTCTTATAAAATTTCTGTTTTTTAATCAAATTTTAAATGTAACTAAAATTCAAAATTTGTCATAGTTCGTGTATTTACGGGTATCACGAACATTTAATACTAACCTTGTAAACTATTGTTTAATAAATAACTCATTACTTCATGATTACTAGCCTACTAAATTACTACTACACGATAACAAGAAGTGTGCGAGTGAATCAATTTTTAAAGCCATGGAAAAATCAAAGAAGACAAGGACCTAGTTAAAGTCAACAATCTGAGATAATCTTTATATATTTATCCTTCCTTCCTATGTCACATCTGATGATTCTGGCGCCAATGGTATACACCTACTCCACTAAAAATAGAAATATTTTTGTCGATGTAATGGATGTGCTTAATTGTGATAAAATCCAATGCACTTTAGTCTTTTCCTCCAAAAAAGATTTCGCATTTTTAATGATAAAGGCATTAATAGGTTGTAACTGTAACCAATATAAAATTAGAGAGAAGGAAATTCATAATTATAAAGAGTACTATTACTTAAAATTACGAGAATAAAAATTATGAAGTTTACATGGGATCACATTCAAAAGAAGAAAACGAAATGAACTATTTAAAACAAATGAACTTTTAGAGGGGAGCTCATACGAGTATTTGTCCAAATTTCATTTCATTAATTTATATTTGTCCAAATTTCATTTCATTAATAGAATCCATCAGTCTCTTATATATTTGCATATATTTGTAATAAACGTTAAATTATCCAATATTCCGGATGATAAGAAATAGAAAACAAAATAAAATACCACAACCAATCCGGATGATTAGAAAACAAAATACCACAAGCAATGGCAATATTATATATATGTCAGTCTATGCAAATAATGAGTATGAATAGAGATTTTTTATATGCAATAAAATAAATTTGTTTAGAAATGTAGACTATATATATATATATATCGGGGCCAAGAAATTGGTATGAATATGGATCCAGCAAAGTATTCTATAGTTGCAGCTTTAGCTGCAATTCTAGTGGTGTTTTTATTTAGGATTGCCCTAAAAAAGAAGGAAGAGACGAAGAAGAAGAAGAAGTATCATCCAATCGGTGGCACAATATTCCATCTGTTATACAATTTCCGGCGATTTTACGACTACTTAACCGATCTCACTCACAAAAACACCACTTTCAGAATCCTATATCTCGACAATGTCGAAATTTACACTTCCGATCCCGCAAACATCGAGTACTTTCTCAAAACTAATTTTGCAAACTACGGCAAGGTAAGTGGCTGAATTTTGTATTTTTTAATCAGTTTGAGAAATATTTGTTTTGAAAATGAATATGGTAGGAATTGGTGCAGGGATCGTTCCACCACGACATATTGGAAGGGCTGCTGGGAGATGGAATTTTCACGGTGGACGGAGAGAGGTGGCGCCACCAGAGAAAGATGTCAAGCTACGAATTCTCCACCAGAAACCTCAGAGAATTCAGCAGCGGCGTTTTCAAGACTAATGCAGCCAAACTTGCTCATTTACTCTCTGCAGCTGTCGTCTCCAATCACACTCTAGAAATCCAGGTCACTTTACCTCAATTTTGCCTACATTCATTTTGCATTTTTACTCAATGCCTTTGCTTCTGGGAAAATAAATATATTTGTTTATTTCGAGTATTTACTTTCAAATTCATGATTATTTGGTTCAGCATACAGCGTAGAGTACGTTACCTTTGAACATTTTAGACTTAAGGTGGTTTAGGTTCGATTTTGGTTCAGAATTAAGGACTCATAAAACTTCTATGGAGTTTCTTTTTGAAAAAAATATTTTTCTGTAATATTATGCTGGGTTCGATCTAGGCTTATATTTAAGATGGTTTGGGGTCAACCCTGGTTCAGATAAGGGCCCATAATTTTTATCTTTATTTTCATTTTCAAAAATGCCTAATTCTAATTAAGAATTTGCACTAGGTAAATGCTGTATTAATTTGGAGATAATTTGAGACGAGAGTTTTGTAGTGATGATATACGATGCACAACTCGTCTTTCATTATGCAACCGAATGAATGAAGCAATTCGGTTGTGGGACTTTGCAGGATTTGTTCATGAAATCAGCACTGGACTCTGTGTTCAAGGTTGTACTCGGCGTTGATCTAGAGAGCATGAGCGGAACAAACGAAGGCGACCACTTCTCAAAGGCCTTCGACGAAGCAAGTGAGATGACAACTCTTCGATATGTAGACGTAACCTGGCCTATCAAGAAGTTCCTCAACGTCGGATCAGAAGCCACCCTCAAAAAGTGTATGAAAGTAGTCGATGCCTTCGTTTACAAAGTCATCGACAGCAAGATTGCACAAACTGGCAAACCAGAACAAGTTAGTAAAAACCAAATCAATAAATCTCTCTTTAATTTCATTTACTTTTATCTCATGCTATAATGATGACGATGATAGGGTAGCAAGGGAGATATTCTATCGAGGTTTCTTGAAATGAACGAGACGGATCCCAAGTACCTCAAGGACATAATCCTGAGCTTCATAATTGCTGGGAAGGACACAACAGCCAGCACTCTCTCATGGTTTTTCTACATGATGTGCAAACACCCTCACTTGCAAGACAAGGTTGTAGAAGAAGTGTGCCGCGCAACAGAGCTAGACCAACATTCTAGCATCGATGACATAGCTACGAGCATCACAGAAGCAGCACTGGACAAGATGCAGTTCCTCCATGCTGCTCTCACCGAGACTCTCAGGCTTTATCCTGCTGTCCCAGCCGTAATGATCCAAGATTTATTTCAAAATTTTCATATATTTATAGAACAATGTTTAATTTTGTTTTTCTTGTGTGTGGTAGGATGGGAAGACGTGCTTTGGAGATGATACATTTCCTGATGGATTCAGTGTGAAGAAAGGGAATTTGGTGTCGTACGTGCCTTACTCTATGGGAAGGATGAAATCTCTATGGGGAGAAGATGCAGAGGAGTTTAAGCCGGAGCGATGGCTTGATCATAACGGTGTTTTCCAGCCACAAAGCCCGTTTAAGTTCACAGCTTTTCAGGTAAGAAGCATCCAAGGTTAAACATACTAAGTCATTACAAACCTTCATCTAGAACTAAAGTAAGTCTGCATATGTGTAGGGAGGTCCAAGAATCTGTTTGGGGAAAGAGTTTGCTTACAGACAGATGAAGGTCTTTTCATCTGTGTTGCTCACCGCCTTCTCGTTTAAGTTGGCAGATGAATCGCAACCTGTAAATTATCGACCAATGCTGACACTTCAGATTGACGGAGGCCTTAATCTGAGGGCTGCTTTTAGGATTAAGCAGCAAGGAACAGTGGAGGAACACTCTGTTTGAGCTTCTACACGTCGCCAATCTGTTCGAGCACTCTTATTATGTTTCAGAGTTCAAGGGTAAAATGGGGGTTTTTTTGTTGTTGGGTAGAAAGCTGGAAGAAATGTTGAAAGGACTGGAGTATGTGCATTGTTTAATGCTTAGGCATTTAAACACAGACAGTGTTCAAACTTGAGTTTCTTAAAGACTAATTTGTTAGGGAAGGGTGCCTATTACAAATTTGCAATATAATATGAAGATGTTCATTTGTATACAATAAAACTTCTAAGAAGTCCCCAAAATCATGGAGATAATTTGTGATAGACAGTGATTTGAGGTTGTTTTAGGGCTCCAACTTCCAAAAGGGATCAAAATGCAGGCCTATAGAGGAGATCAAAGGAATTCCCTTAGCTTTAAGAATCCTGATTCTAACGCATGATGCTTCCACACCTCCTATCTCCAACCTGTGAAGTCTCTTATACCCCACCGTGCTCCCTTTCACAACCCTGACCCCATCCACGTACACTTCGTGTTCCTCGATTCTCTGCCCTAATCCGATCGCTTCTTGTATTCTCATCACGTTGAATACAACCTTCCCAGTCTTTGCCCTTAACTCAATCCAGTACTCTTGTTTCTCTTCACTTGGTGCCCAATACGTCCACAAATGGTCCTCGTCTAGCACGTTTTCAGACCCAAAATCGTCTCCTCGTTGGCTGCTTGCTTCCACAGAGCATTCTTGCCCCAAGTTTGTGGAGAAGATGGTATCGATTGCTGCTCTGAATTTTTGCAGTGTTCGCACGTCGGTTTCGGATATGAGACCGGTGGAGTTTGGCGGCACGTTGAGTAGCATAACGCAGTTTCTGCCCACGGATGTGTAGTAAATGTCGAGTAGTTTACTCAGCTTTTTGGGCGACTCTGTTTTGTGCCAAAACCAACCTTTTCTGATGGAAACGTCGCACTCCGCCGCCACCCAGTTCGTCCCTTTTGGGTCGCCACTGTTGAGATAACTGCACACTTATTTTTAAATGTTAGAGGTTTTGCTTATATTCTCATCACATGCATAGCTAGCGTGTGATTATATCTTCTCCTATATCAAGAAACCTTACTAATGTGTCATATATATATATATATATTTTCGAATTATATGAGTTACTACCTGATTTGTAATTAGTATATATAGGAATCTTGAATCATTGATGTTGCAATAGGTAATTAATTAAGATTGGTTTTTGGGGTGGTACTAACCTATTGGAGGCGTTGCCAATTGTGATGGATGTAGAGTTGATGGTGGACCAGCATGTTTTTCCGGCGGCGGCCTTCTCGTTTCCGACCCAACGGAGGTCGGGGCCCGCATCGGAGAATATGTTGGTATTGCTTTGTAGTTCCTTCACCTTCGAAAACCAATCCTTGAAGTGATAGCTCATGTTTGGTGCATTCGAACCCTTTGCTCCATCGAACCATATCTCTCTAATATCTCCTCCATATCTACAACCACAATTACATTCATGTTAATTCATCTATTCCAAAAGTTTTATTCTAATTTCAATGTTTGTTGTCACACTGTTAATTTATTTTTATTAATATTTTTTCAGTTCGATTACTTGTTTTTAATTAATCTTATAAGTTGTAACCGGTTATATATAATTATGATTTATAATTATTTTTTAGCTAGCTTCAATATCTAGTTTTAGAGCATTTGGTTTGTATTTTTGTAATGATGTTGTTCATATTTACCTAGTAAGAAGTTCATGCAACTGAGCCATGTAATACTCATTGTAGAGTTTCTCATCACCATATCTTGGGTCGTGCATATCCCACGGCGACAGGTAGAAGCCCGCAGCGATTCCTCGGGCCCTAGCCGCGTCGACGAACTCTCTTACCACGTCTCCCCTCCCATTCTTCCAAGGGCTTCCGATCACAGAGTGGTCAGTGTATTTCGAGGGCCATAGGCAGAATCCGTCGTGATGCTTCGCCGTCAGAATCATCAGTGAGAAGCCTGTTCGGGCTGCAGTGTCGGCCCACTGGCTGGCGTTGAGGCCCGTCGGGCTGAAGACCGACGGGCTCTCCTGTCCGGTGCCCCATTCGCGGTCGGTGAAGGTGTTGACACCAAAATGGAGGAACATGATCATCTCTCTTTGCTGCCATTCTAGTTGTGAATATGATGGGAGTGGAAGAATGGGGAGAGGTGGAGTTGCTACCTTCATTGGGTCTTGCATTGAGAGGATCATTTGGGACAGCCAAAGAAATATTGTGGAAATGTATAAGAGATTGTGGGGTTTATTATGACCCATATTTGCCTATCAAACTTTGAGTTTCAATCTTGAATGAGTGTGATATATATATTTGTGATGTGATGTCAATTTGATAAGAATTAGTGGTGTTAGAAAATAATTCAGCTTAATATATGCGCCAAAAGGTAGAATAAAAGAAGTGAAATAGTATAGGGGTATAACAACAAATTATAAGTTAATTTGTTGGATTATAGATCATAAGAGAAATAAAAGTAAGGTCTTCATATGTGTCGTTACGCGAGGGTGGAGTTTACCATAGTTGGATTATTCCAAGAACTTTAATTTAGTTGTAAATTCAGAGAAAATGATTAAAAGGAACTAATAAAATATCAAAATTGGTGTATATTGAGTAACGGTTCAATCCTAGCCAAATGCTGAATAAGGGATTATGAAGTCTAACTGGATTTATTAGTTGCGCATGATTCATTTGACGATCCTGTGGATTGTAAATCTCAATACACAAATATTTGCGTTAGGTCGGCCTAACGGCTTGGTCAATTGTTTGTCGCTCCTATTCTAAGCCATGAGTCGAACGAGGGGAGCCGAAAGCATACTCGAAATGAGCTCAGAGACAAAATTATTACCGATCTCATCATCTATATATTAATTGGGTCGACTTAACGTAAATATGCCTTCAATACACTAGCAGTTGCTGGTGGCGTGTTAACAGACATTTCATGGTATCTACTTATTGTCGTGATTGGAAGAGCAATAGCGCTATATATGGATAGGAGCTGAAATAAAAACGTCGATTTCCACAATGAAATTGACAATATATTGGTTTCGATGTCAAAGCTGTAATCACGTCCTATAAAAATATTTTAATTAATTGGTGGTATATTATCTATAGTGTTCCTAAAGAAATGCAGTCCTTTTAACCAAAAACTACTCATGATGGAGCTAATTTTTGCTTCAATAATGAACAAATGAAAAACGGACCGCAAGGAACAAATGAGTATATTTTGTTCATTATATAAGGTCGCGTTTATTTTTGTTGTAAAATTATCATAGAAAAATTATGGAAAAAAAAAAAAAAAATTCATCCTTTAAATTTTTCCTTCTTTTCCACCTTTTTGTTTATAAAAAATAATTTAGCTATTTCTTCTTCTTCATTTTTACTCCAATGGAAGGAAAATATTATCACACCAACAACTCATGATTATTATTCCTCATTGGAGTGAAGAGGAATAAATAATGGTGAAATTCTTTTTTAAAGATAAGAAGAAAAAAAAAAAATTTAAAAGATGAATGTTTTCTTTTTTTATCATTTTCTTATAATAATTTTACAATGACAAGAGAACGTAGCATAATTGTAATCGTAATCGTAATGATACTTAATGATGTACAAGTATGAATAAAATCATAAGACTAACTTCGCAAGTTTATTTCCAGGAAATTTTTGCAGAGTTTGTATTAGAATAGAACAAAGCAAACTTATGCACAAACTTGTTATTGGCTTAAATTACAAAAGCTTTTGCTCGTGGTTTGTTCTTGTGAAGATGAGAGAGTTGAGATTTCATTCACCATTAACTTAGTGATTGATTTAGATTTTATTATATAGGCAATATTTACAAGAGTAAGAGCCACAATACATGGGAAAAAATCAAAGGAGAAATACATCGAGATACAAAAAAATATTCAAGAGGAATATAATTATTATCATTATCACCCCCCATGAAGCGTTGCATGGGGTATCGGCAAACGCAAAGCTTCGACTGTAAGAACTCGAAAGCAGGACGTGGGAGGCTCTTTGTGAAGATATCGGCAATCTGAAGATGAGAGGGGACGAACTTAGTGTGGAGCCGCCCTTGAGAGACGAACTCACGAACAAAATGACAATCAATATCAATGTGTTATGCTCACTTATGTGCAGCCGTATTTTGGCTCCAGAAGATGGCATTCTTGTTGTCGCAAAGAAGTATAAGACGAGCACGAGGCAAGACCTGTAACTCTTTTAGCAAATTCGAAAGCCACACAAGTTCAGCAGCCGTGTTGGGAAATATATGTTATGTATTGTGTTGTTTTAATGATCCCAAAACCCCATGATGTATTGCCTTAGAATTTTTAGAAGACC
>JAYJMF010000028.1:2836949-2848383 GCA_036873715.1 Salvia sclarea
GTGGGGTATAGGCCAAATAAGGAAAGTGGTATACTCTTCATGGACGCCCGAAATGGCAAAAGTGGTATACTCTTGGTAGACGGAGGGAGTATATTATATGAAGTCATCTACATTCTCTTGATTAATATAAAATTGACAGCAATCAAAGCAAGATGTTCTGTAGAAGGCTAGTGCTCACCTGTGGTGCCACCTCCTTTAACAGTACAATTGATATCCCACATGCCCAGTGTTTTAGTTTCAGAGAAAGGCCGAAGAAGAGCAGCACGGTGATCAAGCATTGGGAAGTATACATCAAACTCTTTGTCATTCACCACAAATTTCCCATCACCCGGCTGAAGCCAAACACGTGCTATGCTGCATTTCCGTCTTCCTGTTCCATAAGACCTTCCCTTCTCATCTACTTTTCTGACACGTGCCTTAGCGGCTTCCTCTTGTTTTCGGCGCTCCATTTCAGCTCTGCCGGACCCTTTAGTATTCTTCTCATAACGCTTCTTTTCTATTTCAGAAAGAGGTGGGAGTCCTTGAATGCCTTCAAAGTCCTTCAGAGCAATTAAACTATCCAGCATCTCATCTGTTATTCCTGATGCAGCTATAAGGTCACCAAATGCAATATCCGAACCTGCATGAATCAGCAACGTGAGTAAACAATTTTTCAGAAAAAGATTCTCTATTGATGAGTTGCTGTAAAATGGAAAAACAAAAAGAAGGGGGGGGACAAGTTAAGTTGCTCCCAGGAAAAGTATTCGCGGGTCAAATAGATTCTTCTGAAGAAAATTCAAGATCATAACCATTTATCAAAAGACCTCAACATCCAACAGGTATCTATTATCAGCGCAGCTCAGCAGGGCTAAGTTGGATTACATGGCAGATGCTACAGATAATTTTTTCTAACTCCTTCACCAAATTATGAAATATGAATCAGTTTGAGTTATTTTCTAGGAGTTTCTACAATTTCTTGTGGCTGATGAAGCAAAGTGAATGTAAGGAGATAAAACATTCACTCATTTGTACTTACAAAACATTCTAACTTTCAAAGCTAAGTCATCTTTCTCAAAAAGATGGAAACATATGGAACAAGTTATGATGACCTAGGCATAGATGTGGCAGTTATACATTGTTTAGTATATATTTAAGGAGCTGCAACCAATTTCTACAAGTTAAAAGATCGACATGAATACTCATATTAACTCCAACTTCAATCTTAAATAATTCCAAAACATAGAATCAACAGGCAAAGAAGGATGCAAATTACTACAACTTTTATCTGATCCGTCGTAGGAAAGTCAATTATTAGCAAGTAATGACCAATTCTATACAAAATATAAGAACAGTGGAGAGCAAATTAGAACAGTAGGACCATCCATGAATCTCAACAAAGGAATTTTCTTTCAACAGCAAAATTACAGTATTTCTCAATACAAATAAAACTTAATCAAGCAAGCAGGATAACAAAAAAACAGCATTTGGTAAGATAATGTAAAATCCAGCTCAAGAACCTCTATAAACACCCCTCCTTAGTCCTTATACCACAACCATGTCACAATCAGCAAAAATCAAATTCATAATAATCTGGAGATATATACTATCATTTTTTAACACCATCATTTATCTGATATCTGCGATCAATAATCATGCGAACGATCAAGAAATTGACTCAAAATAATCACAGAACCCACCTTTGAGAGCAGCAGTCAAGGCTTTTGCCTCGTCTTCGAGCTGTTTCTCCTCCTCACTCTTTTCCATCCCCAACCCTACTTCATCTCCTAAACTACCAAGCCCGATTTCTAACCCGTCAGCTTCCACGCCGCCGAAAAAACCTTCATCCGGTTCCTCCTTCCCTTCACCCGAAAAACTCCACGGTGTGTAATCTTCAGCTGGCCCCTCCTCATCCCCTCCACCGAACTCCCGCGCATCCCCAAAAATATTACTCCCGCCAGCATCCGACGATTTCCAATCGTCAACATCATATAAATCACCCCTTCTCGCATCACCGCTCCTCATTGCGTCGCCGTTCCGATCGTCGAGTCCTCGAAGATTACCGGGATCCATCGAGAACACGGAGTCGACATCTTCGTCAGCTCCCGACGACATTTTCCACAAATCGGTAGTTGATGTGGCGGAATCGTCGCCCCCATTGTTCCCTTTGGTGGAGAAAAAAGAGAAGTGAGGAGGTCGAGGCGATAAAGAACGGTTAGGTTTTGGGATTAGGGGATTTGGGGCTGCCAAATTGGCGTTGGAGATATGCGTACGCGAGGAAATTAGGGTTAGACATCGATGAACCTGTGAAGATTTGGGGATTAACCGAGCGAGCATCGTTGTGTTGAACACAGGCACCGTAGTGTGTGGGAACTGAGAAGAAGAGGGTTTTCAGAGGTTTTGGAGAAAATTGGAAAATTTGGCATTTAATTTTGTGGGCCTTTTAGTTTTTCAATGATGGGCTCAAAAGAAGCCCATCTAACTTTGTATTTCTCTTGTTACTTTATTCATATTTTCCAATTTAAGCCCAACTCTCGGTTCTCTACAATTTAGTGAGTTTTGATGATTTCTCTGCTTTTCATTTTTCCCTGATTTGTCTGAATTTCATTTTTACCACTACTTGCTCAACATCTTTCCATATATTTCATATTTGCTGTTTCCTGTTGGTTTTTTGTGTCTTTTTCTTTGTCAATTTAATATTTGTGAATTAACTTGGATTCCTCTTCAGAACATCTTGGATGGTGCAATAACGAGTTTCTGATTCATTTTATCTATTATTTCTTTGAGTAGGTGGCATAATATCTTTGTGCTATTTGTGTAAGCCTTTTCGTATTCAATTTTTGAATAGCTACGCTAGCGAGTAGCGAACTACATGTGACATCGCAAGGGAAAAAATTAATAATCTTTCAGAGTGAATAATTAGAGGGCGACTGATTCGATTGCAGTTGCGACTTTAGTAGAAATACCAATATATTGGCTCTAAAGTCTAAATGCATCATACTTGTCGAAAGTTGAGGCTACTTTTGTTCTCCATGAGAAATAGTAGGGAAGAAATAAGATGGCTGAAGTAATAATAATTTTAATAAATAATGATGAAGAATTAGCAAGTTAGGAAGAGTGAACTAGCGTGCGGGATATGTCTGTTGGCCTCCCCATTTCCTCATCCGCTGCGTTGTCTGCTCAACCTGCACTTTCCCTTTGTTGTTAACTATGGAAATTAAGCAAATCATGTCTAATTAGGTCTAACCTCCTTGTTCCAGTTGGTCTTATAAATTAGCATAAACAGCAGCAGCGTCTGCAGTGCCAATCCAGCGATCATGCCCATCCAGATTCCCTGAAACGCTCGAGAATTAGTACCCAAAATTCTTACAACTAAAAAGAAACATCTCATTTACCTTAGCTCCCAGATTTCCCAGGTAACCAAGAAGATAGCCTAAAGGCAGACCCAAAATATAATAGCAACCCAAATTGATGTATGCTACTAGACCTTGCCAACCTCCGCCTATGGCAACGCCGGATATGACCGGCTGGATGCTGTTGAGAAGCATCGTGATCGCCAGAAGCCCCGAAAGCTCAGCCACAGCGCGTTGCATAGCCGCGCTATCAGTGAAAATAGCAGCAAAATGATTCCTAGTTGCTAACACTATGATCATGCACACAATCCCAATCAGCAGCGACTCAAGCAGCGTCACGTACACACAGTACTTGGCCGTCCGAGGACGCCCCAATCCAAGCTCATTCGAAACCCGAACACTAGTGGGAACCACAACAAACACATTGTTGAAAAACAGAGGAATTGTATCGATAATATATATTACCAAAATCAAGAGAGGCTCCTCACCTTATGGCAGCATTGACTCCCACAAACACCATGGTTTCCCACCCATCAATGTTCATGCTGATCAACATCCACACCCACATCCATCAAAATTCCATTAATGATAACATAAAGAAAAAGGATGAAGTAAAGGTGGTCTGACCAGATAGACAGAGAGCCAACCGAAGTGACCGCATCATCAAGATTGCCAGCGAGAAGAATAATGCTCATCACATACCAAATCTCCAAGCACATCATCACAGCAGACGCCACGGACAGCCTCACAAACGCCCAAACATCCCTAAACGCGGCCCACGAGAAGCCTTTCCAGCTCTCCCCGCACCACCCCACCACATAAGCAAACTGCGCAATCACGATGATCCAGCTAGTGAGATCAAGCGCCACAGCAGCACCGGCCGCTCCCCACCCAAAAACATCGACAAAGAGCCAACAGAAGAGGGTGTGTGCAGCAAGGCAAATGCCTGCAATCCAAGCAAGCACGCCCACTTTGCTTTGGGATTGGAGGAATTTCTGTGTAGGGAAAACAAGGGAGAAGGAGAAAAGCTGAGGAATGATGAGAAGAGAGTAGAATCCAGCAGGCTCTGCTATTAAATGGGGCTGCCCGAGAAGCTTCAGAATCGGGGTGGCGAAGATGTAGAGTGGCAAGAGGAGAATGGAGGTAACGAAGAGAACTATGATTGATCGTTGCATGTAAACGCCGAGCATCTCGATTTGCCCAGCGCCGAATGCCTGCCCACATAGTGTTTCAAGAGCGCTTCCCATTCCCAGCTGCAAAAATGATTATCAACATACAGCTCTTTTTTATATATTTATTTGTTAAAATCGACTTAAAATAGTTTCAAAATGTATCGGTCCTAATAATAAACTAGTAACTATAAAATGCAAGTTAAATGTCCATTCAGACAAAAAAAAAATGAAAACTAAATGTGATAGAATAGTATTTATCGGTAGAGTATTAATGTTCAAATTCAAAGGTCAGCAAGTTCAAATCTATCATTATCAAGTACCCAACCATTTCGTATATTTTATAATAAACGACATTCCTCTTAACTATACGGATTTAGTGGCAAAGAAATAACTTAACGGTTATTATAGGGACAGCTATTTCATTTCTGAAATTTAACCTAATAATGAATGATTCTTTCCAATTTTAAGCTCATTTGCTAGCTATAGACGCAATAAATGCAATGATTCTTTTGACCAATCTCTCCTCCGCCACAGTTGTTCATCGTAAACGGCAACTTGCAGAGAGAGAGAGAGACCTAGAAAAGAAGAAAGTAATAGCTAGAGTGAAAGTGAGTAACCATGATTCCGAAAGAGAAGGTTCCGACGACTGTGATGGCGACGGAGAAAGCAGAGAGCTCGACATCTCCGAGGCGGCCGACGAACATTGTTGCGACGGAATCTGTTGCATAATGACATAGGATCTGAAAGGCTATGGGGCCTCCAATTACCCACAGTCGCAACGATTCTATGCACAAAACTTTCCACCATGATTTCACCCCTCTCGCCGGAAGGTAGTCTCCGTTGCCCCCAATGACACTCCGTTGAAGAAGCGGCGCCTCCATATACTGAGGCGGAGGCGTGGTGGTCGATGGCAACTGCAGCAGAGACTACAGAGGGAGGGATATTAATGAAGACTCTAGCACAGAGAGGAAATCCCTTCTTACATGTACATATTTATATCACCTTCTCTCACCTCTATGCCAAATTAATTTTTATCAGATATTTTGATTTTAATATCTTTCAAATTGTTACTGCATTAGGGATTCAACATATTATATAAAAATTAATGCTCGATTTATTCATTTTATTTAAGTGAGAAAAAGAACAAACCAAATGTTAATTTGGTCATTTCATTTTATTAGTTTGTCCTTAGTAATACGTGATTTCTAAATATATGAGTGTTGGACTTAAGTTTTTCAAAAGAAAAGCCACATTCATTCATTCACCCGAATTATCATCCATTACAATCTCCGTCGACCACGGAGGAAAGCTATCTTCCCATATCATCTCATCATCATAGTCCGAAGACCTTTGAGCGAGTGTATGAACCGCTCTATTGGCTGATCTATACATATGAAAAACATCAATAAGCAAATGTTCTCGCGCCTTCTTCAGAATGTCACATATATCTTTCGGCAGCAAATCCTCAAACTCCTCCTCATTCGCCAAAAGCCGTCCCACCAACAAAGAATCTGTAAAAATCGTTATCATCTCCACTCTGTAAAAATCGTTATTATCTCAACTCCACATTTCATACTAAACACAATTCCTTCCACCACTGCCATAGCCTCAGCTATCATCACGTTAGCTTTCCGAGCCGTCTTCTTGGATAAAGCACCGCAAACATTGGTGTTATTAAATACATAACATGTTCTTGAAAAAATTGAAAAATGATGGTTTTTTTAATTTAACATAAATTGAGGACATAGTATGTTGAGCTAAAAATTGGGAACACAACACTTTTAACGCTACTAGCAAAGAGAACGTGTGTTGCATGTTTATAACAAGTTAATTTTTGAATCGATGATACAATCAATGAATGATAAATTAAAATTAAAAAAAATCATATTTAAAATATTGATATTTATTATATTAAAAAATTAAAAGTAGTAAGTTTTAGACTAAAAATTATAGTTAACCTCTTTAATTAAAGGAATATACTTCATCTATAGGGCATCCTACAAAATATTTTGCAGCTTGGTCGAACAAGGCAACATATGTGTTAATCGTTATAGTGACCTTCAATAACATTTATTGTTATTTTGAATAATAACAATGTTTTAGATATTTAAAAATCGGGTCGTTACATATGTTTTTAAACACTACTATTAGAAAATTATATTCCTGACAGTACTACTATTGATGTTAAATTATCCATACTAAAAAAATTTATTCATACAATTAAGTCACATATGAATTCAAGAACACTCTTTCGAAACCCTAAACTCCAATCCCGATCTAGCAAATTGTTGTAATTTAATACATTTATAACAATTTTTTCTAATCTTATAACATTTATAACAATTTTTTTTAATCTTATACAGTTAAAGCATGATAGTTTTTTATTTAAATTGACTTTTATATATTATTTATTCATTTAATCATATATGAGCCGAAAATTAGGACACCAAGAAGAAACTGAGGTTAAAAAGCGCGGATTAAAGCGAGAAGGTCGAATATGATTAAACAAAAGCATGATGAATTAAAGGATAAATAACGCTGTTTTATTAATTAAATATGACGTCGTATTAATAGTCGACCGATATTGAACACGTAGGAATTTCGGAGAGACATTTCGGCATTGGCTTCATCGGAAGTCAATCGTTGGTTGCAAAATCAGACTAAATTGAAAGTTGAGTAATTTACACGCGGATTTTAAAACTGGTATGCAAAATGAGAATTCGGGCAATGTTCAGCGATTTACAGGCTATTTACCCTATAATTAATCACATACGTTTGAGCAAGTAAGACAAATACGTTATCAAACACATAATAGATGCAAACATGAGTCGGGGGATAGAGCCTTGAGCCCCAAAACTACACATAAACTTGTAACTTGAGCCAGGGGTAACTTGATCATAACTTGAGTCAACGGGGTAGAGACCTGGGTCCTATCTAAGAGCTTGTAAATTGAGTCAATGGGGTACGGTAGAGACCTGAGCCCCATGACTATCATTAACTTGTAACTTGAATCGATGGGATAGAGACCTTAGCCCCATGGCTATCATGAGAGCACGCAATAAATGAACAACATATAAAATATTAATGGATCATGTAAATGAACATTCACAAAATTCCCATGACTTCCAACATACTCCCTCCAGTCTTTTTGTATTAGTCCTATTTTCATATTAGACTGATCTTTTTGTATTGGCGCATTTCCATTTAAGTTTTAACCACACAAACACATGGACCCACACTCTCTTTTAATTTTCAAGGACACAATTCTTTCTACCAACTATTTTTTAAAACTATATGCCTTTTTTTGGACCAATACAAAAAGATCGGAGGGAGTATATTATTGCTAGCATATATATGTAATCACTTTAAACATGAAATAACAAAAACACATAAAGGAAATTGTCCAATCACATCTACTTACAAAAAGTTTGAGTTTTAGTTTACTTTCTTATTTGGCCTCGTATCCTCTGTATTAAGGAAAGACACGTATAATTATAACTAATTTTTGAGAAAACTTCTGATAAACATGGAATTCTATTATATTTTAATTTTACTCCTATTTGGATAAGTAGCAGCATAATCTAGTGTTTATCCTATTTTTTCGTAAATATTAGGAATAGGAAAATAATGGAAGTTTCAAATAAAGTTTAATTGAAAAAGTACTTTGATCATTAAAATATGATTTATTGACCTATTTAATCAAATTGGCTTCTGCACGAATTATGTGATGAGCGTTATAAAATTTTAAGATATTTGTCTTTCTTGGAAAAGAAGTACACGTCCCACGTACTCTTTTCTTTATTTTTTTATTTTTTTCAATAAAATAAACAAAAAAAAATAGTGTAAGTTGTTCTATATATTAAAAATTTGGGGCGTTACATATTATTTTAATAATTATATATATGTTACTATTATATCTATCTATTTAGAAATAGATAAATGTAGAGGTCGTTGGACTGTTGTACACCTTTTTTTCTCCTTTCTCTATATACTTATTATTTTTTCAATTTAATTATCTTCTTATTCTTATATGAATAGGTATTCTTACATGTTTAAGACGTTTTTAGATAAATAAATAATTTAAATTCTTATATTAATAGGTAATTTGTAATTTACATAATTATCCTTAAAAATAAATATGTAGTAAGGATATATTAGGCAACTCATATATTTTGTCACCAAGGCTCTTTTAGTATTAGTATATATAGATAGATATAGATATATAGAATATCCCACACAAATATGATATAAGACCTCATTTGTATAAACAGTAGTACTCGACTAACTCTATGTATATATTACTGCAAATATAGATTTATTGTATACTCTTGTGCTTCCTTGATCAGAATCGATTTTAGACAAAATCCTTAATTTTGGTGTGTTGCATAAACCAAAATTCTTGTAGTGTTCCCTTAAGTAACATTTTGTTTTTCTTAATAAAAATGATACTAGAAAGTAATATTGTTTGAGTCTTAAACATTAACGAAATTAACCAACCACGTATGCGGTGGTCTTGTCCATGACAAGCCAAAGAAAGTATATAGATTCAAAATGTAATTGTACTTAAAACTAAGAAGAAAGAAATAATAAGGAGAAATTAGGTTTCTTGAGATACTATTTCATGCAATAAAACTTAGCTTCAATGTTACTCACAATCACATATTTTAACTAGAATACCGACATAAAAAATAGTCCCCAATTTCTAGGTTTTTTCTGCTTTACACCGGAAACAATGAATTATGAATATAATTCTGCTATGCATAACATAACACCCTAATTAAAATCTAGCTTATTAAGTGAGTACGGAAGGTACAACATAATGAAGCTCGGATTCCCACCCAATATTAGTATCTTGATATCCATATCTGGTTTCTAAAGGTGGAAGCGGCGCCCATGAAGTCGACGCTGCATCCTTCCTTGCTTTGTTATTTATTGCTATCACTTCACTAAGCGGATTGCAATTGTACGCCAAATCCATGTTTGGCCAGGTACAACCCTTGATCATGAATGGATCCTCCTCCACGTGGCTCATCATTTGTGGTTGCCAACCCAATTGGGATTCACACCCTAGCCACTCCAAGCTCGAATCCACAACGACGTCGTTTTTATAATTAGCCGGGACCTCAGGCCTGTCGCTGCTTTTCACTGTTTGACTAGGCGTGGCCAGTTTCGCGCTCAAATAACATTTCTGCGCGAAAGAAGCGTTGCCCTGGATGAGCACGCGGGAGCTCTTCTTGTTAAATAGTTTGGCCATTAGGGCGCCTACGAGGCCGTCGGCCTCGTCGGTCCTGCACATGGCGTCGAAGGAGAATGGCTCCGCGTTCTCAGGGAATGCGGAGCCGGGGCCCGACTGGGGCAGCTCGAAGTTGGTGCGGGCGTTGGCCCCCCTCAACTGTCGGGCCGCCTTGTCGTAGGCGCGGGCGGCGTCCTCCGCGGTGTCGAACGTCCCGAGCCATAACCTAACCTTTTGTAGGGAGTCCTTGATCTCGGCGACCCACCGCCCCGACGGACGCTGGCGGACCCCGACGAACTTGTGGTGGCCCCGCGACGACGTTTTCCGTCGGATTCGGACACCCTCGTCGCCTCCCGCCGATATATTTTGCGTCATCTATTTGCATAGTTTGAAAAGTTTATGTGTCCGGTGGGGAATAATTTACTTATAGTCGTAACCGAGATGGAAAGGTATCATATTTACTACGTATGTCGACATATGCTAAATGCCAATATAAGAGGAGCATTGTTTTGCTTCGATATGTATATATTTAATTACCACAATTATGGATGTCACAACTTGCAGGCCTTGATTTTGTCATTGAATAATCCGAAAATAAATGAGCTGATTATTACAAGAAAACATTTCGAAAGAGTTATGTTTAATATTTCAATATTTATGGATGTTTTGTTGACAGTGTCATATCGGAAGGCTATTGGTTCATTGCTGGTCCACTTGGTGGAAACTAAGGGAACCATCTTTGCTAATCATGGGCCAACTAGAGGTTTCTTATATTAATTTAGTTTCGAATTCATTTTTAGTATGTGGCATTTTATGCAATTAATAACAAACAAAATAATGTGGAATGAGGTCGTCATGACGTGCGATTGGTGTCACAGGCAGAGCCAAGTAATATAAATTATATAATTGCAAAACGTAGTAATTTATATTTGCTTTCCTCTTTCCGGCTAGTCGACGCCAATTTCAGGATAAAGTAATTAATTGTATTAAAGTTCAATACGTGGCTGCAGACAAATAAAATATCCTCGTAACATTACCTGCGTATGATCCAATAATGATCTCTCCACTCTCCTTTCAATTTTCCCACAAATTAAGAAAATATATATGTTAATTTTCTACAAAAAATATAACCTATATACATTTAATCTACTTTTTTGTTTTCCATTTCAGACGTCATTTTCACAAATAATAATGCCCAAAATATATTACAGAATTTATGTTTAAATCCATTATAGCTACCTTCAAATTTACTTATACACTCTCGACTGAAGAAATGGACTTTATTTGGGACATTCCAAAAATATAAGGGAATTAATTTGGTGGGTGAGCGAGTATAAAATTTGATATTAAAGAGGACAAATCAATACGATAACTTTTATGATCTCAAAAAATGTTAAGATGATATATTCCATCAATATGCTTGTATTATCTATTAACATCTATGATTATTATCTTTATTTAATATATTGGTCTTATTTCTTCCGATGTTTACATTAGAATTTCAAAGAATCCGAATGATTGTTATTTCATTTCTTAATATCTACAAACTAATACTCCCTCAGTCCCTCAATTGTTGGTGCACATTTTTTTTTTTGGATGTCCCACCATCTGGGTGCATTTTCTTTTTTGGACATTTTTATCACACATACAACTTTAAATATAATATATTCTTATCACTACTTTATACAATTTACACTACT
>JAYJMF010000028.1:2851970-2862892 GCA_036873715.1 Salvia sclarea
TAATTCTAATAATAATATATATTATAACTTATATATTAATGAAAAAAAACAAAAAATAATCAAATAACAACCCCCCCCCCCCCCAAAAAAAAAAAAAAAAAAAAAAAAAACAGGAAGTAAGACAAAAACATCAATATCTAAAGTATAAGCAACTTCGAATTAGAGCTCTAATGGCCTAACTGTATATGGGTGCCGCTTTAGCTAAATGTTTTTGAACAGCAGTGATTTTCAACTTTATGTATAGCTTCAAGAGTCAAAGTTCAAATTTCTTCATATACTTGAGTTAAATTTTTGAAAGCTCAATATAATCTCAGTTGCTTTGCAATACAAAGAAAATCCGCATATCTGCTAAAGTTTAGTATAGCAAAATCCCATACTTCTATTATACACATAACATTAATTGTGTAATCACTTTTGCTGGGAAAATAAATACATGAAAGTTCATAACTCTAAATTATATGTTATGGAATCAAATTGTCCCCAAAATTTGAAAACTGCAAACAAGAACAATGTGAAGAATCTTAAACAAAACATGCAGAAAATATGTATGAGAACTACCTGACCAGATTGGCAGTCCCAAACTCTGACTGTCTCATCTTCACTCCCAGAGTAAAGCTTATCAGACCCCGAAGGCAAAGTAATCCCTGTGACAGCCTGACAAACAAATTGTTTATTTAAGAGCAACCTCTGAATAGAAACTGGAACCAGCAAACTCTAGGTCAAACAATGCAACACAGAGAGCAAGTTATACATGACTCATCTTTAAAAAAATGAAACGAAAGATCTAGGTATACAGGTAGGTACTACACACAAAATCAAGGTAAACTGGTAAAGCATTTGGAAATATGACTCGGCTCCGTAGCTAATACCAAAATATTCTAGAGGTGTACCACCAAAAGCCCAATAATCCAAATGTCAAAAACAAAGACCAATATTTTCAAATACCTATAACCTTAAACCAAGAGCCCAACAAAGAACCCCTCTCAAATAAACCATCCTAGTATTTACTGTCCTACGAAAAATTGAATCTAATGCAATACACATCAAGAAGCCAAACATCCAAAAGAAACCGTGTACCAACATCAAGAACTACATTACTCTTAAACAATAAACACGATCAGCAGAAATGAACCCACCTGTTTGTGCCCCTCTAGTGGCGTCAATAGGGAAAAGCAATCCGTGGACCACTGATGCAAAAATTTACAAGTCTCACCGTATCTACAGCTCCCTTGAACCCAATAATTGCATATTTTTTTCTCAACTTTCCTCACGAAAGTCCTATTTCCACTTGCGGGCTGCTGCGACTGCGGCCTGCCCCATGAATTATTATTACTAAAATTATAGTTTCCACTTCTCCGTAATCCGCCTCCGCCACCGCCACGGTAATTATCGTCCGCCCCGAAACCCTGATGTCCCCTCTTACCATTCGCCGTCGGAAGCTCTCCGTGCAAGAAGGGGCACGGATTTCTCGTGCACTTTCCTTTTTCCCAATGGAAACACACCTTTTGCTGCCTGCCGTTGTTATTGATGTTATCGCTTGAAGAGGAGGGTCCGAGGCGGTTAAAAACCCTTCTTCCCCCATCCATATCCATGAGGAGCTACACTGTATAAATAAGATAGCTCAAGGAAAAAAGGGCAGATCTTTGATTGGGTTTCGAGAAATTTATGTGTGAGTTGGTAAATGATCGCGTAAATTATAGATTTGAGGTGATTAAATAGCGATGTTGATCCGGAACATGAAAGTAGATGATGACGAGCGAATCAGAAGTCGGGGTTAGGGTTTTGAGGGGAATTTTATGAACCCTAATTTTGGGATTGTGGGAAGCTGGCAGTGGGTATGGAGTTGGAAGATTTTCGAGAATGGGGAATTATGTTATGGCGAGAGTAGGAGGAAGAAGAAATACGCCTTCATAATTAAATTAAATTTATTCAATTATCTATTTGAGAATAGAATTTTTCTTCTGCAATAACGGTAAATCTAACGATGAAATTCCTTTCCTAGTAAAGTTCTACTTGTTATAGTAAGTAGTAACCACTAACCAGTATACTGATTGTGGATATTTTATATTTTTAGAATTCTAAATTCATAATTATATAATTTATAAATTGTAATTAAAAAATAATGTGACTGATTTCCAAAGATTTCCATCTTGATAGAATCATAGGTCCTCCTTATGGCTAATATTAACAAAATAGTAAAATAGACCAGAGATTCATAAAGATTGGTAAAAAAACCTGATGACTGGATTAATATTGTCGAAAATAACAACGATTCAAACTTTCAATCCAGAGAAGTGGACGAAACACAAAGAACACTTCAATACTCAAATTCTCTATTTCTGCTCTCAAGGTGCTCGATAAGATTACTTGACTTACAATCTTTTTTCTATGTGCTTTTTATAGAATAAGATACTTGCAAAGAGTAAAATAGTAAATTTAGATCTGTGTTGTATAGGGATATTTTCATCCTTTCAAGTCCGTCATACCATATTCTAGAGATATGTGTGTAAATAGTCATGCTGGCATGAATAGATGCACCTATAAGCGTCGTATTGTACTACACTGACACATGATTTTTAATTTGTAATTTTAGAGTTGTCATCCAATTTTGAGGCTCGATCAGGTGGAAAGTTTGTAAAAAATTGTTCCCCTTTTTCTCTTTGTGGCTTACCGGCTTCTTAATTCTTTCTCATCCTCTTTAATTAATCTAAATTAGTACTATAAAACTTTCCCCCAACCAATTATATAAAGGTTAAAATCATAGTCTCCATTCAAACCAAAATACGGACTCTATCACTCTATACTAGCTTCAAAGTTGCTTTCGAGATATCTAAATTCACCTACAAATAGTGTGTGTGTGAGAGAGAGAGAGAGAGAAGATGAGGACCTCAATTCAAGTCATGGCCTCAAATTGACTATAGTCTCAAATAAAAGCCTCCAAATTATTATCTCTACACCAAACATTTCCTCCATAATTCTCTGCTCAGAAACTAAATAATGGGGTGCCAAACTCTCCATCTGATTAACCCTCAATTTCTCTACAAAAGAATCGATGCACCAAAAAATCTCCCCACAACACGTTTCTCTTTCCAACCAAATCTTAAACTCCCCAAAACCACCTCTCTCTCCTCCAACAACAACCTAAACCAACCAGTTTCAACTGCCACAATCAACCCAACCCAACCCCCCAATGTCAACTTCAACACTCTAGGAGCTTGCAAGCTTGGCATTTCCCGATACCCCGATTTCACCTACGACGCCACAGGCGGCGCAGGCTCCGGCACGGCCGCAAAACTCCCCGACGGCCAAGTGTCCATCGAGTTCGATGTGAAAAGGCTCTACATCCCACCTCTTTCGACGGCCACAACCACCTTCTTGGGGCTGCCACTGCCGCCCTTCCTCAGCATCGACATAGTCCCCGTAGCCTTCCGGGGCACGATCAACCAAGAATCCGGCAAGGTAGGCTAAGACTCTCTCTCTGACTGTGAAATACGAATGCCTCGCTCCGGCCTAACAATGCAAGGCATGTAGGTCGATCTTGAGTTCATAGCCGAGTTCTGCTTCTCAGTCGGGAGCCTATACAAAGCGCGGCCGCTGCTCGTTGAGACGGTGTTGACGTCGGAGGAATCGAAGGGGAAGATGAGGGAAGGGAAAGGGGAGAGAATGGATGAAAGTGGGAAATGCAGGCTTGTTGGGGTGGCGACGGTTGAGCCCATCAACGACTTTTTCATGGACACATTTCTTAGCCTCCCTACTGAATGCCTCGCAAATTTGAATGCTGTCATCACATTTTCAACCACAGAAGAATAATAATAAATAGTCCCTTTATTTGAAAAGAACAGAAACAAAACTTCATGTATTCACTTTCATGAATTGATGATACAGAGATTTTCTCATATATTACTGTCTGAAATATAAATCTGTAACATATACGTAGTGTAGTTCAGTATAGGCACCAAAAAGTGAAAAGTTGCATGTGGTTTTGCAGCAACTCTATGTATAAAGAAGACTACGAAATAGCTGTTTGCGACGTTTTGTTCACTGCATCAAAAGGTCGCGTCTCACCATCCAAGACGTTAGCGTGGAAGCGTTAGTGCTTTCAATTCTTCATTCTCAATCTGTTGCAAAGAAGAAGCGAGTGAAGACTGATTGGCATATAGACTCCAAGACGACAAAAAACGCAATCATCTGCAAAAAGCTTACGATTTGTCACTCAAATGCAAGTCTCTGAGAGCCAACGAGAGACGCGTACTGGCCCTTCTGTTCTAACAACTCTGAGTGTGTTCCAAGTTCTGAAATCTTCCCATCCGAGCACAGAGCAATTAGATCAGCATTCTGAACCGTGCTCAGTCTGTGCGCAATGACTAAAGTTGTTCTTCCCTTCATCAGACGAGTCAAAGCATCCTGAACGAGACGTTCGCTCACAGTATCCAAAGCACTCGTAGCCTGTAACCACCGTTGTGAATGTAGAACGATATAGAAATAAAATATCCACATAAGACGGTCAACAAATCAAGATAAATTGCTCTGACATAGCTAAAATATCAAGCAGCAGCATTTGAACTTGAATAGCATCAATTCGCAAAACACGACAAGTTGAAAAGGTGAAGTTTTACCTCATCAAGAATTAAGATTGGAGCATTCTTGAGGAGAGCCCTTGCAATGGCAACTCTCTGGAAATAGGAAGATTGGATTAATGCTATATTGTGTGGCAGAGAGAGAGAGAGAGAGTATACTATACTGTACCTGCCTCTGTCCTCCACTTAACAGTCCTCCGCGCTCACCGACCAATGTGTCATAACCCTACAGATATACGATCAATCAGCTCAACACAACAAATGGATAAAATGTAGACTGTTGGAAGTGCCAAACTTCCATCACCTGTGGCAACGAGATTATAAACTCGTGAGCATTAGCTGCTTTAGCAGCTTTTATCACATCGTCCTTTGAAACATTATCATCTGGGAGCCCATAAGCAATATTTTCTCCAACCGAGACAGAGAAAAGAACAGGTTCCTACAGCAATTAACAATATACTTTGTTTAGATAATCGGATGTGTTATACTTTTGGATTGAGACTGACAAGGAAGGGTCGAGATTACTTGGTTTACTATGGAAACCGCACGAGCCCATTCACTCTTATCAAATGACCGCAGATCCTCTCCAGCCACAGTTATTCGACCTCTTGTTGGCTGAAATATTGAAACTCGTACTTCAGTTACTTGTTGGTAACAATATAAACATTAATCACCAACTAAAGCTGAATGTACGGTGTAACCTCATAAAAGCGAGCTAAAAGCTGTACTACTGTGCTTTTCCCAGCACCACTAGAACCGACCAGAGCAGTGACGGATCCACATTTTAAAGTCAGATCCAGACCTTGTAAGATTTCCACATCGGGCCTTAGAGGGTATGAGAAATAAACATCTGCAACATAAGATAGTTCTTACAGAAAGGTTCCAGGAAGGTATGCATTTTTGTTAATTCATTAATTTCAGTCTGATATTCTCTGTTATGTGTGTTGTACAGTTACTAATCAAAAGTCCGTACCTTCGAGGTGAATATCACCCGACTCTGCAAGCTCGCGCACATCACTACCAGATTTTAGTGAAGACATGTATCCGACACTGCTGGTTTGTGATTTCCCGTTGGAATTGGCCAAAAGAGGTTCGAGGTTTGGATCTTGCAGTTTCCTTCTTTTCAAGTCTTTTTCTAGAGCATAAGCTAGTGCTTCATCAATTTCAGCACCAGAAAGAACAGAGTTAATTCTTTCAACGGCAGCCAAGGCTCCTCGAAGATCCCCAAATGTGTTCACCACGCCTTGAACCTAGAAGAATTGCTTTAGTTTTAAAAGGAATGTGAGAAAAGATTAATTCAATCGCAAGAGAATATACTCACGGCGAATGTTAATGTAAAAGTGTATCCTATAAAAGAAACCATGGTCCCTACTGCAAGTTTTCCCTACACGAAAGAAAGCAAGTCCTTCAGTATCAAATCAAGTTTGGCCTAAGTTGAGATATTCAACGTGACCAACAAGAAATACCCATTAGGTATCAAGTGAAGATAGGGTCCAGATTTTCAGGAAGGTAGAAACTGTTGAAGTTCTTACAGCTTTTACTTTGCTTCCTCCAAGACAATACAGAGCCATTAAAGAGACATAGACGGCAACCCTGGTGATGGATTCATTAATGGACTTAAATACACCGAGGGTCATGCCACTTTTCTCGTAGTCAAGAACCTGACAAGTTCCAATAGAATGTTGAGGCATTCCCGAGATTCTACACTTCTTCCAGAATATAACATTCTCCAAACATCGAAAAAGATATACCAAAGGTACTCTACCTGTCGACCAAAAACTGACATTTGACGTTTTTCACCCCCGAATGACCTGACCTGCAGTGGTCACCAACTCGCTTTAATTACCAGATACACAATCTCATGGATGCACAAAAACATTCAGTATCAATCAAGATATCTCACAGTACGTATAGCAGCAAAAGTTTCAGTAACACAATCAGCTATGATGGCTTGTGCAGATCCATGAGCTTTAAAGACACTGACAGTTGTTCTCTTATATACAGCTACAAAATGCATAGATGTTAGTGGAATGCCCTGAAAAGGAAGACTAATATTTTAGGATAGATATTATGTAGTTTGTTTTGGTTTCAGTTAAGCATTCTCTTTAACTTTTAGAATCAATACCAAAAGGTCAAATTCTAAATAGGACCACTTTTCCCATTTGAAGAAAACACTCGGCGAAACTCTATGACAATCTTACCAACTACTGCAGATACTGTTAGCATAAGTAGACCCAAAACTGGAGCCAGCTGGGGTGAAAGAACAAAAAGTAAGCAAAGTGTTCCAGTGACCTGCATAAGAGATGATGCATACATATATTCAGAGTTCAGAGTCATCAAATCCAAGCAAAGAAATAAAGGAAAATAAGATCTACTCTAAGGTCCATATTATTAGTTGCTCTTGAACTACTCAATTGACACTTCATTTCTGAATCCTGACCTCCAACAGGACAAATAATTCCAAAATACAGTGAGAAATAAGGACGCTTTTTTTTTATTACTAAGTCTCTCATTAGAGAAGTGAGAAATGGTCTCAATATCAATTTAGCTCACTTTTGCTTAGTGTAGAGTAGCTTGCCTCAGAAATTGCCCTGAAACCACGGTCTCTTGATATGTTTTCGCTAACAATGCTCTTTAGTGAACCCAAATCCGATGTTAATAAAGCAGTCAGTTCGCCAACCTACATGGAGTGCACAAAATCAGTGATAAAACAAAGGGATCAGTCCATATAAAGTAGAATAAGAAAAGAGAAAAATCAAGGACAACACAGATATAGCGAGGCATTTTTCAGAAGTCAGAAGCTAATCAGTTTGAACATCAAACATAAAGGGTTTTCCACAAAACACCAAATATTTCCCAACATCAAAGACATTTTCATGTTTGAGCCATATTTATGTCATTTCTAATCTCTAGCTCCAGTACATGTCCTTAGATGAAGGAATAAGTTTATATTATTAACAGAGAGAATATGCTGCAAACTTAAATTAAAATTCGAATCCAGTACTTGAAAGTCATTTTAATTGCATATTTAGACTTTTTAAACGCAGTGTTAATTTAACAAATAATTCACTGCCCTTCATAAGATAATAAGAGCACATATCAAAGATCTATACACTAGAAACAATTGTTAGACATCAGCAGCAACACATGTTCCCATTAGTTGAGGTGACGAATGAATTAGACTAATATAACATGGAAGAATGTTTCATACCTTGTACTTGTCAAAAAACTCCACCTGCAAAAATAAAATAAAACGTTTATTAGGAATTGGGCAGATCATGAAATTCAAATGCAGAGCATGTTATGCATAAAATAGAGGGCGGCAGAGATTATCAACAATTTTAATTTTAAGTACATCAAAAAAATCTGAAATAGCAACAGCCACTACTTCACTAGAAAATGGAAGGAGCAAGGATTGTATGTTTGATCCCCAATAAATTTACTAGACATCATCATCAAATCAGAATTTGAATTTGTCAATGTAGAGCATTAATTTTTACCAAATAGTAAGCTATTGCAGGAACCTGATAATTTTGGGCAGTCAGTAGTTTGAGTCATCAGATAGTACCAGAAAAATAAATTTACCTTCTGAATCAGCACCCTCTGAAAAATTTGAGCTCTTAAGCTCGACATAACTTTCTCCCATATTGAATTCATGTTTACGACAAAAATAATTGTGAAAATGGGCTCCAATGTATAGAGTATTCCCACTTTACTCAGCAGCTGCCAGATAGGTTCTGGTCTCGCCCCAATCAGGACTTCAAAAAACTTCCCTGTAGTAGTGAAATTGGTGTATATCGTCACAATTGGAAATTAAACAGTAATATAACTCTGCCTACCACTGATTGGAAATAATGGGAGAGTTATTTTCATTTATTCATTCATTGGTGCTACTACACACAGAGTTCAACTTTACCGTAGACAATTAAAATAGGAGTGCATATTAACTTAAAGGATTAGCAGTAGTAAGATATAATGATCACAACAATGGCCTTTCTAAATCTCTATGGGAGTAATGGAATTGAAACTCGCAAATTAATAAGCCACTAAAACTGTTCCCTAAACAGACTTACACAATAATATTTTTTGAAGGCAACTAACTAGCATAGACATGACTACAAAGATGTGATACATAAATTCTTAATGCACAGTTGACTTCCTTTCCCCAATTTCCAGATGCACATCTACTATCAAGATTTGTACTTAAAATTCCTCTTCCATTAAAGGATGTACATGGTTGGTTGTGTTCTATACTCTATTAACTGATAGAAGATGTCATTGCTCTGGAAAAATCAGTGGTATAATTATCATAATAGAATGCAGCTTAACTGTAAAGTATATTAGTAAGAGAAGTCACATTTACAAAGACCTGGTTTTACTCATCTCCCACAAAACCTACCCAAAGGTCCCAAACAACACATTCAAAAAATTGATAAAACATAAATTATTTAAACTAAGTATCTCTTTTGAAGTAGAGGAACAGATTCAGATTCCTTCCGGACTACATTTCATCAAAATGTCCAGACCTATTTATCAAACACACTTTCTCATACCAGCAGAAGACACCATCATCAATCAACAATGCCACACAAGAAATCCTAGAACTGACAGCAACTTGCTGTTCACAAAAGCTACACAACTAAATCACATAAATAGGTCTAAATCATGTGAAAACATCAACCACATCCTTTTTCTCATAGCTCAGAAAACACAGAATTAACAATGTGAATGTGATTTACTGGTACTCGCTGACCTAAAACAACACACACATAGTTATGATGCATCAAAAAGCTGAACTCTTTACTAGCAGCATCTGAGTCATTGCAACAACCCCTCATCTAACAACCAAGATTGCAGTCAACTACTCTGCAAGTAAAATTCTCCGAAACATACCAGAAAAGAGGGGCATGGACAAGGTACAAGCCGTGCTGCCGAAAAGAGTGAGAACCGCCGCCAAGACTCTCCATTTATGCCGCGAAACAAGCTTCCACAGCAGCCCCCAACTAATCACATCAAGCGGCTGCAGCTCCACAATCTCGGCGCCGTCGATTTTGGGGTCAACCTCCGACACGATTGCGTCGAAAGCCGGGCCCGAAACATATGCCCGGCTGATGATTCTTGATCCTTCAACTGATATTGGCCGACAAACAGAAGCAGACTGCCGGTTTGGATTGTTGCTGAGTTTGAGCTTCAACCTTGGAGCTTTGTATTTGATGAAGTGTTTGGGGGAGTAGAGGTTAAAGGAAGGTGCAAGAGGCGTTGCTGCTGCAGCTGCTGCCATTTTTTTTGGTGGTTGGAAGAATGTGAAGTGTGTGAGTTCATGATTTTATAATACAACAAAAAGGAGGCTTGTGAAATGAATGATGCGTGCAAGGGAGATTTTCTTGATTATCTTCTGAATTTGATTACAGATTGTGATTAATAGGCGACTTACTAATTAGAATTTGCATCTTACTCTTTATTTGAATTTCGGTCACATACATAGAATTAGAAATACCAGTCAATCCCACCATTAAGATTGTGTTTCTTCTCGGACTGGATATTTGGACACTTCCAAGTCGAAAAAATTAGTTATAATTTGTTTTCGGTAGTTAATTTTTTGGAAGGGGGTAAATTTTGTAAGGTAGGTTTAAGGCTACTATTGTTGAAGGACATGATTATCTGGTGAAACTGCACTTTGTTGGCTAAACAGGGAAATGAAATACGACGCACTACAATATTCTGAGTTGGCCGCTTTTGCAGAGCATAAATGCAACCGAGCAGCCCAAAAATTCAAGTTACTTTTGAAATAAGGCTACCAAACATCGCTTAAGTAAAAATTACGTTTGTCTACTCAAATCGGCCGGCAATAATATTAGTTTAACAATAAAAACTATACATTTATACTAATATAATAAGGGAATATCAATTCTCAATTGATTTCATATACTAATTTGAAATTGGATGGCAGTTTGATAATTTTTTTAAAATTATTACTATAAGAGTTTTTCAAAAAAAATAAATTAAATTAAATTAATGAATTGTTTCTTGAATTTCGAGTAGTGTTGTCCCACTCCATGACAACTTAAGAAAGGAGGTCTTGAAAGAATGCCATGACAGCAGATGGGCAGGTCACCCAGGCATACACCGCACTCTTGCATTTGTGGAAGATGCTTACTATTGGCCTCGCATGAAGGAAAAGCCTGAACTTAAGGGAAAGTGCATGAAGCAACAAAGGGGAATCATAAAGCGCTACGCCCGTCTATAAATAGATAATCCGTTCTATTCTGTCACATAGAATCCTAACCGCTTGCTCCACGCTAGCTATTTATGTGGGATCACCATCTGTTTCGACTCGTTCGTTAC
>JAYJMF010000028.1:2871689-2882339 GCA_036873715.1 Salvia sclarea
ACATCAAATAAATATAAATAATAACATAAAATTTATTAAAATAAATAAATATGTATATATAAAATGCAAAAAAAAAACAATATATACCGGTATTACGGTATACTGCAATGCCGGTACATACCGGTGTTTCAATAATACCGAAATACCGGTATATACCGAATTGTTCGGTATATACCGCAGTTCGGCACGGTAACGGTATACCGACGGTAACAGATATTATCATACCGTACCGAAAATTACGATATACCGAAAATGTCGGTATTTTTGATATTTTATTCGGTACGATAAATGCGGTATACGGCATTTTCGGTATATTTTTCCAGCCCTAATTTTAGATGTTGGTCCGAATCGAATGGAGCGGGTCGGGGATAGGTTGGTTCGTCTGCATCGGACCAATGAATTTTAGGTGACATTTTATGAAGCCCCAAAATGCTCAATATTTTAAAATTTTGACAATTTTTCTAATACATTTTACAGTTTGAACCAAGAGCTTAATTTCAGTTTCAAAATCCCTAATTTCACATTTTGGGGATTTGACTTCAATATTTTTACCTCAAAACCCGTAACCAACATCTCGCCGCCTCTCGCTCGTCCAGATTTCTCGACGGCCTTCGCTCACCTCCATGCCCATTGACCTGCTTCTCACATACCCACTGGCGTAGTCGCCGCCGCAACCTAAAGGGGAACTCGCGAACCGAAGCCGTCGCTGCAGTTGCGAAGCGGCGTCGCCGCTGTCTTTTTTCGCCTGTGAGGGTTTCTAACTGGACTCGACCGCCTTCGACCATGGAGTGATGAGTTTCGGCTGGATGGCCGCTGCCCGTCACCTCCAGATTGCGCAGCGTGAGTTTGCCCCTTCTCACTCCCGGTTGTTTGTGTGGGTGTGGGCCTGCAGCTTTATGTGGTGTTCTTGGCGGTGGTGCTATTTGCGTACTTGGGTGCTGGGGTGGTAATTTGGTTTGAAATTTTGGGATGGTTTTGGTGTACCTGAAATTGGTTATGGGTTTCTGAAATTTGTGATGGGTTTATTCTTTTTCATGGAAAGCATTTTTTTCACATATAAGCCAAATGGAATAATGTGTTTCTTACACCGTTTCTTTGTTCAGGATTCTGACTCTGTTTGTCCAGTTTGATGGAGTTAACTAAAAAGGATGCAGATGGTGAAAAAGTAAGAGATTCACAAGATGGTCCTGTGTTCCTAAACGAAGGGCAGCCTTCATCGGGCAGTGAAGTAGCTCTGAGCATCAGCCCTGCGAAGAAGAGTTTTGAAGGAAAAGATGCTTTATCATATGCTAACATTCTCCGTTCTAGGAACAAATTCGTGGATGCATTTTCTGTCTACGAGAGTCTGTTGGAGAAGGATTCTGAAAATGTTGAAGCTCATATTGGTAAAGGCATTTGCCTGCAATTGCAGAACTTGGGTAGGCTTGCATATGAGAGTTTCGCTGAAGCTGTGAGGCTGGATCCTCAAAATGCCTGTGCTCTTACACATTGCGGTATCTTGTATAAAGATGAGGGTCGACTGGTGGAGGCAGCTGAGGTATGCTTGCAAATGCTCTCCATGTCATAGGTCGTTTCTTGAACTTGTCTGAGTGGTTTCCTTATTCTTCATAGAAAAATAGAAATGATAATTTACTTGAATGAGATATCACACTCTAGATATGTCTTGGGTTCAATTTTCCCCTGTCAATACTTTCTCCTAGAACCAAGTTACTTGAGATTTTGATTATGTTCTCTTTGATTTGGTATCATTCTCAAACCAAAAATTTGGATTTACATCCTATGTTTGATAATAGTGAAAAAGCAACAATTCCTCTCTTGTTTTTGTATTTCAACTAGCTGGATTATATATACTGGAGAGGCTGAAATACTGTTATGGACTTGAAAATTTATCTGGTTGCTCGTTGCTTTGGAACTGGGTCATCACATCTCTTGAGAAGTTTCTTGCATTGCTAAACTTAGCTGGGCTTTTCATTTCTTCTTGTTTGGTATTGCATCTTGCATATTTAGCGTGTGTAATTTGGTGCAGATGTATGAGAAAGCTCTAAAGGCTGACCCTTCATACAAGCTTGCAGCAGAATGCTTGGCCATTGTTTTAACTGACCTTGGAACCAGCTTAAAGCTTGCTGGTAATACTCAGGAGGGAATCCAGAAGTATTATGAAGCTATCAAAATTGACCCACACTATGCTGTAATTCTACATTTTCTGACTCCCATAATCTTTTCTGGTTACTTGATTTTCTGTTCTGGCAATTGAGTTTTGATCTTTCAGTTTTCTGCCTGCAGCCTGCTTATTATAATCTTGGTGTTGTCTATTCGGAAATGATGCAATATGACACGGCCCTTAATTGCTACGAGAAAGCTGCAATAGAGAGACCCATGTACGCTGAAGCTTATTGCAACATGGGTGTTATCTACAAAAACCGCGGGGATCTGGAGTCAGCAATTGCCTGTTATGAAAGGTGCCCAGTTAATTATTTATCGATAGGATTTCATCCCTCTGATTCGTTTGTTTATGCTTGTATATACAGGTGTCTGACTGTCTCTCCAAACTTTGAGATAGCAAAAAATAACATGGCCATTGCATTAACTGATTTAGGCACAAAGGTGTGGTTTCTTTCTATCTAAAGTTATGTTAATGCAGAATCTTGAAGATATTGGATTAATCTGTAGATATTTATATCGTATGGATCATGACAAAGGATTGGCTATGGGTTACTGTATTAAAATCTTTTGTAACAATTTCTTCCAAGCTGTCGTTTTTTAACTAAATAATTAGGTGGCAATTTGCCTCCAAGCTGTCGTTTTTTAAGGAAACGAACTTAAAATAAATCTCTTCCACGTTAAGATCCCTTCTGTGTTTTCTTCTTTTCAATTTCTTAAACTCTAGTCCAATTAATCAACATGAAACTTAAAACACTCAATGCTGTAAAATGCCTAAGGCAGAACCAATGCATTTTATTGCGGTGATCCGAGGCAGTCCGAGGTGTAAGCCTTGGATCAAAGACAAAAAAAATCATCAGTATAAAATAAATCTAAAACAATAGATAGCAAGCCAAATATTGAATTTAAGGGTTTAGATAAGACTTTAAAGCATCAAATTAAAGACAAAAATTGTGCGTAATTCATTAGATATTTAAATATTGAAGTGAGAAGAAGAGGCACAACTGGAGTGCGTTGCCTGTTTCATTTCTTTTCTAATTTTAATGGATAAAATTTTATATTCATGAGCTGCTATCTCCGACCGAGGAGCAGCAGAGCAAAAGAAGACTGCTGTTATTCTTCCTCCAACCCATACAGCGACGGCGGAAGAATGTGTGGATTGCAGACGAGGAGGAGGTGTTTGGGTTGATAAGGAATGTGACAGAGGAAATGCTGCTGCTAGGTGCTGGATTTGTTGAACCAGGGCTTATAAAATTGAAAAGGGGAGAAGGGAGAAGGGAGTAGGAGACTCTAATTAATCTGATTCTTTCTCTTTTTTTATAACAAACGACAGCTTGGAGTCAAATTGCCATATTTTGTTTAGTTTTTTGGGAAAAATAATAATTCAAAAGTCTCAAGTATGCCATGTCAGCAATCCAGTGGCGAAACATCAGTCAGGTGATAGAATTGAAAACATTTGAAAAGATTGGGTATAAATTTGATATTTTGTAAAGGTTGGGATAGATTTGTGAAAAGTAAAAACAATGAAAGGTCAGGTTATAAACTATAATTAATCCTATCATTTATCTTGATTACTGACTAATATGCTTCTATCCAGGTGAAATTGGAGGGTGACATCAACCAGGGTGTTGCATATTATAAGAAAGCTCTGTACTATAATTGGCACTATGCTGATGCCATGTATAACCTTGGCGTTGCTTATGGAGAGATGTTGAAGTTTGACATGGTAATTGAAAATAAAATTTATAGTCGGATAAGATAACATTTTATTTTAAACATACTCTTCTCATAGGGCGATACTGAATCAGAGCATGTTTCATGCCTGTTCTTATTTGATGTTTCTTTTATAGGTTACATCCTATTCTTGTAGCATGTTTTGCCTTTTATTGGCAAGTGATAACTGCAGTAGATAAACTTGTCTTAAGGCAGCACTTGGAGGATGTGTCTTGTTTCATGTACTATCTTTCATGGCCTGTCTCAAGTAAAATCCAACTCATGCAGGCAATTGTATTTTATGAACTGGCTTTCCACTTCAATCCTCATTGTGCAGAGGCTTGCAACAATTTAGGGGTTATATATAAGGATCGAGACAACCTTGATAAAGCAGTAGAATGTTACCAGGTAAGTTTGAAGCCGCCAAATATTTGTAGTGAAATGTATCATATGTTTCAGTTATTTGTTCTTATTATGTCCATTTTTATTTGCAGTTGGCATTGTCAATTAAACCAAATTTTTCCCAATCATTGAACAATCTTGGAGTTGTATACACTGTCCAGGTTTTACCTAGTTCTTGTTTATTATTTTAATTCTTATGTGGTTGGACAAGTCATAACTTTGTTTCCGTGCACAGGGTAAAATGGATGCTGCAGCGAGTATGATTGAGAAAGCTATTGTTGCAAATCCTACCTATGCAGAAGCATACAATAATCTAGGTCCTTCTATTAACCCTTGCTGTCCAGAAAAAAAAAATTAAAAATGAAGTATCTGGTTTGCCAATATGAGTCTGTCTCGTCCTCATGTTAGATGTCTGGCGTATTTCAAGGGATTGAATGGTACCAATATTTAATACTCCCTCCGTCCCATTACTCTTTGTCCCCTTTCCCTCTTTGGCCTGTCCCATTATTAATGTCCCTTTCCTTTTTGGGCTAAAAATTACACACAGAAAGCATGCAGACCCCATGTGGGCCACACCACCTCAATAATCCATTTAGCTTTCATAATTTGCGTGCAAAAAGCGAAGGGGACAAGAATAATGGGACAGAGGGAGTATATATAGGAGAATGCTTTAATTCGTAAAAAATGGATGAAATCACGGAGCAAGCACTTAATCGTGTTCATTGTTAGAGAGATCTGTTTTCTTGGATTGAATTATCACATTATATGTGCTTATGTCTGCATGTTCATTATTTTCTCACCAACCTTATAGTTTCTTGTTATCCTTTCAATGTGTAGGGGTCCTTTATAGAGATGCTGGCAACATATCTCTTGCAGTTGAAGCTTATGAGCAGTGCCTCAAAATAGATCCAGACTCTCGCAATGCAGGCCAGGTAAAGAAAATTCGATACAGTCCCTCATGGACCCAGACTCTATTTTTGGAACTTGTCTTACATTGCGCTGCAAGTTTGTTACTACTGTCTGGTTTGCCATATCTTGGGTTGATAAGGCCCTTGTCAATAATTTATAGTTTACATGAGGATGTTTCCTCAATATCTTGTCCAATTGTAACAGATATTTTCTGTGTTAAGGCAATTTTCTTTTGTTATTTCATTCTTTTTGATTCATTGGATATTCCTCCTTTTGACATAGAGGACTGAAACATTTTTATGTCAGGAGAACTTTAATCATTTTCATATTAGTGACTTCTTGGATCTGAAATTTGCCTTATAATTGTTGTCATTAAGAGGTTTTGGCTCTGTGGAGATTGTTTATTATCTAATTCTTATCCTACACTGCAGAATCGGTTGCTTGCTATGAACTATATACATGATGGGACAGATGATAAATTATATGAGGCTCACAGGTTACTATTTTATCTACTACATGCCGAATTACTAGCTGGATATTGAACTGCTGTACCTTTTCGAACTCTGTTAAGTGTACCAAAGTTTTGGATGTATTCTGCACCAGTACCTCTATGCCACCAGCAAGAATGTCATTTGCATATATGATCTGTTACACTTTGTACACTTGCCTTGGAAATTAAAATAGTCAGGACTAAAATAGCGTGTCCAGTACTCTGATTGGAAAATGTGCAGTGGGCACATAGGTTGGGAGCACTAAAGCAAAGAGAAACCTGAGCTAAGTTTACATAGTTGAAATTCATTTGTTCCTCGTAGTGAATTGTGTAAGCTGAGCTTCAGAGCATGTCTTGCTCATTTATGGTTCAGTTGGCATATGTCTCACAAAAATTTTGGGTTTACCTTCATTGAACTTGCTCATGGCATGTTATTTAGTTATTTTTTCTCTGGTGAAAGGAACCTTGGAAAATAAAGACATTTTAGAGAATTGTGGTTGAGTTCAGTTACAAGTTAGTTATGATGATTATCAAGTTGATTCAGCAAGTATATATGGTGATGTGCTGTTTGGATGATTGCATGAAGGCACTCCATGTATTCACCACCACAAGTGCAAATGAATGAAAGAAGTTGATATTAATCTGATACACATTGCAAATAAACCTCTATACAGATTTCACTCTTCATCCTTACTCCCTAGTCAGAGCCTCAAGAAGCTTTCTTGTTTTAATTAGGATTAATGGTTGTAACTTTATGTTTTTGTAGCATTTCTCTGTATTCTTCAGCAATGTTTTAGGTCTGGCACTCTTTTATTTTCCAGGCTATGTACTTGTAGTATCTCTATATCATCAGTGTCCAGTATTTGTTTTATGGTGTCCTTATCTAAATTTAAACTTGCAGGGACTGGGGCAGGCGCTTTATGAGGTTATTTCCACAATATACTTCCTGGGACAACAATAATGACCCAGAAAGGCCACTTGTGATTGGATATGTGTCTCCTGATTATTTTACTCATTCAGTCTCATACTTCATCGAAGCGCCACTTATCTATCATGATTATACAACCTATAAGGTGGTTGTTTATTCAGCAGTTGTAAAGGTAAGAATTCTGTCGTATTCCCTTCTCATAGTTTGACCAACCACTATACTTTCCCAAGAACTAATGTGTTCCAGGTCAAATGTTGTCCCCAAACATGTCTAGAATATTATTGATCAAACGAATTCCATTTTGTTGTGTGGCAGGCAGATGCAAAAACAAACAGGTTTAGAGATAGAGTCCTAAAAAATGGTGGGACATGGAGGGATATTTATGGGATTGATGAGAAAAAAGTTGCAAGCATGGTTAGAGATGATAAAATTGACATACTTGTCGAACTGACTGGTCATACTGCAAATAACAAGTTGGGAATGATGGCTTGCCGGCCTGCACCTGTTCAGGTAATTTTCTCGCATATATATTTGGTATGTGGCAGTCTCTTACCCTCTTCTTTAGGAAGTATTACATCTTTGGGTTATTTAAGTTTGGAATATGCTCAACAGGCAGGAAAGTTATGAATTTTGGTAATTATGTGGGCTGACTATATTAAATTATGTTTCCTTTGCCAAATTCCTACACTTCAAAATGTAAGTGCTGGCGCATGACGTTTCAGAAAAAATCAAGTTGGTCCCTGAACTATACCAAACCGTCTTGGTTTTATTTCACTTTTTAGCCCTTCTAGACTAAGTTCTTGTGTTAGTTATTTATATGGCTTATGGTAATTTTAACTATTATGATCTACGCGCAAGAAGCTCAGAGTACCTTAGGTTAAATGAAGAACAGAGTTTCAGACTATGATGGGGATATCCACTTTTCTAGTGTAACTAGTGTAATCTGATGAGAATTTTGGCTTTGTAGGTGACATGGATTGGCTACCCTAATACTACTGGTTTACCTACCATTGATTACAGGATAACTGATGCGCTAGCTGACCCACCTGAGACAAAACAAAAGTAAATTTCAAAATTCTAATCTATTGTCACCATCAGAGTTGAGTCCTTTATTCAGCTCAAACATAAATTGTATATTTCTATCAATGACAGGCATGTTGAAGAGTTAGTCCGATTACCCGACTCATTTCTGTGCTACACTCCTTCTCCAGAAGCGGGTCCAGTGTGTCCCACACCTGCACTATCTAATGGCTTTGTTACTTTTGGTAGCTTTAACAATCTGGCAAAGGTAACGAGGATACATTATTATGTGACACTTAGCTTTACGATTATGTCATTAAATATTTTAATCACAACAGATAACACCTAAAGTGCTGCAAGTCTGGGCAAGAATTCTGTGTGGTGTTCCAAATTCTCGGCTCATTGTGAAGTGTAAGCCTTTCTGCTGCGAAAGCGTGAGACAACAATTTCTTTCAGCATTGGAGAAATTAGGTTTGGAATCACTGCGTGTTGACCTTCTGCCTCTAATTCTTCTCAACCATGATCATATGCAAGCATATTCTTTAATGGACATAAGGTAACTCATTTTTTTTTTCCACTGAAAATGAACTAGTTCTTCAGCCTCAATTCAATTTGTAACAGTTGGTAATCGACATTTTCATGCAGGCAGTTCTAAGTTTTTAAAATTTGACTTCGGATTAATTTCTAGACTTTATGTTTTATTAAATTGTGGTCATCAATACTTTATCTACCTGAAGTAAAATCAATGATAATCTCAATTTTAATGTAATGCTTTTCATATATTCCAGCTTGGATACATTTCCATATGCTGGGACAACTACCACATGTGAGTCGCTATACATGGGAGTCCCATGTGTTGCTATGAGAGGCTCGGTGCATGCTCATAATGTTGGTGTCAGCCTTCTGCAAACTGTTGGTACGTATTCTTTTCATGCACAAACTATTAATTTATGGCCAGGCTACAATTAGGTTGAGATTCTGAGATTCTAGAATCTTTTACGTCAGATACTTCTTTATTCTTGGAACAAAGACAGATTCCTTCCAGAAATACTAAATCCTATGCACACCCAGACTTAGTATCACAATAATTTGATTCCAAGCTGTGTAAAATGTTTTTTTTTTATACATAGCATAGTGAGAAGCTATGAAAATTCCAACAATGTGTTCAAATTTCATACAAAAAAGGAAACTAGCATAGGCTTTCTAAGCTGTAGTAAGTGGATCTATTGTGACAAGCTTTCCAGTTAAATTGAATTCTGTTTCACATATGTGTTTTGTATGTTGATATGAAAAGGCATATACCTATTACGCTTCTCTTTCAGTTTGGCTGGATATATAGTATATGACCTAGCTATGTGATGAACTAATTCATTTCTCTCTAGGTTTGAATAACCTGGTTGCCAAGAATGAAGATGAATATGTAGAGCTGGCTGTGCAGTTGGCCTCTGATATAACTGCCCTCTCAAATTTGAGAATGAGACTGCGGGATCTCATGGTAAAATCTCCCTTATGCGATGGATCTAAATTTACTCAGGGGCTAGAATCAGCATACAGAAATATGTGGTATCGTTACTGCAAGGGTGATGTGCCATCTTTGAGGCGAATGGAACTGCAATCTCAACAGCCACTGCAGCTCCATTTGCAACAGGTTGGTCCAGAAGAGCTGGCCATAAAATTTTCTGAACCTGCCAAGTTAGACACGTCTAGAGACGCCCTCCAAGCAACCGTCAAGGCTAATGGTTTTAAGGCGGGGCAGTGTTCCTCGATGAATACTTCACATGGAGAGGAAAATGGGTTGCTTTTGAATCAGAACTGCAGTTCAGGGAAATTGAGTTGAGTTTTTGTTTTGATATTGAAGGAAAGATTGATCGATAATGGAGTCTGGAGTCCATCAGGAGGTCTGTATTAGGCAGTGGCAAGTTTCTATAGGCGATTGAGCCCCCTTGTACCATAATATTTATGGGGCTTTATACGGTAGAATTCACGGTGGCAGCATTTGGCGATGCCTGCAGCACGTGAGCTGATTGTTTTCGAACTAGTCTAGTCTAGATGCAAATCAACAATTTGTTTGGTGAAAAGATGTAATCTAGCTCAGAAACTTAAAATTGTAGTGCTATGTGCTTGTATCAAAGAATGATGTCAATTTTCCCCCATACCTCCTGATTATAAATGGGGTTTTTGAGATATATATATATAAGATTATTATTGCACTTGTTTTGTTTCTTAAGGTAAACTCAACCGGGCTCTAATACATGTTGCTCTCTCATTTTGATCTGTTTTCTTTGTCCGTCATCTTAAATTACTATTTTAACAAGAAGAGGGAATAATCTGCACCTTTGTTTAGAAATATTTATTGAATTAGATGAGAAGCTATACTACGACGGAGAGCACCATAGATAATCCAAATTCGTACTCAATTTTAAAAATGATTTTCTTCCTCCATTGGTTAGTTAATCCATCGTATGTTCATATGTTGCAAAGATGTTTGCAAGATCAACATGTTTACCAGAGACTGAAAAGTCGAATAATATACTAACCATATTTCATTTTCCACAAAACAAAAAGACTTTATCTGTGGGCACAATAAAACTTAATTCAATTTCATTCCAGTCTAAAGAGAAGAGAAATAATTATTAATGTAATTTGCAACGTAATAAAATATAAACTAAACGCACATATTGTTTGTAGCCAAGTAAATGTATAAAGCCCAAGCTTCCAGATTTTTATTATGAGGTGCCTCTATATTGTTCTACTATCACTCTTTGTAAAAAAGGTACATATATAAGTATTCAACTAATCAATTAGTTCGCTTTTGAACTGAAAATAAAAGAAAAAACTAGTCGATTCTGGAAAAACGAATGATATTTTTTGGGCCTACGTATTCTATATTTTTAAAAAAATATATTAAAAACCTAAACTTTTACATGATATTTTTAAAAAGGGATATTAGTCCCTAAATACATGAACTTTGCCCGGATTCTGAAATTGCACATGAGCTTTAATTTCTGCCTGAAAATACACGAACTTT
>JAYJMF010000028.1:2882439-2897067 GCA_036873715.1 Salvia sclarea
AAATGTCGGTATTTTCGATATTTTTTCGGTACGATAAGTGCGGTATACGGCATTTTCGGTATATTTTCCCAGCCCTACATAGCAGTATTATAATTTGTAAATACCGATATCATTATTCACTCGTGAGTGAAAATGAAGGGTAAGAGAAAGCCAAATTGAGGTTAACCTTATCAACTTTTTCTAGTGGGATGAGAACTATCCAAATTATGATATTTTGAGCTCATATAAATGTTTACATGAAAATCCATTCTTCTTTATTAATAATGATAATAATAAAAAAAGAAATCATAAGGTTTATCAACGAAATAAACTACTATAATTAAAAGGATATACTTGTCTAATCATTATTTAACAAAAATAAACAACAAATTCAACTTACTACACATCAGCCAGACAATCATCAAATAATTAACACAAGATGCATGTATGTTGTCATATGTTTAATATTCTTTTTTGTACTGATAATGATTAATTAGCAGAGACAATCCATAATTTATTACATGTATCATACCAGTCCTATCTCAAACCATGATTTTAACCAAGTATTATAAGACCGTATCAAAATTAAAATAATGGGTATATTCTCACGAATAAAAAGTAATATAATATACAAACAAAAATACATTATTATTATAGTATGATTTATCTATTATTTGGAGGCGGAAAAAGAAAAAAAAATTGAAGAAAGAAAGAAGATGCATGAATGGAACACCATTAAAATTCACCCGCACTCACGCGCGTGTGGGAGACAATACACCTATAGAAGTGACACGTCATCGAGGTGGTGGGTCCCTCCTCTATTATCTCTCCTGCCCGAGCTGCCCACGAACTCCACTTCCCACTCCATGAAAACTGACCGCTCAATCCCTCCGAAGTGTTCAACTTTCCATATTTGCCCCTTACTTTTTTGTTTGGTTCGGAGGGAAAATGTTTGAGAGAAAAGTATATGAGTTGGTGACAATTGATTTTCTTTTTCATTTTCATTCTCTCTTTGAATTTGAAATTGTTGTTTCAATTTAAAAGGTACCAGAGATCAATTTGGTCATTTGTAAGTAGCTTTTACCTTCTTTTCTCATTTAAGAATTAAAAATACATTTACTATGAATGAATGTCATTTTTTTGAAAAATAAAAGTGTCATCTACTATAAATGAAAGTATCATTCAATTTTGAGTATCACTTTTTGATAATAGAAATAGCATTTACCATGAAAAATGCAAAAAAGAAAAATAAACAAAAAAATGCAATCACAAAATAAGAAAAATATAAAATTAAATAAAACCGAGAAAAAATAAAATTAATAAAAGAAAAATAATGAAACTGAACAAACAATGAAAAATACAATAATAAAAGAAAAAATAAATAAAATTAAACAAAAAATGATCATAAACGATGAATGTACTACTTGCTAAGATTCAAACCCAAGTTCACGACATGATATTTTGAGAACTTACAAGTACACAGTTACAAACTTACAATTAACATTTACACTGATATATCTTTTCTTTTTTAATATAAAAGTTTATTACTAAATAAAGAAAACATATTCACACGCTAATCCTTTGGGTGACTCGAACCACCGACCTATCAGCTGAAGGAAAAATATTTTACCAGTAGATTGCACTTCATCATTATTGATATATTTCTTCTTCACATATATATAAGATTTTCAAAAATATATAGGACCCCCTAATTATTCCCAAACTACACTTTATTTACACATTTTGTCTTTATCTTATACTAATATTGTATAAAATACATGAGCCTCTCCATTTTATCTCTCAAATTACAATTTTTTTAACTTGTATGCCCAACTGTTATGGGTCATTTGAAGATGGGTGGAATGAATACTTTAAATCCCGAATTATACTTATTTATTAAAAATTATTTTAAATTTTAATAAATATTTATTAAACCCTAATTATCAAGTGTTTATAATAAATATTCAAAATTTTGATGCATATTTTTTAAACCTCATCACAAACATCAAATATTTATTTTTTTGGATTGTTGGGAAACCCAAATATACATGTTGATAAAGTGATTTTTCTTCAAAAATATTTCACCTTGATTTTTTGTCTCGGTGAAAAGTTCAAGTATAGATATTGAAAACTGTTTTTTATTCATTGTTCAAGGATTCCGAAGGCCGGAAAATGAACGTGATATTTTTGATAAAAAAACTGATAATTTGGTATAAAAATAAAAATAATTGTTAAAGTTCATGATATTTTTTATAAAGTTAATAAAATTTAGGATTTAAATTAATACTTATGCTTAGGGATGGCAACAGGTCGGGTTTTCGAGGGTACCCGCACTTACCAAACCCTGTTGGGTCGGGTTTGGGTATGTATGAAATGGGTTTGGGGCGGATTTGGAGACTAATACCCGTGACGGGTTTGGGTCGGGTTTGGAAAATTAGCTATGGGTACTCGCTACCCGTAGCCATTATATATAATATAAATTGTAATTATAATTTATTTATAAATATACATAATACATTAACACTCCACGTATCTGTAGCCCATTATTTATTGTCAAACCCAAGTCAATCATAAACTCTTTTACCTTTTTCATGCTAATTAATTATCCCTAATTCCCTAAGAAACTTTTAGTATTTTAATTAACTATTACTTCGTCTAATTGTTATTATCATATTTAATTCAGTGTTGGGATTCTTTTGTATATAAAATGTTATGATAGTTCATATTTATTTATTTATTGAAACCTACACGGGTTTGGGTGGCTAATTAGCGAGTATTACCTAATGGGTTCGGGTCGGGTTTGAGAAAAAAAGTTACTACCCGTGACGGGTTTGGGACGGGTATGGGTTTGAAAATTTTAGACGGGTATGAGTTTTGGAAACGTTTAATGGGTGGGTACCCGACCCATTGTCATTCCTAGTTTGGAGTTTAAATAGTATTTCTAATATTTTGGAACATTATTTACGAAGTGAATATAACTTGTGGTTTAGTTGATATTTACCCAATTACTATTGATATACATAATCAAATTTGAGAAAACTATGACAATCTTTATTTATCCGAAAAGTTTATTGTATAAATTATTAGTATAAAATGAATAGAATCTGAAAATAAAGTTGGAAATTAGTATTGAATGATAGATGAAGCAATTCCACACTGTTTCAGTGTATAATGGAGTAGAATAATTTTCATTCAACATACTGATAAAATAAATAATCCTATAAAAGCAAAACAATATATGTAGGCCCTGATTTTAGGTCATCCTGGCCCCAAAAACATACAGTAGATTTCCAAATCATGATTTAACACTATGTGTGTGTGTGTGTTTCTTTTCTTGTGGTAGTAACCAATCCCAGATACTTTTGTGAATTAGATAAGTAAACTTTGATAAAAAGAACTTTTTTTTTGGCATCCAACTAAAAGGACATTCCTTCATCAACCAAATCGACTATAGTGGTCCCCCAACAGGTACCATCCTACATTTTAACCTCTAAATTACTTACTTCCCTCTAAATTAATCCCTCACTAATCTTGACTAACATAAATATATCAATTTATGATACATGACAAATTAATATTTGTAATATATATGAGATGGAACTTGATTTTCTTATTCACAAATTAATCTTGAATAGAATTTTCCGGCGGCCTTTCTGAATTTGATGCAATAACATATCTAAACAAAAAGAAAAAATAAAAAAAAAATAAAGAAGCCATGCACGCTTGGTAGGAAAGAAATGGCCAAAGCTGGTGGGGAAGATAAAAAAAGAAAGAAAAGGCCAAACCTGAAATAGAAGACTCCCACTTTTTTGCCTTTCTCTTGTTATTCTGCCCAATTTCCGTGTCGTTTGTTTGTTTCTTTTCGAAAAATAAAAGAGTGGAAATGGTATATACCTATTTTGTTAAGGGTTCAATAGTCATTTACAACCTAACCTTGAAGCTCATTGTAATTGACTAATTGTATAGCCTAATCTTCTAATATAAGTTAATATAGTTCAATAACTACTTTCTTATTACGGATATATCTTGATTGTGTAAATATGTAAAAGACAAGCGATATGGGCCAACGGAAGCTATCTTGACCGTTAAATTTTGTCACACTAGAATAAGCAACGTTAATTTGTCCTTTTTAAAAATACAAATTAAAAAAAAATCAAGAAAATACTCATTAGACTTTCTTCTATCTGGGCAATTACGGAAAGAGTTCATTGAACCCAATTTTAGCAGCAAATCCCAACGAACAATATGGTTTTGTCTTATGTGGCCAAAATTAACAATCAAATCGGTTTTGGTAGTCCACATCATATTTCAATAAGATAAGTCAAATACATAAAATATACCACTCTTGCAAATATGTGGTTTTAAAAAACAAATAGATTCGTGAAGCAAGCAATATAACAAGTTTAAATTGTTTCACATATGAATGCTTAGTTATGGAGGATTTTGATGATCTCGATTTCATGGGTGAAATTTGGCGATTAAATTTTTTTTTGGTCAGGCAGAAGAAACGAGAAACGATATTATTAAAGAAGCAAGCCATGGCACAAGGAGTACCAAAAGTAGAAGCAATTAATCAAGTCTCCACTCCGTACTAAGTTTCTGCCTAGACCAAGTACTAAACCCGCCGTTAGGATCAACAATTCCTTTAACGACACGCCAACTCCAAAAACGACTTTTAACTTCATCATCCATCTTCTTAAAATCCCACGTCCAATTCTCGAAAATGACCTTATTCCTCCATCTCCATATCACCCAAGGGGTACAAATTCAGAGGCCCGGGAGTCTCTTCTTCATCGTCTTAGTATATTTTAGATATCTATTTGTATTATCTTCTAAGATATACTCATGGCATATATGATATAACAATATTAAACTTGCGAGCTCATCATAAATTATTCTTTCGAAGCAAAAGACATGAATCATGATTCATGTCTTCTAACACTAACACCACCTAATTCTTTACGTAGAATCTTTGTCAAATTATTATACAGTATGTATTAAACTCATCACAATAATTTGTATTCATAGCTCTACTAAGAGTTAAATAAACTTTTTGTCTTAAATAACTCAAATCTCCTCTGAAAATAATCGATGTACCCTACTCTATAAAAATAAAGAAAACTAAAGAGAGTGAGATTTTTCTACTACAAAATACAAATGTAATCTATTTCTTGATATCATTCTTCTCAAACATGCTATAATACGTGAATTTTGAAGATAAAATACACGACAATTAAAAGATAAAAACTCCGAGGGCGGCCTCACAGTAGATCACTCTTATCAATTGTGTGTATTAGTGATGGTCCGTCCCCGCATGTTCTCATGAATAAGGTTGATCTTGTAAGTGTACGCCTCTAATTAAAATTTGAAAAATGAAATGCAATATATCGATGTTAACTTTATTTAATAGGCACTTAAGTGGTTTTCCCACGTCATGAAAAAGTAAAATCATTTTTAGAGACACGAAGACACTGAAAGGCAATTAGATTTATTCAATCCTGCTCTCATAGAGAAAATCATCCAATAAATTTTCAAACATCTAGTGAAGAAAATGGTAATTATAACAGTCAATTTCCAGCTATCAGACATTGAAAACAACAGATTTTCTATGAATAAAAAGATACAAACAGAAGCCATAACTGATTCAGATATTTTTAGAACCCAATTTTAGGATAAACGGAATAAAATGAATCCCAAAAAGACAAACACTAATAAGTGGATCTGACTCTGAGATACGAATTTGTAAACAGCAATCGAAAAGTAGTCATACATACATCCAAAATTTCACAAATAAAATAACAATACTCATCAAATACGAGAGAGAGAGAGATGGTGGAGAAAAAAGGTCCTCTCTTTTCCTCCCCACTCTTGCTTGCTTTCTCAAAGCAACACATATTTGTGGTTTTCAATAACAAGAAAATAGACCAACCAACATAATCCCACTCCCACATCAAACTCTTACCTTTATTTGCCAATATACTAATTTCTTCAACAATGTACTTTTTCCCTCTATACTGATACCTATCTTGTGACATTTTCTGTCTTTTCTCTCAAGATTATTTCGATATAGTTTTTCTTTCATAAAAGCTCAACTCAAGATCACTTTTTTCCCCATTCTTTTCTATCTCTAAAGATTTTGTCAAAACACACGCATAAAAGAAGGTAGAGTTGAAATTTGAAGAAAAGACCTCTCATTTATAGTTGGGAGCCATTTTCTTCCTATTAGATTTCATGCAAATTTGTTTAACGACAGTTGACCAGACCTCATTGTCTTTCTTCACCAATAAATTCCCGTGCTCTAAAGAGAGAAAGCAGATTGAAAATGGGGAATTCCTTTGGGTGCTCTGCCTCTGGAGAAAGATTGGTGTCGGCTGCAAGAGATGGAGATTTTGTAGAGGCAAAGATTCTCTTGGAGTGGAATCCATGCCTTGCAAAGTACTCAACTTTTGGTGGTTTGAATTCCCCTCTTCATTTTGCTGCTGCTAAGGGCCACAATGAGGTTCTACAAAAGATCATTTTTTTTTTTGTACTTTATTTTCCCCTTTTCTTGTGCCAATTTGTGGATTTTGCTTGTTAACTCTGATTAGTGGAGTTTTGAATTTTAGATTGTTGCATTGTTGCTGGAGAATGGAGCTGATGTAAATTCCAGAAATTACTGTGGCCAGGTAAAAGGATTTGCTTATTTTTAATCGTTGCTTTTGATTGGCATTGCTCCCTTGAGTTGTGGGATGCATTTTTCCAAGAAATTTTGTATAATTAGGTAGTTTTTGTGGGGGATCATTATATTTATGTAGATGAATAGTGATGAAATTGGTATTTATTCGATCCTTGTTAAATTTATGGAATGGGATTTGCAGACTGCTTTAATGCAAGCATGCCGATATGGGCACTGGGAAGTTGTTCAAGCTCTTATTCTTTTCAAATGCAATGTAAGTCTTCACATTGGAAAACTTTTCCATTTTTTGTGATTTTCCCTTTTTTCTACACTGGACATATTTTCCTTAATAAGTTAATGTAAACAATTGTTTTGGTCTTGACATTTAGATGCAACAATAGATTTGATATCTGATTGCTTTCAGGTTACTCGAGCAGATTATCTGAGTGGGAGGACTGCTCTCCATTTTGCAGCCGTCAATGGACACGTGCGATGCATGAGATTAGTGGTCGCTGATTTTGTTCCGAGTGCTCCTTATGATTCTGTGGATGCTCAGACGATAACTGATGCTTCCAGTACTAAGACGAAGTTCGACCAGAGGTTCGTGTTTTCACATTTAGCCTTCTCCAAACTTGTTGGAATCTTGTATAGTTTTTAATATTGGACTAAGCATGAAGCCTATCTAGAAAAGAGCATGTTTGTGATTGTTGGTAGACAAACTTCCAATCAGATGGAAAATGGGAAATATGAACTCATCAAAAAATGAACCATCAAATGAAGATGACCGGTCTAGCTTTTGGGATTTCGATAAGTGATGATGATGAAAATATCTGCTTTGACCTTTCAACTTGTTCCAGTAATCACAATGACAATAAGAATGAAGTTATAAGACACTATTATATATAGCATATACCTATTTCACAACATAAGCGACTGCAAAATTTGGAAGGTGTTTTGCAAGAACATAGCTTGCATTTAAGCTCAAATGAAAATTGTATGAGCTAAAGCATAAAATTTTAACCGTTTCCCTTCTTGGAGTGCAGTGCTCTCTCCAAGTTTGTAAACAAGGCTGCTGATGGTGGTATTACTGCTCTGCATATGTCTGCCTTGAATGGATACTTAGACTGCGTGCAGCTCCTTCTCGACCTTCATGCAAATGTATCAGCGGTCACCTTCCATTACGGCACATCAATGGATTTGATAGGTAAGTTACTTCCTTCACTATAGATGACATTTCTTCAGGTAAAGATTTCTTTTGTTTTACTACTTGAACCTATGATCTCGTTCGCACTTGTTAGGGGCTGGAAGCACTCCTTTGCACTATGCTGCTTGTGGTGGAAATCTAAAATGCTGCCAGATCCTTCTTGCTAGAGGTGCTAGTCGTTTAGCGTTAAACTGCAACGGGTAACACTCTGTGAATACATTGCTTCGAGCTCGATAATGTACCTAATCTTGGTGACATATCATGAATTCTGTTCTGTTTCAGATGGCTTCCCCTCGATGTTGCAAGGATGTGGGGCCGTCATTGGCTTGAGCCGCTTCTCAACCCCAATTCAGATCTGCCGATCCCAACGTTTCCTCGTTCTAATTATTTATCATTGCCGCTCATGAGCGTGCTAAATATAGCAAGGTATGGAGCAACATAATGTGATTCCATATGGAATTATTCTCTTCTTTTATATGTGAAAAGAGTTGTAATATTTTTCCTTCAATACATCGTCGATACGGACCTTGAACATTCCAAGTGCTTGCTGCAGAGACTATGGGTTGCAACCCTCAGCTAGTGCTCCCGATGATGCTGAAATTTGTGCTGTCTGCTTGGAGAGGCCATGTGTTATAGCTGCTGAAGGTGCACTCTTGTCTTAAAATTGCAAATATATTGTTTCGTTTATTTCAAAAAACTTCTTTATTTTCATTCATCGATGTAGTGTTTGAACATCAGAGTGCGAAAATGTGGCTAAGAACATGGCAGTTTAGTGTGATCTATCTTAACCTAAAAAATCAAAGCAATTAGAGGCCATTGGTTGAATAAACTCGATTTATGCTAGAATATACTGAATATTGATTTTGAGCAGTAATGAACCCAAATATCTGGCATTGATGTCATTTTTCAGGTTGTGCACACGAACTCTGCGTTAGATGTGCTCTGTACCTTTGCTCAACCAGCAACATTCCTTCAGAATCATCAACACCACCCGGCTCGATCCCCTGCCCGCTCTGTCGACATGGCATTGTCTCTTTCGTCAAGTTGCCCGGTTCTCCAACAAAGGAGTTCAAATTACCGCTATCTCTAAGCTTGTGCACGCCCTGCGTGCTCCACCACCGGGAACATGATGAGTCCGAAACTGCTGGTTCGCCAGATACAAGAAAGAGACGCTCAGACTCTGTTTCATCCGACCTCTTCTGCCCCGTGACCTGCAGCCCGTTTCCTTCCCTTGCCCTGCCTCTATGCACGTGCAACGAAGGGCCCTGCCCCAATTTCGATTCAGGACAAAGCGAACCCCAGCAACAGTCTCCTGATCGGTCACAGCCTGCCTCGAGCGAGCAGGGGAAAATCGAAGGAATGAGAGTGGAGAAAACTACTTGCTCAGGCATGTTTTGGGGTAGGAGAAGCTGCAGCAGGGAGCATCAGTGCAATGCTGAGATCAATACATGAAAACTTAGAAATGTAGGAGCTTGTATAAATCTGTAATGTCGAGAAATGGTGAATGATTCAAAGTTCATAGCTACTGCAGAAATCCTCAAAAATTTTATTGTACAACTACAAACTACAGTTGCAGAAATGAGCAGGAATCTTGTAAACATTTGACATGTTAATATTAGAGAGTGCAAGTGAAAAGATGACACGTATGAATGGAGAAATAATAGGAGTTTTTAGTAAGCATAAGCAACAGAGACAAGTAAAACAGTGATAGGCTTATAATTCATTATAGTGAGTCGTGAAATGAGGGGACCACACTACACGACAACATACAAATCTTGTACAAGTGTATCTAGCTACTTCCTATAGCATAACCAGAAACCTTAAACACATCAAAAAAGTTGGTGGGGACCAACTAATGCTTCCAAAAAGGTTTTTTTTTCCTTTTCTTTTCTAAAACATAGACTTGCACAATTATTGATCCATAATTAGAATAAGATTGCTTATTTAATTAGTTTATTTAGGTTTCATCTTCTTCTGCAGGCAGTCTCTCTTTGTGCATTGAAATAGACAGCAGCAACTGGCAATCCTAAGCCATTCTCTTCTGCAAATGCCCTTGTGTTGAAGTAATCTCTTGAAGCTGGCTGCCTCACTGTGTGTCTCCCTCTCTGCTTGAACAGCAGGAACACGTAGCGATGGATGCCTATCACCGGCTTCGGAGCCTCATAGCTCACAATCTCTCTCCCTGCAGGTATCAAATTAGTACCACGAAATGATATTCAACTTTTTGATGATTAAATTTAATGTATTAGAGGTTTGAGATATGTACCAAAAGATACATCAGTGGTGCCTGGAATGTCTGTGACTATCCTGAAATCATTAAAATTTATACATAAACATTAGTATTTGATTAAACATGTATATATATATATATATATATGAAGAGTTGATAAATATGTAACAAACCAGTGGAGATGTTCCCTCATGTATGGATCACTAGGGCCTGGAACATCAGGATCAGTCATCACCTACAAAAACCACCATGCAAACATATATCAAATATTACACAAAAAGAGTGTGTGATGATTTTGTAATATTAATGCTGGTTTATGTGATGAGGCAATACAAGTGTGTAAGCAGCCCTCATGTCTTCTCCACCAATATCGACTCGTGGTTTAGACATAATGACAGCGGGCATGAGCTCGTGGCCGTTGCATACTTGCTTGTTGCTGTTGTATGTTACAATCAGCTTCACGCAGGGCACGAAGCTGTCAACGACCTCTCCCACAACTCTGCCTACTGTAAGGGAGTCTAGCAGCCTCGACATTTTTGAAAACTTAGCTAGGAAAAAAAGAATGCCGCAGCTGAGCTTGTCTTGTTTTTTGTTTGTTGTGTTGTGAGAGATATTGAAGTTGTGAGGGGGCTTTTTATAGTGGAGTGGAGGGCTAAGATTTGAAGTTGAAAAGATTCTTTGGAATCTGTATGCATGCAAACAAAGGTGTCTATGTGCTGAAGAAAACATGTCTCACAGAACTTTGCTACTGAGATGGGAAATGATGCCAATTATTCAACTTTTGGGAGATGGAGGCATATATTTAATTCAACTTCTTAATTACTAGGAATTTACTCTTTAACATAGTGAATTGACAACTTTCTTTATCAACACTCTATTCTATCAACAGTCAATTAATTGTTTCTTCACCCTTTTACAAAGTATAGATGATATTGAATAGAGATTGCCAAATTATTACTCAAACTCAATGTGACAAAATCTTGAATTTTGATAGGCTCCTGTGATTGAGTAGTTCAAGTGGTGGTGACGACCATTGATTTGTGGCAATTAAGTGCTATTTGTTGACCTCCCTATTAGAATTGGGAGTTAATTTGCCATTTCCGAAGCAATGATATAATAAAATACAAAACGTCACTGGGTGATTGGCTGGAGGAGAATTTGGAATATAACTTTTGGCACTATAATATAATATCTTGAGCAAATGGGAATTCAACTTTTGAGGTGCTTCTCTAAATACAATACACATGAGAAGAGAAGGAAGAAAAATAAAATAAAATAAAAATCTTATCATCGAAGGTTGGGACGTGTATTAATTCGAACAAAAGGGATTAGAAGTGTCTTATCTTTGCTAGGATGCTTTGCCCGAAATGGTATGACTATACATTTATTGGAAATTCTTTGATCACTTGACTACAAGTAGAGCATGTGGTTATCAATCATGTGGTTTCCTCTTGTGGAGCTATATATTCTTATTTTAATCATCAAAAAGTATGTTTTGATGTGCCATAAAAACCGACCCTTTGGGTTCTTATTTATATGTGTATTTGTTTATGTCACTTCGGGCAAATATATTATCCTTACTTTTTGCATAGAATTTGCGATATAATATAAATGTGCATTCTATGTTTTTCTCTGTATGTGCAGAATATTTTGTACGTGTAAGATGAGATCGTCTCACATATAACAAATATGTGATATGGAGTATTACTTAATAACTGAATCCAAACATTAATAAAATTGTTGTATGAGATTGTTTCATCATGAGCCAAATAAGATCTAGATCTAAACCTATATTTATTTACTATTTGATATTACAAATATATCACTGAAATATGAGTATAAATAGTAGTATTAACTCATCTTATAGTAGGTAGTATTACAAATATATCACTGAAATATATCACTGATATATTCTCACACTGTCGTACTAATTAATCTTAACTCATAAAAGAATCTCGTCCAAGACTCCCTCCATATTAAAGTATTGTTCGAAAAAAAATCATGTATTAGTCTTACAATTTTATTTAATAGAATTTCTAGACTTCTCAAAATATTTTAAAATTTTGAGTATAAAATTGATATTTTGTAAATATTGGGATAGATTTGAAAAAATCATGAAAAATTGAATATAAAATTGATATATTTGAAAAAATTATGAAAGGTTAGGTATGAAATTGATATTTCATAAAGATTGTGATAGATTTGAAAAAAACGCAAAAGGTTGGGATAGAAACTATAAATAACCCTAAATATTTTATTGCACTTAACAATAAAATTTATGATTCTAAAAAATATTATATATGGAAATATCTTTATATGTATTTTGTAATTCATGAAAAAATTAATAAGAATAATTACATTTCTCAAAGTTGAGTTCATAATATATTATCATTTCGGTTTGGACAACACTTCAAAAACTATAGAGGTGTTTTAGTGTTTACACGATTATTATATATCTACTTATTTATGGAGTACAGAACATTTGAGACAATTTATGTGGTTAAGTAAAAAAGAATAATTGAATGATAACGATTCCCTCATAGCAATTGTTGTTAAACTTTGATGCTCTCGACGAGTTTTTCTTTTTGCAAGGCTGGTTTCTACTAGAAATTGGGTTATTCTTTTTAAGGTGGTGTTCATTGGGTGCAGCCAACCACACTACTACCTGACCTCATTCCCATTTTTTATTTTTGAGAGTTAATAAATTCAATTAAAAATATAATATAGTGAAAACCATATATTAATATCGTGGGGGTATTTAATGAATTTGTCCCAAATATTGGTCAAATCTTTTGAGAATCGAGCTATGGTATGAATCACCACATTGGACTCGTGTACGTCTAAGAAGTTTAAAGAGGAAATTAATATGAGACTCAAGAAGCTGCATCAACGACAATTTTGGTGTTTGTATGGCTAAGTTTATTTCCTTTGATTAATTTAACGGCTTAGCCGACATAATAAATCATCCAAAATACCTTTTACTATAGGAAAACTTAATTTTAATGAATGTAACTGTATTACTGAATTTATCATACTTCAAAAAAATGGGAATTTTACTATTTGTTAAAAACAGAACATATATTTGCTTTTTACTCTAAATCTTTACATTTGATAAAATTTTCTCTTAATATATTTTCATAATTTCAGCATTTATCATCTTTATTAAAAGATAACAACATGATATGTAGAAAATAAAGCTTTTTTTTCTATGGAGAAATCAAATTGTAAGAGGACTCTGTTTTCTCCTCCCCTACATTTCTCTATGTCCCACAATTACAATAAATTTTATTATTCAAATAATATTTATTGTTAACATAAAAACTAATAGTATTAAATAAGGAATATTATTAATACTTATTATTTTGAATCTTATAACCTGATTATGGAATAATGAACCATAATAATTAATTATAAATTAAATGTAAAAATTAATGATAAACTTTATAATTAATGAAAAAATAGTCAAGCTAAAGCACTAAAAACTGCATTTACAGAAAAAAAAAATCAAAAACATCAAAATATTAATAAATGGAACACGATTATATCAAAATGTGGGATAGAGGAAGCCCTCGTAAGCAACAAGAATGAGACACTTATATGTGTATAGGCCGAAGGATTATCCATATTCATAATACAAAATACTTGGACATGACACTAGCTAGTACAATTCAAAATAATCTATATCTCCTTCGTGCAATAATTAAAACGTCGTGTTTTCCCCCTAAAGCACGACTCCCTCATATCCTTATTAGAATTTACAAGTCGTTTTAGTATTTTGCACCAGTTTTAATGATGTTTTTAAAATCCATATTAACATAAGGAAGAAGACACAAGAGGCAAGTAATTAACTAATGCTTAATTGAGATTAATTGTGGTAATGGTGAGTGAAACGGCATATAATATGAAATTAATGAATAAAGAATACTAAAACAATTTCTAATAGGATGGAGTAGGGAAGAGATCAAATAAAAACCTGCTTTTCTGTATGAACCTACAAACCAATTCACTTTATATATGAAGTTCATACACTTAACATGTAATATTATTGCACCATGGTTATATTGATATTTGGTGTTATTTTTTATGAGGAACCAATAGTAAGGTTGTGTACGGGTAGGCCGACCTACCGACCCGGCCAAATTCCGGCCACCGGAGAAAACTGCTAGCTGAGCCGGCCGATTTCACCCCCTAAACCGGCCGAAATCCGACCGATCATTAGTCGTCGGTTTCTACCGGGTCACCCGACCGACCGACTATTAAAAATCAGCCCTGGCGACAGGCTGTGTGGGCCGACGGGGCTGGGCTACACCACTGGGCGGCGTGGGAGGCTGGGCGACGGGGCATCGCTGCCGAAGGGACGCCGAAGAGGAGAGAATCAAGAGATGACAGATTGAGAGAGGAAAGGAACGACGAATCTGAGTTCTAATCTAGGGTTTGAGTGAGATTATTTTGAAGTATAAATCTATACTAATAGAAAAAGAGTCAGTGTGACAAAATTTAGATTACCTAATATACCCTTACTATAAATCTAATTTAAAGATAAATTAGTCTAATATGTTA
>JAYJMF010000028.1:2897167-2914164 GCA_036873715.1 Salvia sclarea
AACAGATTAATAGGTTAATTGTGTGAATTTGATTAGGTTAAATACATCCCTAGGATCAATCTTTCATTGCTTGGTATATATTCTGTTTTTTTGTCGCTCTGATTAATTCGAAGCCTAGTTAATAATCTCACCCGATCTTATTGTCTGGATAATAATAAAATACAAAAGTGAATTGCTTACTTTATTTTCGGTATACATTCCATGTGTATACGATACTCGACTTGCCTGTTTACTACATATTTTTGTGTTAGAAAATAGAGCGATCAAGCTCGAGCTCCGTTCGAACTCGATTAGACAATTATTCATTTATAATATATTTGAACCCGAGCTCGAGCTTGACTCCATTTTTTTAAAGTTATAAATATTCTTTAAAAATTGTCATATTTATAATAGTAATTACATTTATAGTTATATAAGTAATAATATATACATAAAAATAATATAATTTTTTTAGTTATCAATATATATATATGGATTGTAATTTATCATTGATTTAAATTATTAAGAAAAATTATTATTTCACATGCATATATTCGCGAACGTGTTAGCGAACAAGTTCGTATACGTATTCGCAAACATGTTTGCGAGTTGGCTCGTATAAGATCGAGCTGAACATGTTCGCGAGCCTGTGAGCCGAACACCCCTAAGCTCGAGCTCGGCTCGATAATCTAATCAAGCTCGATTTGAGGCTCGAGCTCGGCTCGTTTAGAAAACGAACGAATTTCGAACGAGTTTTTTTCGAGCCGACTCTGAATAACTCACGAGCGGATTGGTTCGTGTACACCTCTACCAGCAGCTGCACCGCCGGCCAGCAGCAACAACCTATCCATGACGTATCGCTCCACTCCTCCACTTGACTCAACAGCCCACTCCACACTTCACATGTCAGTTTTATTGTTTTAAGTTTTAACTTCAATCCCTTTTCTTGTATTTTTTTGCAAATATAAATATTTTTTATTATTGAATTGTGAATTATGAGTTGAGTTGATTTTATCAGTACCAAGTACAGGTAGAACCGGTTAAGTTAATCGGTCCAATACCGGAATCTCTTTTACCTCTCTTACTGGTATCGACATGGGCGTATTTATGTAGGGGCCGCATCGGGCTCCAGCCCGGTGCAACCCCCATATTTTGTATTATATTCATGAATTATATTAAACATAGCTCAGTCCAAAATAATTTTAAAAATAAATAAAACTATTCTCTATCAAACTGTTTTCTCACAGTGTTCATAATTTCTAAAAAATTCTTTTAAAATATTCAACAATGATGATATTCCAAGTTTGCGAAGAATTTTATTCCAAAAGTTTCACTAGCTAGCAGGGACGGCGTATCAGGGCTCCAACTCAGTGCAACCCTTAGATTTTTTTTATTATATTCATGGATTATATTATGTTCAAATTAAAATTATTACAGTCCAAAAATAATTTAAAAATTAAAATAAAACTATTCTCTATTGAACTATTTTCTCACAATGTCCATAATTTCTTAAAATTATTTCAAATTATTCAAGAATGATGATATTTGTAAGTTTGAGAAGAAATTTTATTCCAAAAATTTTCACTGGCTATATAATTATCTTATTAGACTGTGAGTTCACACATTATATTATAAACGTGATGTGATATGATGATAATGATCCAAATTTCTCATTTGTGGAGTTGAGACAATTATATACTGAGTTTTATTTATTTAAGCTTCAGAGGGCTAAATTTTTGCGAACATAAAAACAATTGGCGTTTATAAGATTTAACTCGTCGAATTGTAATTTTTCAAGCTCACCCCTTCATTAAATTATGAATCCGTCCCAGGGGTATCGGATAGACAGCCAATAAGGAGTTGAGTGGATGGCCAAGGGTATTATGGGCATGAAAAAAGTAAGACGAGATTTAAGCGGCCGGAGTTTCTTAGTTGTGAAGCACAAAATCACAAAACACAGAAGAGCTCTTCAATTCCAGTTTCCACTTCTACAGAATTACACAAGTATACTATTTCCCTCCCTACTTATCGATGCATGTTCCCATTTTCCTCTGTTTTTTCTCTAACTTCTGCGCAATTTCGTATCCTTTCCTTTTTTCCCCCTTCAATTAATCTGATCCCTCGAGTTGATTGCTTCTGGTGTTTTTGATTAATTAAATTAGGGTAGATTTTCTAGTGTTGTATTCTTTTTGTTGTGTTGTTTGGATCGTCAGTTGATCTGTATTTGGTGCAACAGAGTTGAGATCGACAGAGTCATCCTTCTTTTTTTTTTTTCTTTTCCTTTTTGATTTTAGTGTTTGTATGTGATTGTAATTTATTAAGGTATTTTTTTGGGGGGGATGAAATTTCTTAGCATTTAGTTACTAGGATCTTGCTCAATTGCTGAAACTAGGATGCTGGTGTCAGTTGCTCAAACTAGGATCTTTCTCTTCGGTAGAGCGGATGCATTACCAAAATATTTGAAAGCAAGATTCTGTTTGCAACTATTGAAGGATCAACCCGTATAATTACTTGAAGGCAAAACTAATGTAGGCAATCTACGAAGTAAGGAATGTACACAAATTAACGGCAAAAAGTAGAAGAAATATGCCTGTTATTTTTTTTTTTTAATTTTTTTATTAAATTTCAGATCATTGAAGCTGCTGTTTTTGGAAAGTGGCCTGTTGAATGTGGGGTTATAGCCTACATTATAAGTTTGATCATTTTAACTAACACCATCTATTCTAATATTTATCTTCTCATGCTGATTCAACTTGATACTGTCTTTTAGTACTGTTTAACTATCTTCTTTCAGTTGAAAAGAACTCTTGTTACTTGATTTGTTAGCTTGTCATCGGAAATTGAACCTCAGGCCTTAATTCATACCTCATTGTTATATTGTGTATTTGAGGGTTGATTTTATTGTCAACTATTTTATCTTATCCGTTTAAACTACAAAACAAAAAATTGATGTCTTGTAAGTGTTTCTTTATTCTGCCAATTTATTTCATTTTGTTCTGCATTGTTTATGATTTCAGGCATCAAGTTCCTAGTAACTGACAAACGGCTTCATAGAAGATAAAGAAAATACAGAATCCAGGACTAGGGATAGATGTTTTCCCTGGTTTATGGACTATGGAAGTACATGTTCAGCAAGATCGAGTTTCATGTTCTTATTCTTGGAATAGACAAGTCTGGCAAAACAGTAATATGCATTCTCTTCTCCTAACTTTTTTTTCGAAAATAATTTATGCCTTGGTATATTAGCAACTGATGGATATCCTCTTTTTAGAAATATTTGTTTGACTTACATGAATCAGATTTACTTGGTGCTAATTGATTCTGTGGCCAGTTTATCCTGAGCGAGACTGTTTTGAACAGTATTAAGATTATCCCGACCCCTGTGAGTCCATGTATCGTTATCTAAGTAGAAACCCTATCTCATCTTTGACTAGTTAATTCTCAGCCAACTATTATGATAACCTGTTATTGATATTACTTGTGTTAAACCTGATGAACCTGTTTAACCGAGCTGATATATGTTATTGTAAAACCTGCTAAAGATGCTAATTTCAGTTATTGGTAACTTGATTGTGGTTCCTGTTTTTCCCCTTTGTTTAAACCCACTAATACTTTTTCTAAAATCCATCCTCAAAATGAATCAATGTTTTTCCAATTCTTGTTTTCCATCTGAGGTTATTCCTTAATACCAATAATTGAAGCCTTAGAAGATCTGCTTTTCCTTAATATATTTATCTTAGCTAATAAATAAATTATTTGCAGACATTACTGGAGAAGTTGAAGTCGCAATACTCAAACATTGAGGGTCTTCCACCGGATCGAATTGTTCCCACTGTAGGACTTAATATTGGCCGCATTGAAGTTTCAAATTCAAAACTTGCATTCTGGGACCTGGGAGGTCAGGTTTGGAATGCACTCTGGACTTTTTAGCTAATTGTCAAGCATAACTGTATAACACCCTGTAACTTTTCACCTTTCCAAATTTGAAAGTAAGATTCATGCGTATGTGGTTCTGTGAAATATAATGATGACGCAAACCTAATTTTCTTCAGCTTGGTCTTCGCTCCATATGGGAGAAATATTATGAAGAGGCACATGCTGTGATTTATGTAGTTGATGCTTCCTGTCCATCCCGTTTTGAAGATTCAAAATCTGCACTTGGTAATAGTCTTTGGGGATTCCAACAACTGTTGTAATATTTATTTATTGTCCGTTACGTAATTTTAGATCAACTAGCTATCCTCAGTTTCTCTCTGGTAATGTAGAAAAGGTTCTGCGGCATGAAGATTTGCAAGGAGCTCCAGTGTTGGTACTAGCTAACAAGCAGGTAATAGTCTCATCCTGGTTAAGACTTTATGTTAATTGAGGACGCTAGTTTAGTATTTTGAGTTGTCCAGTACATCAGTAAGAATTGAAGGCATCTCAGTCTTCTGTATGATTCTCATGGCAAATACTAGATGCTTTTGTGCAATCATCGCTATTGGCTTTTTCTTTCACTATTTTTTGAAGAAATTTAAGTAACAAGTAATTTGTTGTCTTGTGCTGCACAGGATCTTGAAGAAGCCGTATCAACGGATGAACTTGCTCAGTATCTGGACATCAGTAAATTGGACGAGCGAGATTATAAATTTCAAGCTGTTTCAGCTTTTAATGGGTATGCAGATGGATTTCAAATGTATCTTTTTCATTGCTAACAGATGGGTCCAATTCCTAGTTCCACTCAGAGAGATGTAATCAATCTGGGGTTTTATTGCAGATTGGGGATTAAAGAGGGTGTAAACTGGCTGGTAGATGCAATGGAGAGAAGTAAGAGAACTGAAACGTTGAGGCTTCGTGTTGGAAACAATGTTGTTTAGAAGTGATGAAATTCGAGCAGACCCTTCATATAACTTTGTACATAGATCATGGATCAGTTCTGATGCTGTGTGACTGGTGCCCGACCTATATTGTTGGAATGGTTTTCTTACAAATGATTTCATCTTTTTATAAAACTTCATAAATCTTACCTCATTGTTCAAATACCATGAAATATTTATACACCAATTGATGAATGTAACTCCCTAAAGGAAGCCATTTTGTTGATTTTCGGTGGAAGATATTTTTTTGTTGTGGAGAATAGAATTGTATTTTTGCCATTGCAGATCATGTAATTTAACTATTATTAAAGGAGAAGTTGCCTTTACTCGTCTGGTTTCTTGTCAAATTATGTCATAATAGTAACTGAAATTTAATTTTACAATCTGTGCTTAAGATGTTTGATTTAGCTATGAAATATGATTTGGCATAACAATCCACACTTGTACAGCAGGGCTTTACATTGCTTGAAGCCAGTAATTCTTGCCGTTGTTTCTAGTTCCAACCCATTAGGCTCGTTGCTACCAAAGCTCAAGTCGATTAGTTCAGCACCGAAGAAGTAGGAACACTGGTTTTTCCCTTAGCAGCTGGTAAAGGTCCTGCCAAGAATCATATATAACTTACTTTTCAGCAACATGAAAGACTGAAATTCTTGAATACATCATCAGAGACTTATTAGTGCAGTGAGATGTTAAGACAGTTAAAAGTAACTAAACCCAAGACAATGTGGAAACAGCTATTGCTTTCTATTCTAATCAAATTCGATGATACTCCTTCTCTGATCAATGAACTATTTTCCATAGCTTAAAACTGCACTTGCAGAAATGGATTACAAATTTTACTCTCATGATCTCCATTGAAATCCCTTTCAGAGGCACAATTCAAAGGCTAATTGAGTTTCACCATCGAAGAAACACATTAACCAGGGCAACCATCACTACTCCTCGACATGGCCCCATTGCCATCAAGTCCTATTCTATCCAATCTTTGGTTCCATCATACAGTATTATGTTTTCTTTAGGATGCATCTTATCAGTGATCGAAGATGGATATTAGAAGAGTATATTTGAATCCATAATTCCTCAATCCAACAATAAGTCGAGTCTCAATGTACATAAATGGCTTGATTATTGTTAATTGTAATAAGCTAAGCCTCAAGAAACAAACAGTCAGTTTCAAAATTTCCATATCACATTAGCTTGAAATATTTCCACTATATAAAACGAACAGCAGTTTCAAAATGAATCTGAAAAGAGAGCACATAAATTTTGATGTTGCAAAAACAAGAAGATGTATGTCCTTACTAGATGATATAAGAGCTTTAGGCCTGGTCTTGAACAAAATCTTGTGGCGAATAACTCCAATCACGTCTAATTCCACCCTTTTTGAATCTGGATCGTCTTCACTGTGGAGTTGGATCTTCTTCAACACTAAAATCGGCTTCTTCAGACTCAGTTTTGATCCGGTCAGCTCATGGTACCCCACTACAAGTGTGTAATTTTCCTGAAACCCCCCAAAAATTACAACTTCCAAACTTACAATTTCATCTATTCTTATAATTAGATAACATTAATAACAGACCTGAAAATCAAGGAGAGGGAATTGGAAAAGATTTGGAATTACCTGAGAAGAAGGGCGGCAGAGAACGCCGATTTGGAGGTTTTGGATGCAGTCTTGGAATGAGGGCTGTGCTTCAACGGCGCCCTGAAGCTCCACAATCGCCCACTCAGGGCACTGCCCCTCTCCGCAACTGCATTTCACCTGTATTAGCATCTTCGATTTGCAGAATCGCCACAAATTCCTCACTGCCTTAGGGTTTTGGTGTGTGATTTTTGGCGGGAAAGGGCTGTAGTCTGCACTAATGTTGGAAAGTGCAATGTAATCAATCTGATTTTTTCTATTCTCTTGAAAAGTTGAAAGCGTTACTTGATTGTTTTGTAAAAAATGATTTTTCTCGAGTTCTGAAAATATCTCCATTATAACAAGTTCAAAAAGAAGAAAAGTCAGCCAAGAAGCAGAGTCAGAGTGTATTTGAAAAGATAATGTAAAACAAAAAAATAATTCCGTTACAATTAAACACCGAATAAAGGCAAATTGGCATGGACAATGAAGGTTTGACCATGTCATGATGTCAATGTGTTGAGAAAAAGGGAAAAGATCCGGTGCAAACAGGCGCACCAAAGCTAAACTAAGATTTCTACATATAGTTAGTAAATCTGTTAAAATTAAAGAAATCTAGCACTAAGTTACAAGCTTACAGCACTTATATTATTACTAAATGCATAAAATCACAAGATGGAGCCTTGTAACTCCATATACATTCTGTGATTCAGATACACCACCACTACTTCCCTAACGTCCGCCCTTCGAGCCCGTCCGTCAAGCCGGCTCGTTTCTGTCAGCTCATACGCCTCGTTGCTTACCATCAGATTGGCCGAAGGAGTAGTTCGACGGACACACACCGTCTACCCTGATCTTCGGCAGTGAACTCGCAGGATTCTCGTACGAAATCTGAACCCGCACGCCATCCTCCCTAGGCATTTCACCCGTCAGTGTCTTCACAGCGAATTCGAAACAAGGGTCGGACCAAATATCGCCACAAGGCGACAGAGATGAGCAGGCTGGCATCTGATCGGACAAAGCCAAGGACGATGACACCGGATTCTCATCGACTTTGTTCACATCTTCAATAGGTATTGCACCGGTCAGAGTTTTGATTGCAAACTCGATACACGGATCCATTAACAGGTCCTTCAAAGAGGAATCCAGATGTTCTTCATCCTTCCGATGTTCGTGGCAAACAGCTCCGGCGCTCTTGTGCTCTTCAGGAGAAAGATTTCCGTGAGTAATGGTTTCTTTCTGCTCATCATTGGTCTGATTCTCGGTTATGCATTGCTCGTCTGATTGCGTTCTAACAAATTTTACAGAGGTATCCATCTCTGGCTCGTTAGGTAACGCAGATGTAACACCATGTTTTGGGGACCCAACTTCTGCCTCACTTGATATCTTAGGCAGAGCTCCTTCTTTCTCGCTGCTTTTTACATCTACTGGTTGATCTGCTTCCAAATTAGCAAGTCTCTTTGAAGTTCTACGAGGTAAACTGCTCATCCATTTCCTTTTCATGTTTTTCCTCTTATTTTGGTGTGTTATATCGCCATTCTGCTTTCTTCCTTCCTTACAGTTCCTCTTTTTTTCTCTCTGTTCTTCACAGTTAGCCTCCTGGATATTTGTGTTGTTCTCAGCAGCAAATTTTGAGTCTGCAAAGATATAACATCAAACTTTGAACTGTGAGTTCTAACATGTGTGCTTGCAATACAGAAAAGGTCATATATATATATCCTTGAACAACACAAGCTAGGAAGCAATACGAACAATGACATGAATCAAACCAAAGATGAAGTTAAGCAAAGACAAAGATCTAATACAAACAATAAACTGTTATGAGAAAGTTGAGGCCACAAGTAAATACATGGTGAATACATCGATGGATATATTTCTCACCTGACAGTAAGGCGGTATCTTCAGTGTCATGTTTCGATTTATTGTCAGCCAATCTCTTACTCAGTCTTCTTCCACCATTTTGTTCCTTGCCATTTGGTAGTGGTAGCTTATTTTGAAGTTTCTCCGCCCCAGAACCATCTTCTCTATAGCTTTCCTCCGCGAGAGGCTTTTCTACGCTTTTCAGTGCAGCAGCATCAGGGCCTGCAATTGTATTCACCAGTTGAGCTAAGATACAACACTTGAAGTACCGTTCTTTACTCACTTTCATGTTGAATGGTTGGTGCAGCAAATCTCCGTGTACTCTCATTTGTAAATCTATAAGTACTGCTTATATATCACAAATAAGGCAAATTTGACACAATCACTTTCATAAACTAGTAAAGGCCGTGTCACGGTGGACTCGAACCTGAGACCTTTTCTTTTTCAGTTTCTACAAGCAATGTGCATCATTGAACTGAATTAGCTTTCCTATGAAAGAAATGTGACAATTATTGCAACTCGTTTTAGTCCTCCAATGATGGGTGCAAAATGAGTTATGCCGTGACAGCTTTATGTGGACAATTATATTAAGTTGGTTGAGTATAATGTACAAGGATAGGCTCAACACCTGACTTTATCCTTTCACCACCAGTCATATTTTTATCTCCTTTCTTGCCAATTGGCCTCTGTCCTTTAGCTTCAGCAGACGACTAGGTACAATCCAAGCCAAGTAAAAATGAAGTTAGGATTCTGAGAATCATGATATAGAGTAACAAACTAAATCTTAAATCACAAAGAAATATTCATAGAGGCACCGAGCTCCAAATGTGAAAGAATAAATCACTAAAAACAAAGTTATTTTGCAAGAACAAAACACATAAATGTTTGTGTTTGGGTAAGTTTGAATTAATTCACAAGTATGAGATCCGTGGAGATAAGACTTGATACATTAGGTCTGTGCATCCGGCTAGGTGATTACTTGTGGTGACTCATCAAAGGAAAGATTTAACACTTCATAGAAGAGAAATGGCCAAACAAATAAAGAAAAGAAATGGGTGGAAAGCCCACTAACAAATTGAGAATGATCCACCAACTCCATGCTCGTGCAACATTTGTCATCTGGTTTGGACTCCACCTCTCTTGAATCCTTGGATTTAAGATGGCGAAAGACTTCTTGCATGGAGCGATATTGGCGTCCACTAACAGGATCGATGTAATACTGCAAGAATCATGGGTAAAATAAAATATGCGAATGATGCACAATAGGCTCCCTGAGAGGACGATTGGAATATTAACTTTGAACCAAAAACAGAGGGATAGAAGACAGTAAAACGAGCAGTTCAAGAGCACCAACTTTTAGCAATAAAACTAAGTAGTTCAATGTAGTAAAGAATAGTAATGATTTGAGAAGGGTATTAAGGAATTGGTACCGGGTCCCTCCTGGTCTTGTCTCCATTCGTTTTTGTTCTGATTTCTTTAATCCACCCTGGAGGTAATTTTTCTGACACGGTCGTTTTTATGTCGATCTACAATTTTGGGACAATAAGGAAGAGATACATGTAATACATGAGAAATTATAGAAAAGAAAAGAAAAAACTCTAACGGGCAAAACATTATAAATTAATGTTGCTGTGGGTCCATCATATTTTAGATACAGCAGTTGGTAAAAGGATAAGGAAATTGGTACTTTATAATTTAAATCCGTGAAGTCGTGGTTAAACAAATATAGATCCACCTAGAAGTTTTTATAGTAGAATTCCAGCAGCATTTACCTTATTTGTCTCTTTCCGTTTTGACATCTTTCTAGAACTTTTGAGATGTCGAAGCACTTCTGGCTTTGAGTTGAACGTGAGGCCAGTTGAGGGATGGATGTAATACTGGAGCAGATATTCATATATAATTCATGAATTAGACGTCTTTTAAAAGACAAATAAGGGATGAAAATCCACAAAAGCCATATATTTATATAAAGTTTGTGAAACTTGCTTTTGAAAATGAGTAATGACAAAATCTACCTATAGTGGCCAAACTTTGTTACTAGATTAGAACAACATCATCACATCACCAAAAAAATGCAAAAACAACCTAAATGTTAATTTTTCTTCATTAGGTTAGAAAACTACCAAGAAACCTCTGTGCCTCTCAACGTGATAAAGAGTCAAGTCAAAAATGCGAGCAAAGTCCAAAAATTAATTGTGTGAATCATCTTCTAAGTAGAATACCATACTAGGATTAGTGAAGACTAAAGCATATAATTCTCACATGATAATGTGTCTAACATCCACAAAAGGCTATAATGGAACGGTGGCATTCAATTAGATCCAACCACCATAAATCGGAAGTCACTTCAGTGAAAAGGCTAAAAGCACTAAATCATGCATCTGCGGAAAGACGGGAAGATATTGAAACATTGTTCAATCAAGTAATTATATCAACAAAATAGTCAAGCAAGGAGTTCTCTTCTAATGTTGTTGGATAAATCTGCCTTTCCTATAGTGGATGAAAATTATATATGTTCCATATTTTTATGCCCAAAATTCGACCCATGTAAATCGGTTTGAATGTTTAAGTGATTTCTCATGAAGGAAGTAGTCCATGGAAGCATCCATTGACATGGAGAACATCTATATACACGTGTCCTTCCAACTTTTAGAAATGTATTACTCCTATAACCTTAAAAAGCCTCCCTCTTCACCTTCGACTGAAGGACTCCTCTTTCCCTTCCCCTTCAATAGGACTGTGGCGAGCACAGCCAGAGGCAGAGACTAAAATTTTTGCAGCAGTAATAAAGTCATAGGGAATTTCCCTTTGCAGCAAAGCATACCTTCAACTCTCAAACATGAAATAAATATATGTCAATTTACTTGAGAATTTCCAAACACACCAACAACAAACTCTCATTTACAAGCCGTTACAACGATCTCTCTCTCACTTACACACACACATACACACAACATATCGGAAATCTGAACAACATTATACTAGTTTGAAGGGAAAATCTAAGTTGAAGATTTTGAGTTTCTTAACCTTTCAACAAGAACATCGTTACCCATCCCCCAAATATTGGCTCTAAATAGTTTTTTCCATCTGGGCACCGATGATGGATTCTATGCATGAGCATCTGTAACTGATCTTTCATATCCAAAATACTGTGGAAATGAATGCCACGCTGCAATATTGGACTCCACCAGACTCAAGAAGGAAAACAAAACTAAAACCACTGAAAATAACAATCTGTTCAAAAGAAAAGGAAAATTCTGTTCCAGCTTTTCATAACTCAAAATAGATCCCCGTTTTTTGTTCATGTATTAAAAAAGGGGCTTCATTTAATTTTGTAATAGAACAATTTCCGAACTCTCTTATCCTTCCCTACAAATACTAATATCATAGTTTGATTTTTTAAAGTCTTTACCATCATGAGCATAGACCTAGATTGAAATGAGTGATAATCTAATAGAAAAACAGTATGTAATGTATGTATGTAAAGGTCACAAGTAGAAGAAGCAAGAGAGGAGATGAATTTGGAAATTAGAGGAAAATAACCTTGTCTTTCCTTCCAGAGCTCCGACGTTTGACGCTAACCTTCCAATCCTTGGGTAACCACTCCGGATGCTCACTACCCATTTCACTAATTGCTGCCAATCCTACAACAAAATTCTAAACAAAATAACAAGACCACTTTCCTAATTCCAGAAGGTTCCACAAAATCTATGCGATTCCTCTGAATGAAGAAGAAACGGGTAGAAAAAAGGAATTGAAAAAAGAGTGAAGGAGTTAATGGGCGTAGTGGAGAGGAGAGGAGAAGTGAGAAAAATAGACAAAACACATGCCACAACCACGTGTACCTAAACTTTCCGTGCTTGCTTGAATTCTCAACTCTCAAACCAAAAAAATGGGGGATTCATAAGCATTGCATGAAATGAAATCTAGTAAATACTAGTATTAATTATTAGCGATTATGGGTTTTCTCCCTCAAAAAAGAAAAAAGAAAAAGTGACTCTGGGTTTTTTTTTGTTTTTTTTGGGTTACTTTGCTTTATTTAATCCAGTTTGACCAGATCTCTCATGTCATGTGACATCCACTCTATTTGTATATGTGGTTGGAGGCTTATTCTTTTTTCACACGTAATTTCATTTCATATGACTGTAAGTATTATTTTGAATAATTAAAAATATTATTTTGAATAATTATTATTGTTATTTTATATCATTATAAGTGTCAGTTTATATCACAATAAGTGTTATTTCGAATAACTATTTTCAATTAAAAAAGGGAAAAAAATATATAAAAATGAAAAATAAAAAAAGAAAAAAAAAGGAAAAAAATGAATAAGTGTCATTTTATATAACTAAAAATGTTATTTTGAATAATTATTACTGTCATTTTATATCATTGTAAGTGTCATTTTATACCACAATAAGTGTTATTTCGAATAACTATTTTTAATTAAAAAAACATAAAACCGAAAAAAAAAAAAAATGAATAAGTGTTATTTTATATAACTAAAAGTGTCATTTCGAATAACCATTACTGCCATTTTATATCACTATAAGTGTCAGTTTATATCACAATAAGTGTTATTTCGAATAACTATTTTCAATTAAAAAAATAAAAAAAAACATGAAAGCGAAAAAAAAAGTAAAAAAAAAGTGTACTGGGGGGTTTCAAACCAACAACACCCAAACACTGAGTGACGAAGCCACGTTGGGGCCTGAGGGGCCCATGGGCCACCCCAGGATTTTTGAACACTTTTGGATATATATTATTATGCATAACTGTATTTCCAAAAGAGGTTGTAGTGAAGTGGTGGAATACTATGTTTTCATACCTTGAGATTAGGTTTCGGTTTCTAATGTTGCATATTTTTATCTTTTTAACACACTATCTCTGTAATTTTTTATAAATAATTACAAATATATTAAAAAACATTAACTTTATGTTATCACTTCTATTAATGAGAGAACTTGAATTACATATAAAAATGAGCTTTCAACCATAATTCCCAATTTAAAAGTATTCATATTTTTTTTATTATTCTTATCATAATTATTGTCTTTTAATGTTGGGAAAATGAAAGAAAATATTCCTCCTCAATTTTGATGATACCAAAATATAGGTTTTAGCAAGGATTGGTCTTTTATGATTCAAGTGTTAGAATCATTTTTAATTTTTAGTATAGTTTTTTCGAAGCTGTGTTGAAGATTGAAAACCCTGAAACTTGAAGAAACTGATGATACATGACTGTCATCTAGAAACTAGAATATTGACATCAACTCAGTCAGTATTTAACTCTCAAAACTGATGTCTATCAATTTTTGGAAGAAATCAGTCAAATCCTGAAGTCAAAACTGGTGCTCACGTAGACAACAGGAAACTGAGTGTCAAGTGACAGTCTCAATCAATAGCAACCTTAATCAGCATTGAAAAAGCTTTTAAGGTTGTATTGACATTCCCTTTGTTTTGCTGATATCGAGAGAATAAAGACAAAAAGAGAGATACACTGGAAAGTTGAAATAGTTGACTCAAGGACAACCGCATTAATGCGAAGATTGTAGAATCGTCCTTATCCACCTCGAGACACGCGGATTTCCCTTTTTGTGCAAGACAACTTGCAATACGCTATCCTTCCTGCAGAAGTACCCGAGCTACTTCAAGCTAAGTGAAGAGAGAGAAGATCGACTGTGAGATGAATTTGAATTTTCCTCTCACAATGGCAGATTTCTGAGAGCTGACCTTGGATCCAACGGATCTATTCCAGACTTTTGTTATAAATAGGTTCTCACCCTCTTCGATTCAAACTACCGATTCTACGCATAAGCTAAAGCTCTGCCAAATTTGCTAGCTAGCCTTCCCACTGCTAACAAGTTAGAATCGAAGATGAGAACTCAAGATTTCTTGCCAAATCTTAGTCTAACTGAGTATTCCCTTGTTCTCCTAGAATTTTTAGGCATATACATTTCCTACCCAAAGCTTAGAGACCGATTGCAGAGAGGCTTTCTCTGTAATCAGTTGGAGCGCTACGAACAAACCTTTTCAACCCTTTAGAAAAGAGTGAGTTTGAGTGCGTGTTCGAGACAAGGCTGTCTGAACACTTGGTTCTTAGCACCTGTAAGCTAAGTGTAAGTGGTTTCTTAGTACCTGCAAACTAAGTAGAGAAATCCAACGTTGTGAGTTGGTACAGTGAGTTGAAGCTGGTCAAAAGTTTTCAATGCACCCACAAGCACTTGAGAGTGAAAGGTTGTTTGATCAACAGCCCGTGGACGTAGGAGCAGTTTACTCCAAACCACGTAAAAATCTTGTGTCTTTATTTTCAGTATCTTAATATTCCATCTGCGCAATCTTTTATCTGAATACTGATCTTAAGAACTGGTCACTCTAATTGTGTTTCTATGTGATAACATAAGGCTATAATCTTAAATCGTTTTTCGCTGCCGAGTTATTAGTCTAACTGACGAACCTTAGGGTAATCAGTAAGATTCATAACTCTCCTCTGTTTTTATCTGAGGCTGATCTTTTGTTGAACTTCAGACTGTTAACTAGTTTCTCATTCTGAAGTTAAAAATTGACTGGCAGTTTTAGTCAGCAGCCTCTGCCTTGTTTTCTAAAGCTGTCCTGTGCAAAGCTGATACATTAGTATCATCATCCTTTCAACAGTTTCACGAAAAATAGTCTTTTGGTGTATTCTCCCCCCCTCCCCAATACACCAGTTCAGAACCCTTCTGGGACCCAACAATTGGTATCAGAGCAGGTTGTTGGTTGGAGAAAGCGGCTTTGTTCCCGGTTTACCTGAGCTAGATCCTTTATCAAAATTGTTTTGCCCTTTGTGCTATCTGCTATATATCTCTGTTTGTTATCATAGAAACTAACTTTAGCAGGGTATTCTCTCTACTGGCCTTCTCCATCGAGAACTACTCAATATGGAGTTTCAGACTGACCAGCTACCTCACTTCCGAACACTGTCGAATGTGGGAAGTGATTACTAGTGGCCCGATTGTCATCTACGAGAAGAAGACGATCACCTGCCAGGATAGACAACGTGAACCCCACACTGCAGAGCGACCGAAGGAGAAAGTTGATTTCTCCTTAGAAGAGCGAAAGCAGGACGAGCTGGATAATCTCGCAAAGAATATCATGTCTGGGACAGTCCCAGACAAGTATGTCACCAAAATCATGGGTTCCACAACAAAAGAGATGTGGGATATTCTGGAGCGAATGTGCGTCGGATCAGAAGAAATTCAGGAGAACAAGCTGACCATCGCGTGTTAGAAGTTCGATACTTTCAAGATGAATAAGGGAGAATCCATCGACGAGATGGAGTTCTGCTTCAACAAAATCCTAAATGAAGTCTAAGCCATTTCGAATGATAAGTACAACCAGAAAAAGATCAACCTGAATATTATAAGAGGCTTACCTCTTGGAAATTGGCAACCGTACTCGGTTGCACACCAAAACAAAACTGAATTCAATCAGCTCAGCACCGAGCAGTTATTTTCAGACTTAAAGGAGAATGAGTTCGACATTCGCAAGATGAGAGACTCCTCCAAAGCTGGAGCATCTGACGAAGATGCTCCTCAAGCATCAAAATGAGCCCAGCGAGGACATGCAGACCCAATACGCGCTGATGTCCGAGCAATTCAATAGGCTCGAGTCAAAGCTGAAGAAGTTCAACAAGTTCAGAAAGAAGAACTTCAAAAGTAAGGAGTATTAACCTTGGTCCTCCAGGGCCAAAGCTCATGAGAAGAGATCCTCAAGCATTGACCTAAAAGACATTGAGTGCTTCGACTATGGGAAGAAGGGGCATTACAAAGCTGACTGCCCTGAGATCACACATGCTGAGAGGAGAGCTCTTCAAGCTAAGAGTGACAAGAAGTTCGAGAAGAAGAAAGCCATGGTGGCTGGAGATGGTGCTGACTCCAGCATGACTACAGACTCGACTTCAAGCAACTTTACAAGCTCAGCCGACGAGAGTCAAGCGCCCATGGCCAGGGATGTCGAAAGCACTACCGAGAATGACTTCGACAAGGGCATTGATGGGCAGGTAAACTCTCAACTTTATTCTGTTTATACTGATGTTTCTCTGATGGCAGGTGAAGCTTCATCTTCTGATGACACATCGTTCGAGCTCAATGAGATCGAACAAATGATGTGCGACTATGAAGTTCTAAAGGTTCTCTATGAGAATCAGCTGAAAGAGAATCAGAAGTTAGAAGCTGACATCCAGAAGACCAAGAATGAGCAAGCAAAGATCAGTATGAGTGCTCCTGATGAGAATGGACTCGATGAGTTCATTGAGGAGATCACAGAGAATGAAAAGGAGATCAAGCTCCTTAAGAAAGAGAAGAATGAGATTCAGACCATTCTTGAGGAAACAAAAGCTGATCTAGTTCAAACTAGATCAGAGCTTGAGAAAGTCAAGGATAAAGTTGATCAGCTGCTGACAAGCCCGTTTTTCGTGCTCTTTTTGTGTGTTGTTGAGGCTAGCTCGAGTTTTGTTTGTGTGTGTTTGTTGTGTGTCTTGGTGTCTGGGAGAACACCCGTGGGCAGGGTACAGGTGATCGTGGTCTTGGGCAAGTCTTACCACCTTTGAGGAAAGAGGCAAGGAAGTGTCAAGTTGAAGACCTTGATCAAGGCGTTTTATCGCCTTCTGCTTGATCAAGACAAGGTACCGCCTCGAAGCTGGTCAA